>JAMPIV010019415.1:0-555456 GCA_024509875.1 Oreohelix idahoensis | reverse complement strand
GTGTGCTGTTATTCACATTTGGGTGTTTTAGAATTTATTTTTAATTATATTTATTTTTGTTTTGTATATTTTTGGGAAAGGTGTGTTTGTTTGTTTGGTTTTAGAGGGGGGAGGGTTGGGGGTGGGGGGTTTTATTAGGGGGGAGTTGGCTTGCGCTGGAGCATTGTGTATCAAAGGGATTGTTACAGCGGCGTATTTTAGCATAGCATCAAGTCATCATTGATTAGTGGAACTACGTGGAGGGGGCGGGGAGTTTGGTAAGAACCATTGCTAAGAGGCGTTGATGATGCACATACAATGAAGTGAATACAGAACGGACCAAATTTACGTCTGGATATTTAAAAAAAAAAAAATGTTTATCAGACCACGTGCTATCTCCGAATAGAGAATTGGTTGTAATGGCTCAAGCAGAAGGTACGGGACTGCCGCGCTGACTTCAAACTGAACGTAGAAGAAGAAGGTTGTAATATATAGATCGTGAATATTTTCGGTTTTGGTCATGATGGTAAACTCAAGAGTGCTCATACACTTCGCTAGCTGTCTTTCTACATTTTGCTTTCCACCTATTCACCCCTGACCTTCAACCTATATCTCCATTTTGCCCCAAAACCAAAGTATTAAATGAACCTAATTCTGATATATTTCATCATTACCCAAGGGTTTTTGGGAAGACAAAGAAAGGATAAAACTACTGGTCCCCCAGGGATGTACTAAGGCTCGACAATATGAGATAGTGCAATGGGCGGGTAGCTTCATGATCTAAAACATATTGCTACCATACAGAAAACACCACAGCTAGGGTACATAAATGATTTGCAGACTTCCTACACGGGTGACCAGCATTCAAATTCCAGTTACCAATTAAAATTTTGTTCTTTTGTAAAATTCGAAGAATATTTGTTCCTAAATCGGTAGGGATTAATTAACGAGCTTGCATTTCACATCAGCTATTAATAGAGACACCCCTGGAGCATAGGATAGGTCTAGCAAGAAGGTGACTTACTTTACAGCTTTCTTCTACTGCTACCATCTAGACTGTGCATTTATCTACCTGACAGTGCCATCCCTACCTCTAGTTCACCAGTTCTCTTCTCCACTTCTGGGAACTAGTTAACTATCTAACATCCATCTCGCTACAATACCGGATATGCAGAGTGATTGAACAGTCCCTTCCTATTTATAAATTGATTTATCTTCACTCCTATCAAACATATGAAACAAACATCAAAACAGAGATAATTAACTGCCATATTATAACATAACATTCTATATCATATTAACATTATAAGTCAACGTGAGATCCAGTCAGTTAAACACGTCATTTCAAAGTGAGTAGACATTTTTGGTGTCTCTTGTAACTTCCGTTTATTGGCTCGATTAGATGTAAACTTTTTCTTTTGACATTTTTTTAAATTAACGTCTTCAGACCTAAATGTCTTCTATATTTGGACATGTGCCTTAATATAACTGACTAGGTTGAACGGGACGCGCCTCGCCAAAACGAGGGAAAAAAATGTGACATTTGTTTCATGGTCACCCAAAAGATGCAAGTGGAGACACACAAATTAAAAAATAGCAAGTCCCTTTTCAATGAACCTCGTAGTGTAATTTTTCCACTACTAAAACATACTTGTTCTATATACTCTCTCTATCGTTTGATTACATTACCATAAACCCTGAAGGTTTTTTATATTTAGACATGCGCCCTTATATAACTGGCAAGGCTGAACGGGACGCGCCTCGCCAAGACGAGGCAAAATGTTATTTAAAAAAAAAAAAAGTTATGTATACTAAAACGTTGCCACCAGGAACATTAAGTATAGATATTTAATCTAAATAAACCGCATAATCATTCGACAGATGTGTGTTCTACATTTACTTAGGTTTGACTAAGCTATGTAAATCAATATGTAGTGGTTGGTATATATTTTTGTTAACAATACGGTAATTATAATTATGTTTAAAAAAAAAAGAGTATAACTATAAGCCACCTGGTGTGGTGGTATGTTAATATAATAAACTAAAGAATCCCATAAATAGGAAAAACGTGTAACATAGATATACTTAAGGTGGTAAAAGTCTAATGTCGCATCTTTGGGGACTGGGTGTTGAGAAGAGGCATGGTGTCCTGCATCAGCTGGAATGGTACTTTAAGAAGTAGTGAGTACTCGTGATAATATTCGAGACGATACGACAAGACTTCGAGAAATCTACTCAATGTTTTGAGAAAGACCAAATTGTGTGGACAAGAATTTGCTTTATGAGGATAGGAAACTCTATACAGAGCGATACAACAGGAGGCAATCTGTTCATCAGAAGTGGTCCCCCGTCGATCATGTGTTTCAGCCCCTTAATCTCCTTTACACTCTAAGGGGGCGAGCCCACTTGGGTCATGACTCCCAAGTGTCAACCTCCAGTTGTCTAGTGCAGAGAATTGAACCTATTCCACCTTGGTTACAGCTTTCAAATTCACTCTTACTTTCTGCCAGCTGGAGGCAATTGTGAAAGTAACCCCTATGTTGAAAACAAATTACTGTCTTGAGTTCATAGCCCATTTCGGTTATTCCACGGCCAGCACGATGCCCTTTCTTCAGTTTCGCTGAGCCTTGGTCTTGACTGTCACCTCAACTCCAACAGTTTCAGTAGATCTTACACTGAGGCAGCCACGAGACCTACTGAACTAGCAAGCAGAAATTAGAATTACTTGCCCCTGAAGTCACGTGGACTTTGATCAGACAATGAAAGAACAAGGCTACTTCTTCTTTATGCATGTCGTACGTGGCAGCTAATATGTGGTTGTGCATTAGGCTGGCAATCTCCTCATGACAAACACATTGCTACAGAAACCACCGCTATAAAAGGGACTGAATGATTGGAGCAGGCTGCCTGTAAATCGACCTACTACAGTAGTGGCTCTGTGGTCTGTAAGGCGCGTAAAGCAAAACTGTTGAATTAGAATTACTTGCATTAACGACAATTCGGAAGACGATTGTTAACGTAAAAAGTTATGACTTGGCATGCATATCCGGTTTAATCATTAGGTCGTCTAGGGTGGCATAGTTTTGACGAAGAATAAAATAATGGTATACAGGTACACATTGCTTTATTGCGCTTCGCTTTATTGCGCTTCGCAGATATTGCGTTTTTTTCAAATTATTCATGTTTTTTTTTCTAGAACGTGCCTTCTATCTTCCGATAGATTTTGGCAGGAACATCGCTTCGAGCGAGTCGATTGTTTAGCAATAAAGTATTTATAATTTACAATACATTGTTTGTTTTTTTTAAATCTAGTGCTAGTGCGCACTTAATAGACATAGTGTAAATGATTTTAGGCTTTTATATGCTCTGGGAAGCCAAAAAAAAAAAAAAAAAAAAAAATGATGTTACCCGCTTTATTGCGATATTCGCTTTATTGCGGTATTCGCTTTATTGCGGTGGTCTGGAACCGAACCCGCAATATCTCCCAGGTATACCTGTATAAACAATAACAAAGTTTTCTTCTTCTTCTACGTACACTCTCAGACGTCTACTTGAATGTTCTCAAAGAAAGCAGTAGTCAGTTTGAGGCTATTTGAATCTCCATAGCGCTTTTCCACGAATGGTACTGGTATGCACTTTCTCTGATCCACATATGTTGGGTAACTTTGAAGCAGTGTGGTAAAGTGGGATGTTATAAATATTTATAGGGGACTTAGTGTACTGACTGAGATCAGCTGTGAAGGTATCTGTATCTAATAAGTGTGATGTATTACAGATGACCTTACTTGCTACCACATTTATACCTCAGTCAGAATTATTCTGGAATATTGTGATGACTACGTTAAATGTCTAGGGTTATGAAAATGATGAAGTGTAAGTCACAACAACAACAGACAGATAAACAATTTAATTTATTCCACAACACTTTACAACACTGTGACACTCACACACATATAACACTCTATAAGACTATCTTAAATGAGTCAAGTGTAAAGTTTCAAATATATATGTAATGATTCTTTTCAATAATGGATATCCTGATTCAACTACACAGTGAACCAGGAATCACAATCAAATGTAATTTTACAAGTAGTATGTGCACAGTTTATAAATATAATCTTTGTATTGACATATTTTATTATTCTTATCCTATGTGTGTAAGTTGTGAAGTAGTAATATGAGGTAATACTGGTTTTGTTTTTCAAGCTAGGTTGTTGTTTGTCATCATGACTTCAAGTGTTTGATTATCTTGGAAATAGTATTGGGAAAAGTTCACAGTTCCTGTCATTTGCAACAGTTTATTGTCCCTCTGTGTTAAATACACTGTCAATTTTTGAGGGGGGGGGGGGGGGCACATAATGTTGAGCTACTCTGGCCACAGAAGCTTATCTTTCGTGATGGCGGCAGGAAAAGACTCCTCTGCTCGATTGCTTCCTGTGTTCTGGAGACACCTCACTGGTCGCTATCTGGACCAAGGAGTATGCTGTCAGCCTCTGGATTCAGCAAGACTCAGACCAGGTGCTGCTTCAATAACTTAGGACCACGGTCCCTGAAACAAGAAGGTTATACCTCCTACTTCAGATCTAATTTATAATCTATTTCCACACTGAACACAATACATAACAAACACTGAGTTCAGAGCGGTAGGCCAACTGCTAGCTTCATCTGAAACAATTTACACCAGTATTCTCCTCCTAAATGGTTACTACGCCTCTGCAATTCCAGCATTAGTTCTATCTAGTCAATAAGATAGGTGTCAGTGTACTGTTTGGCAATTCCATGCAGTTTTACTTTTTTCCGACACGTCCTGTTCAGGTTGGAGCACTATCTAGGCTTTGCCTCATGTTTGCTACTGAACCACACACATATACAGACATAAATTATCAATTTACATTCAATTTTCATTAAAAAGATATCAAATATGTCAAGCTTACCACAATTCATGGAAATAATACACAAATACGTTGACTGGCGATGAATAATGGCACAAATTCCGATCTGCCTCTGTCCCAGACTTTTATTTAGAAAAATATGATCTTGATCTCAACGCACTGTTTCTTAGTAAGTTTATTTTAAAATGTGGCACTGAACTGACGCTCCTAATTGACTATATTGGCGGGTCTAACCAATCGGGCCATGTTTACACAGCTTTTCAAAAAATTTTACCCTTCTCACGTTTCCCCTAACAACCAAAATTAGTATTTGTAGTCCGACTAATCGTGTTTAGCCTTACATATCATTCCCGCCAATCAAATAGGATTTAACATGGTGATCTATTTCCCGTAAAATGGTTGTTTCAAAACATGCCACTGTGCGATTATTATTTGGTGTTGTCTGACACCCTCACTATTTTCTTTTGGCTATAATTTGTTAATTCCTAGACTATTTGCGTAACACTTAACATATTCTTTGTCAGCAAGCCCAAGGAACCCAAATATATAAGTTTTAAGGGAGCTAAGTGGCGGCGTTCAAAATATGTATTTTCTTCTAGGATAGTCGTGCTGTTACCACCTCGTCACTTCCAAACTTTATGGTGTCTGCTGTACTGTCAGACTAATGTCAGGAGTTTAGACATAAAACAGTAGAATGTCATGTTTCCTAATAAGAATTTTACAGGTTTTTAAACCTAACTCTCGTAGTTGTAGTGTTTTTTATCACTGTCTATTTGAAAAAAGTTAGTGCTTCTGGCCTTACGCTTGGGGGTGGCATTAATTATATATCGCGAGACGCGTGTTAGTGTTGCATGCGTTCCTGCTTTCAGCCCTCACTCTCTCTATCCTAATTCCATCTGTCCTTCCGTTTGTGTTAACGTAGTGTATAAAATGAAATTAATGGAAGTATTAATTTAGGTCATTACGCAGTGTGCCTAGCTCAAGGTTTTCTTAGAAATACAGTACACGTTTTATTGTAGAAAGCGTGTAGTGATGCAGTAGGCTTTACTATCAACGTGAAACGTTACAATTTGCAGACGAAGTAGAAAACAAGGGGGATTTTTGTACGCCATTGTGACAGCACTGTCCTTTACCATTTCTCTTTCCTTTTATTGAATTTATGTGTTAGGCTTTACATTTACCTTTTAATTTATATATGTGGATTTAGAATGTTTCACGACAAATTCTCCCCTCTTAAAACAGACGTTATATGTCAGTCTATAATTCTATATACACATAGAGAAAATTATTATTATTTCTGGGGCTTACGGTGATTCTCATCACACGGATGGCGGCTTAAAAAATCCGCTCCCAGATTTGTCTTACCAGATATATACTCTATGCTAAACTCAAATGGCTGCATCAGTAATGACCATCTGAGTAACCTAGAATTTTCATGCCTAGCCTGCGCTAGAAACGACAAGGGTTTGTGATCCGTCTGCAACTTAAATGCCTTCCCATACAGATAAATATTGAATTTCTTTATCGCCCATATTACTGCAAGACATTCTTTTTCGCTAGTTGAGTAGTTGGTTTCAGCTTTATTCAACTTTCTGCTAGCATATGCCACTGGGCTTAATTTCCCATCCAATGCATCTGATTTCTGTAGCAGTGTCGCACCTAGCCCGATATTACTGGCATCCGTTCTTACAATGAATTCTTGACTTAAGTCAGGTAATTTCAAAATAGGTTTGCTTGTGAGCTTTTCCTTCAATTCCTGGTAAGCCAATTCACATTGTGGTGTCCATGTAATTCGATCTGGATTTCCTTTACGTGTCAAATCAGTTAACGGTGCACATATGGAATTAAAGTTTTTGATATACTTTTGGTAGAAACCACATAATGAGACAAAGGATCTCACGTCTTTCTTGGTTTGTGGTCTCGGGGCTTTCTTTAGTTTCTCTAAATTCTTGGGTCAGGGGTCATGTTTCCCTGATGGACTGTGTGTCCCAAGAATTCTAATTCTTTACATCCAACGCAACATTTGGTTGGTCGGGCTGTTAAATTCGCTTCTCTAAGTCGATTAAACAGCATATTCAGAGAGTCAATGTGTTCCTCAAATGTTTCTGTTGCTATAAGGATATCATCCATGAAATTTATGATGCATGGATTATTCAGAGGGTCCAATAATTTTCTCATCATTCTAGAGAAGACACTAGGGGCATTCTTCAATCCAAATGGCAATCTGTTAAACTCATAGTGTCCCTCTGAGGTACTAAAAGCTAGGTATGGTCTAACCTCAGGCTTTACTGGAATCTGATAGTATCCTTTACTCAGATCCACTTTTGAGAAATATTTAGCTTTATTTAGCCTGGCAAACAGCTGATTTGTATCCGGCAATGGATCCACCTGTCCTTCTGTAATAGCATTCAGTCTCCTGTAATCTATACAGAGTCTATGTTCTCCAGAGGGTTTCCTTAAGAGCACCACACTGGAACTATACGAAGATTCACTGTGTGAAATAATTCCTTCCTTCAACAAATAGTCTATCTCTTCCTTCAAAGCTTTCTCCTTAGCAAAAGGAATCGAATAGAGTTTCATACAGACAGGTGTGGGGTCTATCAGTTTCATATCATATTCCAATAAGATTGTATGCCCCGGTCGGTCTGTGAGCACTTCTGTATGATTATCTAGAACCTGTTGCACTCTCTCTTTCTGATTTTTCGTTAAATGTGTACTGATTTTCACCTGTGCTGCTGTCTCACAGGGATGTAATGGATATTCTAATGATGAAAGTTGTTCCTTTTTCATCTCCATTGCAATGGACAAGGTCAACAAGTGTGTCTCTTCCTGATTTTATCTTTCCAAATATTTCTTCAGGAGATTCACATGATAGATTTTTTCTTTCCCCTTCTTATCTATCTTATAATTGGTTCTAGACACCTTCTCTAGAACTGTATATGGACCTTGCCATCCAATTTGTAACTTATTCTGACTACCGGGTAGAAGAAGCAGTACCTTCTCTCCCACAGCCAAATCTCTGTCTTTAGCTTTCCTGTTATAATAGGCAGCATGTTTCTTCCTGGCTTGTTTCAAATTTTCATTGGCAAGTTTCCAGCCAGTTTTTAAACGAGTGGTCAGCTCATTCACATATTGGTATGAGGATGTAATATTTTCCTCTGCCTTTTCATCAGTCCACGTTCTTAACAGCGCTTCATATGGACCTTTAATTTTGTGGACCTATTTGTCCATGCACCGGTATGGTCTCTTCCACTCGAAGCTCTATAGTGATGATTTTTCTTCCCAGAATTATCATGCACAAAACGACCGCTACCAATTCTTCTCTTGGGGCTTTCTCCCCACTTAGAATTCTGGATGAGAGATTTCCTCTCTACATCTTCTTCCTCCAGTTTGTTTAAGTCCGATTGAGGGATTTTTGGCTTATCCTGGGGTAAGACATCTTTTTGCACTCTCTGCATAGTGGCCATTGTAAAACAGTTAATTGAAGCTTGTCCGTGAAAAGGGGCTTCCCATTCCACTTGGTCCACTTTATCAAATTTATTTTTCTTTTTATTGTCAGGCCTAAATTTGCCCCGTGGCGTGTCCAGGTCCTGATCAATGTTCCCACTTGTGGGTGTTCCCTCATGTGCTATGCTACACCTTTCTACAAAATTCTCAATGTCCCACCTTGCCTTGGGCCAATAATAATTGTGAGCCACCTTTTGGATGATGGTACCTATTTTCTCATGGTCCCCATCTTTTTTCACATGTAAGCTCCTTATTAAGTCTGCCCTATATGTCTTTGGAATAACCAACTGTCAGTGACCATTGGATCTAGTTCCGGCCTTCCTGTAAATCAACTTGTTTTTCATAAAAAAATCTCCCTTGCCTGGAGTTGTATGACAAGTTGACAATTTCCTAAAACAAGGCTTGAGGGTTTTATCCACAGCCTGTGCCTTCCTCATCTCTTCTGGAGTGGTATCTATCAGAATATCCTCCTAATGTCTTGAGGTCGACCTGACCTGAAGGGTGGCCATATACACAGGTTTCCTTCTACAATGGTCAGTGTCATGATTGTTCATCTGACAATTTTTACACCACCTCCTGTTTTGGTTGAAAGATTTTCTTTCATCATATTTCCTTTCATCGAATTGTGGGTTTTTATTTTTATTGTCATACCGTGGCCTATCAAACTGGTGCTTACCTTTGTTTTGATCTCTAGGATCAAATTTATTAAAGTTCTGTGGTGCCTTAAAATTATCTACCTGTTTCTTTTTATTACCTGATTCCTCTGCCTGAGTTGCTTGATACCTTTCTGCAACATTTAGTAGCTCACCCAGTCTCTCTGCACCTTGTTCCATGAGAAACTTTCTCAGGTCTGGAGCCATGGACTCTCTTAATTGTTCTATAAGGATCATTTCCTTAAGATCTTGGGTTTTCCCCAGAGAAGTCCATTTCTCCAAGTATGTCTCTAACCGTGCAGAAAACTGGTGATAGGTTTCACCTGACAGTAGTTTAGCATTCCTAAATTTTTTCCTATAAAATTCTGCGTTCTTTTCATATCTTAACAAAAGAGCCTGCTTTAGCATGTCATAATTTTCTTGATCACCTCTGCTCATTTTGGCAAAAACTTCATAAGCTGCCCCACGAAGCCCTTGAGATAACTTTAAGCTCCACCTTTCTCTCTCTAACCCATACGTGGTAGCTAATAGTTCATATCTATTTAGATAGCTCTCAATATCATCGTCTTTCTCAACAAAATGATCTAAATGAAAATTCATAGCTGAGGTTGAGGCTCCCTGACTAGCAATAGCATCGGAGGTAAAGGGACTGGCACCATTTTCAGGAGCATGGCCTTGAAACTCAAACTCCCTTAGTCGTAACTCATGTTCCCTTTGTAATCTTTTATCTTCGTTTTCTGCTTCCCTCTCTGCAGTCAATCTTCTTTCTTCTGCTTCCCTTTCAGCCCTTTTCTCTTCCAACTGGAGCCTCTTAATCTCCCTATCTGCCTCCAATGCTTTAGCCTCTTTGTCAGCCTCAATCTGCAACCTCTTAGCCTCAGCCTCAATCTGCAACCTCTTAGCCTCAGCCTTAATCTGCAACCTCTTAATTTCTTTTTCAGCCTCTAACTTTCTTTCAGCCTCTTTTTCTAATCTTTCAGATTCTAATTTTCTTTCGGCCTCTTTTTCTAATCTTCTTTCTTCCCGTTCAATATATTTGTCACATTCCGTAGTGACATAGGAAATCATAACTTGCCCGTCCATTCCTAACTCTTTTGCAGCCTGCATAGCAGCAGATCGAAATTTGGCCACGTCCGCCATTTTCTAACAGGTAAATTTATATAATGTCTAACTAAACAATACAATCTGTAATTAATTATCCAAGGACAACCACAGGCACTGAGAGCTCTACCTTATTTAATTCCACCCAAGGATACCTTTTAAATTTTTATCATTCCCAATATACATAATAGGAGAAAGTTCAATATCCCGGGAGCGAGACCCCAATATATGTGGTAAAGTGGGGTGTTATAAATATTTATAGGGGACTTAGTGTACTGACTGAGATCAGCTGTGAAGGTATCTGTATCTAATAAGTGTGGTGTATTACAGATGACTTTACTTGCTACCACATTTATACCTCAGTCAGAATTATTCTGGAATATTGTGATGACTACGTTAAATGTCTAGGGTTATGAAAATGATGAAGTGTAAGTCACAACAACAACAGACAGATAAACAATTTAATTTATTCCACAACACTTTACAACACTGTGACACTCACACACATATAACACTCTATAAGACTATCTTAAATGAGTCAAGTGTAAAGTTTCAAATATATATGTAATGATTCTTTTCAATAATGGATATCCTGATTCAACTACACAGTGAACCAGGAATCACAATCAAATGTAATTACAAGTAGTATGTACACAGTTTATAAAAATAATCTTTGTATTGACATATTTTATTATTCTTATCCTATGTGTGTAAGTTGTGAAGTAGTAATATGAGGTAATACTGGTTTAGTTTTTCAAGCTAGGTTGTTGTTTGTCATCATGACTTCAAGTGTTTGATTATCTTGGAAATAGTATTGGGAAAAGTTCACAGTTCCTGTCATTTGCAACAGTTTATTGTCCCTCTGTGTTAAATACACTGTCAATTTTTGAGGGGGGGGGGGCACATAATGTTGAGCTACTCTGGCCACAGAAGCTTATCTTTCGTGATGGCGGCAGGAAAAGACTCCTCTGCTCGATTGCTTCCTGTGTTCTGGAGACACCTCACTGGTCGCTATCTGGACCAAGGAGTATGCTGTCAGCCTCTGGATTCAGCAAGACTCAGACCAGGTGCTGCTTCAATAACTTAGGACCACGGTCCCTGAAACAAGAAGGTTGTACCTCCTACTTCAGATCTAATTTATAATCTATTTCCACACTGAACACAATACATAACAAACACTGAGTTCAGAGCGGTAGGCCAACTGCTAGCTTCATCTGAAACAATTTACACCAGTATTCTCCTCCTAAATGGTTACTACGCCTCTGCAATTCCAGCATTAGTTCTATCTAGTCAATAAGATAGGTGTCAGTGTACTGTTTGGCAATTCCATGCAGTTTTACTTTTCTCCGACACGTCCTGTTCAGGTTGGAGCACTATCTAGGCTTTGCCTCATGTTTGCTACTGAACCACACACATATACAGACATAAATTATCAATTTACATTCAATTTTCATTAAAAAGATATCAAATATGTCAAGCTTACCACAATTCATGGAAATGATACACAAATACGTTGACTGGCGATGAATAATGGCACAAATTCCGATCTGCCTCTGTCCCAGACTTTTATTTAGAAAAATATGATCTGGATCTCAACGCACTGTTTCTTAGTAAGTTTATTTTAAAATGTGGCACTGAACTGACGCTCCTAATTGACTATATTGGCGGGTCTAACCAATCGGGCCATGTTTACACAGCTTTTCAAAAAATTTTACCCTTCTCACGTTTCCCCTAACAACCAAAATTAGTATTTGTAGTCCGACTAATCGTGTTTAGCCTTACATATCATTCCCGCCAATCAAATAGGATTTAACATGGTGACCTATTTCCCGTAAAATGGTTGTTTCAAACATGCCACTGTGCTTTTATTATTTGGTGTTGTCTGACACCCTCACTATTTTCTTTTGGCTATAATTTGTTAATTCCTAGACTATTTGCGTAACACTTAACATATTCTTTGTCAGCAAGTCCTAAGAAACCCAAATATATAAATTTAATGGGGCTAAGGGGCTGCGTTCAAAATATGCATTTTCTTCTAGGATAGTCGTGTATTTTTATTTTTATTTTATTTTTATCGATTTAGAACCGCCACCTGTCCTGCCTTTTCGACTGTTCTGTTATACTAATGTCAGGATTTCAGACATAAAACAGTAGAATGTCATGTTTCCCAATAAGCATTTTACAGGTTTTTAAACCTAACTCTCGTAGTTGTAGTGTTTTTTATCACTGTCTATTTGAAAAAAGTTAGTGCTTCTGGCCTTACGCTTGGGGTGGCATTAATTATATATCGCGAGACGCGTGTTAGTGTTGCATGCGTTCCTGCTTTCAGCCCTCACTCTCTCTATCATAATTCCATCTGTCCTTCCGTTTATGTTAACGTAGTGTATAAAATGAAATTAATGGAAGTATTAATTTAGGTCATTACGCAGTGTGCCTAGCTCAAGGTTTTCTTAGAAATACAGTACATGTTTTATTGTAGAAAGCGTGTAGTGATGCAGTAGGCTTTACTATCAACGTGAAACGTTACAATTTGCAGACGAAGTAGAAAACAAGGGGGATTTTTGTACGCCATTGTGACAGCACTGTCCTTTTACCATTTCTCTTTCCTTTTATTGAATTTATGTGTTAGGCTTTACATTTACCTTTTAATTTATATATGTGGATTTAGAATGTTTCACGACAAGCAGATGTTCTTCTGTGATCTGTAGCCGCCAACCGTCAAAGCAGTCAGTGGACATCACGCCTGGTAGCGTCTTGTAGGGCAGCAACAAATTGATTCCACTTTGCTTGGTCAGTGGCCATCCTTCGTACAGTGCCCCAACTCTGGTTCATTTCTTGCATCTCAGCCTCCACAGTCCTCTGCCAAGTTGTTTTTGGTCGGCCTCTCTTTCGTTTTCCTTCAGGGGTCCATAGCATAGCTGTTCTTGTGATGGCATCGAGGTCTCTTCTGAGGACATGGCCAACCCAAATCCAGCGTCTGCCAGCTATGATGGTGTGCATGTCCTCTTGCTTGCTCCGAGTAAGCAGATCTAGGTTGGTGATGGTATTCGGCCAAAAGATTCGGGGAATTTTTCTTAGGCATGTTGTGTGAAAAGAGGACAATTTCGACATTTCCTTCTCTGTGACTCTCCATCTCTCCGCGCCATAGAGAAGCACAGAAAGCACACAGCTCTGATATAATCTTAATTTTGTGCTTGTGCTGTACTGAGAGGATTTCCAGATGTTGTTTAGAATAAAAAAGGCTGTTCTTGCTTTGTTCATTCTGTTGTTGATGTCTTTGCTTGCTCCGCCATCTGGTGTTACTATGCATTCTAGGTATGTGAAGGTGTCTGTCTGTACCAGTTGCTGATTCCTTACTGTTATGGGCTCGGGGTTGCTCACATTGAGTGTCATAACCTCTGTCTTCTTTAGATTGATGTTCAAGCCCACCTGCTGGCTATACTTATTAAGTCTATCCGTTTTTTCCTGGATGTGATGATGTGAATGTGCTAGTAGAGCAATGTCATCTGCATATTCCAGATCTTCCAATGTAGAAAATGTAGTCCATCTTATTCCTCTTGGACTGCCCTCTGTTGTCTGGCGCATCACCCAGTCTATGACTTTTAAAAATAGAGTGGTTGATAATGGGCATCCCTGTCGTACTCCTGTCTTCACCTCAAAGGTTAGGTTGCTCTGCCCTACGCTACACGTAAAGTTGGCATAGAGGCTTTTTATAAGCAGATGTTCAGCAGTTATTTTATCAGTGCCACAGTTACACTCATCGGTACTTCCTATTGAGTAGCTTCTTGAAAAGATGGTATCTCAATCTGTTGTGGCCAGAGCGGAGTCTGAAGATTACCACTTGTTATGTTCTGTTGAGCAGGTAATATGAATCATTTTGAGTGTGAACTGGATGCTCTATATCCCATTTGTTTCTGTATCTGATCCTGATAAAACTCTTTGCCTCCTCGAAAGTTATGCTTGCAACAGGCTGAGGTAGCTTCCCACCACCCTTTGCCAGCCTGTCAGACTCTTCATTGCCGGTGATGTTACAATGAGATAACGTTGTCTAAATCCGAAGAGGAAAAAAAATATTTTATTTTCTATGACCCTTGTACACCATTGCAAACAAATAGGTGTAAATATAATTGTATCAGGACAATTATGTATATGTAAAATGTGCTGAGTGCGTGTGGGGGCGCCATTTGAGTTGTTTACCTAAAGCGCCAAATAGCCTAGCACCTGCTCATGATGGTAATCTCTGAAAACAGCAACACACTTGATAGGACTATTGATTTTCGAGAGTTACACTTCTTAGTTAGACGTATGTCGAATGTTACCTGATATACATGTTTATTTATCAAGAAAGTCACCGAGAACTACCGAGAAATACGTTAATTTACTAAATACCATATATATATAAATGTTTTTGTGTGGTGTGTGTGTGTCGTTGTTCTGGGATTGATTTAAAAGAATTAAGTAGATTAATCGAAATTTTACAATCGAAGATTAATCAATCAATTTCTAATAATTCGATAAATTATTTTTTAAAAAGCATTAATAATTTGTTTTCAATCACCAAAATCTTTCTTTATTTACTTTATAAAGCAGCATCGTCCTGAAAATATAATGAAGATACACCAAAAATGAAAACCAGATAATTTATTATTATTAACCATACTTGCCCAATTCCACACCAATAACCAATAACATAGCAAATGTTCTCGTATATAAACAAAAAACATAAACATTGCTAAAAAAATTGAATAAACTATTAGAATTTATTTCATCTATTAAACGATTGTTGTAGTTGTTGTTGTTGTTGTAGTTGTTGTTGTTGTTGTTGATTATCTAGGGCTGCTGAGCTTCTCGCTCTTTTACAGCTACTACCAAGTTGAAGACTCCTTGGTGTTATCTATGCTGTAGATCTAGGCTTTTCCGGTTGCTTATCTGCCATTCCGAAACGTGCTGAGTTGAAGTCATGAGCTCCAGTTTCTCCAGCTTGGCTTGCATTTAAAGGATCATCACATCTGGTTCCAAGCTAGGAGTAAGAAGCGCGTTGCATACTGATCAGTTCCCGCCATCCAAGGGGGTTCTCCAACTATGCAGAGCTAAAATACTGTGCGCTAGTTCTGGGCTCTACCAAGGAATTGTCACGTCCTGCACAGATCCACTTCTCAGCTCTCCCTGCTTTTCACTGAATCCATAGTGAGATCCTCCAGCATGCAGTCAACCATGTCAATGCCAAAGAATTGCGTCTGGGACTCAAGTGACTTCTGCAAGCTTAGTGTGCAATACTAGGTTCTCAACATGTTTCACCACAGGAGGAACCCCTGGAAGTGTGTGGATGATTTCAAAGTTCAATGAGGGTGTAATTAGCCTCATAGACAGAGGCTATTTGAATCTCCATATGTATATTGTAGCATTGTGAAAGATGACTCGACTTATGCGTCCATGCATATTAATGGATTAAAATATGAACCGATTAATCGTAAAGATCCCAGCTCATTATAAGAAGTCAAAGAATCTGCAACCGCGCAGCTGACAGACTTTGAGGTTATTACAAAAATACATTAATAAGTAGCAGGAACGAGTGGACAAACAGCAAGAACAATTAATCCGTTAACACAATTGATCATGAGCAAATCTCCAACAATGCAACATTAGCGCATATTCCAGACCTTCAACGCAATATCGCGTTATTATTGGAATTTTACACACTAACGGATAAAACGGAACGTTATTTCAGACGTTTATCACACAATTCATGACCGTGGTCTTTGTCGTGGGTTGTGTCCCCTGCTCTGCAGTGATCCAATGATGGTCAAAACCCGAGTAAAAAGATGAAGGTTTTCAAAGGTGTCAACTTTCGCTCAAGATTATTCGTCAATCAATACCCTTTAGCTCCCCAAGGAGCATAGGCCTTCAAGAAACACATGCCAAGTCTTCGTGTCCTGTGCCATCCGCTCAAGTTCTTTCCATGTTTTCCTCACCATTTTCACCTCTGTTTCCAGTTCTCTTCTCCGTGTGTTTTTTGGTCTACCTCTGCCTCTCTTGGACAAGTCAAATAAAGAAGATTATTCGTGGCAGAGGTATAAATAGAAGAATGATGCTTCTATTTAAGGGAGTCTCACAGGAATTTATAGCATTGCAAGTGTAACAACTGAGTCATTTAAGGTATATAAACTTCTCAGTGCCCACTTCTGTGAGAAAATATGTTTTGACTCGTAATTTATGAGCCCACAGCTGAAAGTGATTCAGCAAAATATTAATGTGTAAAGCTGTGTATCTATATGTATTTTTTTTAATGAGTCATGCCGGTGCACACATAAAATTCACTCAATAAGTACTCATTTCTAGATTTTTATTTACATATAAAACAGATTTAATAGTAAGTTATTTGTGTAACAAGGTAAAAAGATTTTTGTAAAAGGAAAAACAAACGGTTAAGTTTATTCTCATAGGAGAATATGGTTGGTTAGAAAAAAATATAGTCCATATGCTGTTCCAGTATTCTGCTTAACTGGCGGTGTGGTGTCAGTTGGAGTCTGGTTCCGTCACTGCTAGTTCCCACAGGTGTTTTGACTGTTTTTTCCTTGAGTCAAATATTTGGCAGCAAGACGTCTCGTGCAGCAAAGACGGGTAACTGCTCAGGTTACTTCGTCGTGTGTCCTCGAGACCCGTCTGTTGTCGGCGTCTGGCGTCGACTTCAGGCAACTGGTATAAAAAACCCAAACTGTGGATGAATTACACAGAAATCCGTAATATGTCAGGCTACTGTTTTTAAATGCCGGCCCCTCATGTGGTTAAGTTTACTGCATTATGCATAATCCCAACGATTCGCACTGGAGTAAATTTCTTTGGACTTGTGGCTTTTAGTACTATAGTTGAGGTTTTATCCTTTGTAATTTTAGAAGACACTCTAGTCCTATGGCCTGTCCTATACTGGAATCCTTATTGCTACTACTTGTTATTCTGGCTGTCTATGATACATCTTGATGAAGGTAAAGTATGCAGTGGGGAAATCTTAAAAAGCCTTAAGCTTTAAGAGGAATTTCGTATGGCTTCCATGAGGTTCTGTTGGCGGGAGACCCAATCATAATTAAGTTTAGTTTAATATTCTATCAAACTCCCAAGCTATGGAGTATTATTTTTAGTAGGGATTACCCTCATACCCAGTCATTTGAAAACTATCACCTGCCCATATAAGGTATTGCCTTTCAATTATTACTTGGTTACCAAAACCATCAAATCAGGGGGCCTGCTTGCCCTAGTTTATTACAACTGAAAATCTCTTCCAATGCTGTACTTTCTTCTCATCTTTGCTTATTACAAAAAAGTCTTCCTGTCGGAAGTGTTATATTATTTCCGTGTCCAGATACTCAAGATTGTTATCGAGACCTCCCGAAATCGTTACGTAGGATGTCTCGCATCCAGATTAATAAAACCGAGACAACATTGCAATTTTCTACAAGTCATGTCGACGAATCAAACATTCGTCGTCTTACTTCACCGACACAAATTTGGGCTTGTCGCTAGACTGCACGGAACTATTAACGTAATATGACAGGCGACAGCCGTCTTAATACGTCCACTCCTGGTGTCTAAATTAACCACTTCGCATCGAACAAACAGAGGTCAAAATTGTACACCCGCCTTCGCATAAGCGCCGATTAAGATAACCAGGTCGGGAGTGTCCTTAAGGGGGATAATTATCAGTCGATGACGATGTAAAAGGAAAGAAGTGATTGGATGAAGTAGAAAAAGATGCTCGAATGAGTAAAGACAGAGAGGAGTGAAGGAAGGAAAATTGGACGACAGGATATGACGTTCATTATGGCATAGTCTTCCAGATCAAAATTGGAAAATCTTTTTTTTTTTCCCATGGAGTGGTACATCACTATACAAGTTGTTACAGAAACTGCTAGAAACATATGACTTGCAAGGTTTTGGTATTCAGATATTACTTCAAATCTCTCTACGAATTTCAAGCAACCAGACACCGCATCTCAAAGCATGACACACGTTCAGGCAATAATTTTGACACCAAACTCTCATGCCAAGCTACTCAAGACAGTCCACATCGCAAATGCCCATCTTGGCCCGACCCTGAAGTTTCACCTTTGGGTGAAAATTAACAATAATTATTCAAGACTTTTTATAAATCAACATTCTTTCATTGCACACAGGAAACATTTTACAGTGTAAGTCTCGGGATCCAAGTGCATGTGACAATTTCCTCCTGATTAAGCGATTTTGAAAACACCTCACCAGAGCTACGTCAGCTTTAAACATTGTCTATACGTCAGAAAGGGCCACATGACTAGTTGCCTGCTCATGAACTCCAGGGAAATCAGAGCGTCAACACACCTGCAGCATACGTAGAAATGCGCTTCACACAGCCTCATCGTTTTGATCGACCACTACAGATGAACGGCCCATTGTTCAAAACTTTGGAGGCGCGAATATTTATTTTAGAGATTTAACGTTCTTAGGCGTATGTCGGTGCACATGTTTATTTTCTTGGAAAGTCATATTAGCTGGTTGTATGTATCAAGAACTGTCCAGGAACAGACCACTCTAGTAATTACCAAATAAAAGGGGGATTAAAAAGTCATCTTCTATTCTTAAATTTGTATATCCTCCTTTGTATCCATTGGATATACATGACATACATGATATACATGACATACATGATATACATGACATACATGATATACATGACATACATGATATACATGACATACATGACATAAATGCTAAAACAAGGAGCAGTAATATATATATATGGGTGCCTTAACGCCCCCCCCCCCCCTTTTCCGAATCCCAAAAATAAGAATGAAATATAGCAGCATTAGAAACATCAATTCTTTCCTACATGAGACGATCATTAGTACATTCAGTATTGTCATTATCATTAATTTTTTCATCACGTTAAATACAATTAAGGAGAGTCATTCTACATTGAACTCAACGTTTTCGCAGCATTTTTGTTTACGGAGAGTTTTTATTCACAACGTTTTACCCAGTTGGAAAATAATTTCAAGCTGTTACTGGCACAGCTACTAGAACAAACGCTGCCTGCTGTGGTAATGTTTGGGTATGTTTTAGAACGCAGCAGTCAAAAAATTATCTGTCAAATACATTTAAAATTCCGGGCGTCAGCTACGGACGCTGGTTAAGCCGGGAGCCTGAATTTTAATGGTTAAACCACAACGAAACCTCGACTTTCATTCTCATGACGTCTGGGAAGTAGAATTGAGTGGAGTGTGCCAGGTACCTCAGCCAGACGCCTTGTTTAGAAGCATTTAAAACAAACCGTTATTCTTATCATTCTAGAGTTAACCACGACATACTTTTGGTATCATTTTTTCATTTTCATTTTTCCTTTGCGCTCCTTACTTGAGCATGGAGCCACTACTGTAGTTAGTCCAGCAGGGTGCCTGCACAAAATAGTTACATGCTTCTGCAGCGGAGGTTTTTGTGACTATTTGTTTGGTATGATGAGGTTGCCATCCCCATACCCAACCTCATATCAGTCGCCTTGTACGACATGCCTGATGGTGCAGCAGTCTTATTCTTTCTTTGTCTCTTCAGAGACCCCCCCCCCCTCCCCCGGGGGAACTACACGAGGCAAGGGTGGGTGATTAAAGGACTACCTCTGAAATTCGCCGGCTAGGAACATTGGGATACGTGTCCCGGGAAAAAAGGATCTTGGAAATCAACACCTGATTAATGAGGGAAAGTGTTTGTGGTGGAAGGACCTGAACTAGATAATTAGTAGTTACCGTGAAGAAACAAGATCCAGAAGTCACTAATGGCCGGCCATAAATGATGACAAAGACATTAACAATCTTTCATTTTTATCATGTTATTTTGTAAATACATACCTGCAATCCTTACCAACTTTCTATTGTAAATTAATAAATGTACATATATATTTTATAAATCGCAGCTGATTGATTTGGTTAAAATTCAGTTTCTGTTCGAAATTTTGCTCTTGTGTGGATTTAAGAATTAATTAATACTTTTAATTAGTAGGGATATTTAAGGAGCTACATTCCAAATCAACTATTAATAGAGACACCCTTGGAGTACATGATAGGTCTAGCGAGAAGGTGACTTCACACCTCTCTTCTACAGGTACCATCTAGAATGTGTAGTTAACATCCTGTCTTGCCTGTGCCATCCCAACATCTTGTTCACTAGTTGTCTTCCATAATTCTGGGAATTACAGCTATTATTTTCTATCTAACTTCCATCTCGCCGCAGCAACCATTTAAAAGATTCGTAACGTACACTAGGTACACACTAGAGATGGCTACTGTGTGTATGTGTCGAAACAATGCTTCGAAACAGCATCGAGTCCGAAAGATTCGACACACAGCCTGCTTGTTGTTTCGACACAGTTTCAGTTCCTGTCTGCCTCGCTGTTTTGCAGAGACACACTGTCTCACCTTCCGTGGGCCTTTGTAAAATTTGAATCAACCGTTCGGAACATTCGTATGGAATATCAAACATGTCATATTTTTCAGGGATGTGTTATGATGACTTGATTTTACAAGTGATATTATTTTTGCTGAGATGTTATAGACACTGGAAATTGTGTCAGTGCTGCAGTTGTCAATGTTTTAGGCACTATGTTAAAGTTGAAAGTGTCCGTGTGTTCGTATAAATGTAATGGACACTTTATAAGCTCTGTTGATATCTGTGTACTCGGTGTAGATTTTAATCATTGTCTACCAAAACTAGCTTACTCTAGTTTGATATCTTGTGTTATTATTACTGTTATTGTTATTGTTTTTTTTTATTATTTTCACATATACTGCAGCTATCATCATATCTCCGTTTTATTTCATCATAATGAAGACTTGTGTAAAAATATTGAATTGTGGTCACACGAAATGCCATAGATTTTCACACACGACAGTAACGCGCAAGTAAAAACAGTTCATGTATAGTAATGTATACTGTCTATTAGAGACTTTTTTCTCCCCGATACGGGCAATAGTGACGTTGTGCCGTTGTGTCGACACACTGTTTCGACACAGTTTAAATCACTGAGCCGACTGTCTCGAAACAGCGGAGTGTGTCGATTTGCCTACCTCTAGTACACACAGCTGCTGGGGCACTTTATACTGGCCACCTATTTTCACAGCTCGGTGATTCATTATTCTCCTCCACTCCAACTCGAATTTGCATTAAAAACATTTGTGGAAATCATTTGTTACGCATACATTTGGCTCCTGGCGCTGAACTGGTTATTAGTTAAGTACGATGGGACGTATCGATCTGCGTTTTACCATAATATTTAATCGCGAATACTGTTCCGTCGTTTAATGAATATTTCTGATAGATGCAGTAATGCCCTTGTTGGCAGTTACATACATCGTTCGTTGGTCGTTGTCTGTATCAGAAATATGCATCTGTTGGTTTAACTTATCGCATGTCTCATAAAACAGATAAAACATGTCTGGAGCGTCGCATTTATTGCTAGTCGTTGGATGAAAATACAAGTGAAAACATTTGTACAGGTTTTCAAAGGTAGTTTTTGGTAGAGTCATATAAAATAATTAAAAGTCAGAAAAAGTTTGTAAATAGTTAAATAATGTATAAATCTTCAGAATACTTTAGTAAGGAGTCATATAAAATAATCAAACGTCAGAATATTTTATAGCAAAGAGTCATATCAAACAATCAAACGTCGAAATACTTCAGTACATATTATACAATCAAAAGTCACAATACTTTAGTATACATTAGACAATCTAGTATCAGAATACTTTAGCAAAGAATCATATAAAACAATCACACGTCGGAATACTTCAGTAAATCAATTAATCATTCGCTCCCCAATGAGCACAGGCTCTAGAAACACATGACAGGAACTTCTGTCACGTGTTATCAAATCAAGGTCCCTACATGTCCTGCTCACAACTCTTATTTATGTATTCAGTTTCCTCTCCATGGGGATTCAATAAGAAGGTCTGCCTGTTAGTGCTATCAACAGGATTCCTGGATGTGTGTCTAACTCTAATACATCTTCAGCATATTCTTCTCATCTACTGTTGTACTGGCACTTGTCTGGTTCTTGTCATTATTTCCACATAAGTGATATTGTCATACCAATCTTTCTAATACACGCAAGCACCAATTTATGGTTGCTATTTTTATTGTTCTCCACATAATCATAGCCATACATTCTGATTGACATGACATTCTTATTTTTGTGTTAGTGTGGTGGATTATGTTAAGTGATTTCACATTTGATCTTTATATGATTTTATACATCTTTTTCTTTATCTTAAATGTCTCCTCTACTTTCTCGGGTCGACTACGCCTGGTGGAATTTAGCCCTCGAATTTTCAAACCTCTGTCTTTCTTATAATTTAGCAAGCAGTTTATGGCGGGTAGCATTTAATTGCTTTCTCTTCGATGCAGGCTAGCGAGCAGACCGGGTCCCGCTCACCTGTAATTATCTCGGAAGTGATCATAAGAATCGCCGTAATGAGATCAGTCGGTGATGGAAAGGGGAGATCATTCGTCTATCACCTCTGCCTGAATTCGTTCGTTGTAAGTTAAGTTACAACATGCGAACCGCCATATCAAAGACTCTCGCTATTAATTCTTTTACAACCAACTCTGAATATGGCGAGAGGGGGCGATAATATATGTAGATTCTATTTTATCTGATCTTAAAAGAAGCCTGGGCTATTTCGTCATTCGAGATCTTTGATTTCGCGTGTTTCACATAATCTGAACGTAAAACTAAACGTAGGTGCTACATCTGGTATTCGAGGCTGTTTCGGGTTGTAGACGTAATCATTTTCCTTTCATCAGAGATATATTTATACCAGAGCAGGTTAGACTCAATTCTTTCCACAACTCCGCAGTCTCTCTAGACATATCTAGCGACGTTTCTAGATTACTTTATTAAGTAAAATCTCAGTTTGCGTTGGAGAATATAGACTTAAGTAGTTTCTGTGTGAGGTAAATATATATATATATATATATATATATATATATATATATATATATATATATATATATATATATATATATATATAGTAGTGATTGAGTGATTTAAATGGTGATCGCTTATTTTATTTCACTAGTTAATTTCTGTGTACAGAGATTAAATGATATTTCAGTTATATTCTCTAAAGTTACTGCGTTACAGTGGAGAGCAAATAAATTATATTTTCTAGCTAAACTCATTCGGCTATTAATAAATTTGATTAAACTGCTAGTAACCAGCAAGAGAATAATTTAACTAACTAAGTAAATGCACTGATGACTCATGAGTATTGACGAAACATATTTTATGTATTTCTAATTCATGATGATGGGGTTTTTTTTAAATGACTAGAATTTATTTCACGGAAGTTTTAACGATGAGACTAGCTCTAAGCTTATAGTTTCTAATTTAAGTTGAATAACCGAAGTGAATATTATTTACGCGTAGGATTTGATATACTATTAGGGTTGAGTATTTATGTGTTTCTTTTCTTCCCTATACAGTATTTTGGGTCATAAACCCTAAATCTTACCAGCTGCTTTCAGTACCTATGTAACTGAGAAGAACTTTACTAAAAGAACATTCTGAATATAATTACCGGGTTTTGCAAGTGACCTGTCTGGCCTCGTGTTTTTTACACCCAGAAGAACTACAGAGTACTAGCCCAAAAGTAATATTAAGAATAAATGGTAACTGGACTGACAGAATATCCAGATTTCTTTCTCAAGTTCATATATACTTCGCCTGTGGTGGCGACTGAAATAACATTTGACACTTCCCATAGAACAACCATTGTGTTGTGAAGGAGGTTTATCCTAAACCGATTTATGTACCTGACATTCAACTTAACGAGTGAAGTTCAAAGCTATTGTACCCTGTGAACATTAGATATCATAAGTACTTTCCTAACTGGACAAAAATTGAAGTGACCTTCATCAGCCTCCTATTACAACAGTGAGACAAACGTTTCCCAACATTTTGATTAATTAGTCTTTGGAGAAACTGGGGTTTGACTCGCCAGTAAACTCAAACTTGGATGGTCTGTGAGTGACTGAACAAATTGTTCCAGATGTTATGAAAAGCAAAAATTAGGTAAGAGTGCGCATGTTGTCTGTGATCACAGCGGTCAGAGCGAGAGAATAACAGGGATGAATAATTCGTTTATGATTTAACCCATGTAATAACTTTGTATTTTCTCTTGTATGCAAGTTTTTTGCTAATACTGTTTTCCTCTTAGGATAGATTAATATATATAAACTCTGTTCTTTATTGAGAGAGGGGAATACCTTGGACCTTAGCATATGAATCTGTGACTCTTTGGGGCTTTAACTTTTCTTATAACGGGATCTTGGCAACAGAGGGGGGAAAAGATTTCACCTATTAGTCTATCTCTTTAATTGATTCTTAACCTATGTTTATTGTATTTGATTTGATATTCAATATTGTCGATGTAAAGTTTTTTTATGATAAATAAACATTTACATAAAATTTATTCACGTGTGGCGGTCAGCTTGTTCAAAACGATCCCTATTTCATAGATATAGTTTTCACGTATGTGCGTCTAATCGTCGTCACTTATCTGTGTGTGTGTATATGTGAGTGGTTAAATATATCAATATATATATTTATAGGAAACTGTCTGATCTAAACTCTCAGTCGTAATCGATAGGCGGGTTTGATTATCTATCAAATCCAGGGACAGATTTTACCTTTCACCATTTCACTTGTAAAATTCTATTTCTTTACCTTATTTCTCACTGAGCTATCACCTGTACTAGTCCTATTCAGTCCTATTCAGGAGGGACCAAAAGTGATCTTAATTACCCTATCGAAAATATACGACAAAATGGGTGCTCGTTTTTCCGGGAATTGAATTCTAATCCTGAGTAGAGCTACAAGAAATTTCTCGTTTACCGTGATTTTCGATCTGTAATCTTTATAGACTTTTTAGAGAAAGTGTGATTGTCTCCTGTGATTGTAGCTTAAAAATATTATCCCCTAGACAAACGATCTGATATTGGCTTGCTGACCCCACACATATATATCTATTGTTTTTCCACAGCATTATTAGAGTTATACAATTAATTACAGGGTGATCTTTGTCAGAATATGTTATGTATTGATTTTGTAATACAAAGCCGCTGGTAATAGATTTTGTGATTGTATAACAATCACTGGGTTCTGAAGTAGAAAGGTGTTAGAACTAAGTTAAGGAGCGCGTTCGGACTATTTTTTTTTCTCGTCCTGTTAATTGCCTCCCTTACCCGATCTGACTTCAGGGGTGAACTTGTAGTGGATTTAAAAGTTAATGGAATTTTTATTTTTTTCCTTAGATTTTTGGCAATAATTATTTTGTTTCCACTGCAGCAACTAATTTTTTTAGTGATTAATCTTAACTACCATTTATTTGGCATAGTCGCTTGCATTTAGATACTATAGAGCCATAAATAGCAGCGATAGTTTAGATACTAATATTAGGAAGAGGTATCCCTGTTTAATAGAATATAATATTTGTGTATTTTCTCGTAAGTGGTAAGGAACCAGTGTATCCTTTTTCTTACTTCTTTCTCGACTAGTTTCAGTCACATATTTGCAATTGCAGAGAGGGCGAAACTTAGGCAGATGCTCCGACAGGAAGCAAGAGAAGAGGGATTACAAGGAGCGGAAGCGAAAGCGTTTGTCAACGACGAACTGGAGAGATATGATGCGGAGCAGAAGGAAAGAAGCGGAAGTCCGTCTATTACAGCAGAAGAAGATTGAGGAAGAAATGGAAATCCGCAGGGCGAACGAAAGAGAGAAGGAGAGACAGCATTAGGAAAGAGAGAAGGAGAGACAGCATGATGAAAGAGAGAAGGAGAGACAGCATGAGGAAAGAGAGAAGAGAGACAGCACGAGTTGGCGCTTAAAGCTCTAGAGGTTCAAAGTCGTGGTGCTGCCTCTACCTCCAGCAATGGAGAGTCTTCTCCTCATTCTTCCTTAACTGATCCTTCTAACACTCAATCTCCTCAACTCAACGCTATGTCTTTTGCTCTAGAATATTTCCCTTGTCCTAATGAGAAGATTGACACATGGCTAGAAAAATTTGAGAAAATTGCAATTCTGTACGGTTTAGAGAGGTCGCGTTGGAATATGAAGCTTTCTCATGCTTTGAAAAGCAGCGCGTATGATGTTTACGCCAAACTGGAAAGCAGCCAACAGGACAACTACGACGTGTTGAAGAAAGCTTTACTTGAGCGCTTTGAAATGAATGCGCGCAAATTTTTGCAACTGTTTCACAACAGCAGGAAGGAGAGCTCTGAAACTTTTCAGCAGTTCTTGTCTCATTTGAAGGGATTCTTGATAAAGTGCCTTGAGCTTTCACAGCTCGCCTCTACCTATGAAGGTCTTGAGGAGTTCGTTATTTGCGAACAGATAAAGAACACTTTGTCTGCTGACATCAGGAGATTTCTAGCTGAGCAAGGGGCAGAAAAGCTTGAAGACATTTTAAAAAAGTCTGAGCTATATCATAATGCGCTGGCCGAACTGCCGGCCACAAAACGTAAACCGACAGAAGAGCCTTTTCGAAAGAATAATCTAGACCAATCTTCTCATGCTTCTCACCAAGGTAACCACAGAGAAACTGGACCACAAAACCCCCCTCCAGAAAAGTCTAAGTTCTACAAAAACAAGTACCCCAACAATAATAAACAGGCTGATCAACCCAACCTTCCTTCATGGCAGCGCAGCCAGAAAGGACAAGGTGGCAAAGGGAAAACCCCTGAGCACGGGGCATATGATCAGAGCCAGCACACCGAGCCTAAACGCATCGGATGTTTGCTAACAGTCTCGCAAGGTAGAATCAATGTCAGTGATTCTCAACCTGAGGGAGAGAGACCCTCAACGCGACATACTGTTATTTTGAACGGTTCTCAAACTGATTGTTTATTTGACACGGGGCTTTCTTATGATTGCATTGTCGCCAGGCACCTGGTCAAACCCGGTCAAGAGACAGGAGAAACCGTCCAACTTTGTGGAGTTTCTAAGAGTGATGCACCTACAGCGCTTCCCATTGCATTGGTTGAGATCCACTCTGATTTTGTCATCAAAGTGGCTGTTATGGATGATCCGATCTACCCAGTCATACTTGGCGGTAGATATGTGTTTATTGGGAAACCGGAAGAGCCGATTGTGGCAGCAGTAACTACAAGAAGGCAAACCAAGAAGGAAAGGGAGCCTGCGCAAAAATTGTTACCTATGGAACTTAAAGAAGCGCAAAAAAAGGACCCTACCTTGGCACCCTGCTTTAGGAAACTACCCATGGCAAAGGAACCCAGACAGCACGGTTACATTTTTTCTAAGGATGGCGTACTTCATCGCAGAACGGGCAAGCCTGACCAAGGTTACAACCAGCTCCTAGTACCGAAACAGTACAGAAGCCAAATCCTAGAAATGGGGCACTATCTTCCCTTCATCGGACATATGGGACAGAACCCCACAAACCAACGAATAACTACTCATTATTGGTGGCCAGGAGTGATCTCTGATATTATCAGATATGTGAAATCCTGTGCCCAGTGCCAACGGGTGCCACCCAAGCAACGGACACCCCCAGTTTCCATGGGTGAAATGCCAATAATGGGAACACCATTCGAAGGGGTTGTGATCGACATTTTAGGACCCTTTGAAAGGCCTAAAAGAAGGCACAAGTTCGTCCTGACCTTAGTCGACAATGCACTATGTGGGCAGAAGCTATCTCGCTAACATACACATATTCGAAGCATGTCGCAGAAGCCCTCGTGCAGATCTTTACTCGGTTGGGATTCCCTCAACAAGTGTTGACGGATAACGGATCATCATACCGAAACCTGTTGATGGATGAGATCGTAAAGATCTTGAGGAACCAGCACATCTACACAAAGCCTTACACTCTGGCCGGAAGTGGGTTAGTAGAGCGTGTTAACGGAAACCTCAACATGATGTTAAGTAAACTGGCACAAGTGAAACCTGACGATTGGGATCTTTCTATTCCTGCAGCTGTATTTGGCTACAGAGAAACCCCACATACGTCCACAGGATTTCCGCCAGCTACGCTTTTATTCGGCAGACCCATTAAGGGCCCGCTTGAAGCCTTACTCAGGTCGCTGACAGACCAGAAGGCTGATGAGACAGTTGTCTCAGCCAGTAAATATGTGTCGGATTTAAAGGATAGGCTGAAACTAGGATAGGACCTAGCAACGACCAACTTTAAGCGAGCACGCGCAAAGCACGCTAACCGATACCGGAAAGTCGCGAAAGAGAGAGAACTACAACCAGGGGAGAACGTTTTGTTGTTACTGCCAACCGGAAGCAACAAACTACGTATCGGATGGCAAGGGCCGTTTACCGTCCTTAAAAAGTTTTCTAAGGCTAACTACCAGATCTCTATTAAAGGAAAGGAGAAGGTTTTCCATGTAAACCTGTTAAAGAAATACTTGGAAACACCGGGGCCAACCTCCGAACACCTCCTGGCGATCGCCAAAATTGACGAAGATGACGAGAGTGGCAGGGAAATTCCACTGCACACACACGAAACCTTTCCACTATGTCAAAAGCGGCGACACTCTTTCAAGCGCGCACGGAAGGCATTCCAGAGGAAGAAGACTTTGGGAGCAGACATGAGTAGAAATTGGACAGAGACAGGGGGGGGGGGGAAATGAGAGTGAAGATAGTAGTCACCTGGACGCCACTGATATAGGAAATCTCTTTCCATAAAGTGGACATGGAATGGTTCCATATCTTAAGCGGGGACGTCTGTGGTGGATTATGTTAAGTGATTTCATATTTTATCTTTATATGATTTTATACATCTTTTTCTTTATCTTAAATGTCTCCTCTACTTTCTCGGGTCGACTACGCCTGGTGGAATTTAGCCCTCCAATTTTCAAACCTCTGTCTTTCTTATAATTTAGCAAGCAGTTTATGGCGGGTAGCATTTAATTGCTTTCTCTTTGATGCAGGCTAGCGAGCAGACCGGGTCCCGCTCACCTGTAATTATCTCGGCAGCGATCATAAGAATCGCCGTAATGAGATCAGTCGGTGATGGAAAGGGGAGATCATTCGTCTATCACCTCTGCCTGAAGTCGTTCGTTGTAAGTTAAGTTACAACATGCGAACCGCCATATCAAAGACTCTCGCTATTAATTCCTTTACGACCAACTCTGCAGACGGCGAGAGGAGGCAATAATATATGTAGATTCTATTTTATCTGATCTTAAAAGAAGCCTGGGCTATTTCGTCATTCGAGATCTTTGATTTCGCGTGTTTCACATAATTTGAACGTAGAACTAAACGTAGGTGCTACATCTGGTATTCGCGGCTGTTTCGGATTGTAGACGTAATCATTTTCCTTTCATCAGAGATATATTTATACCAGAGCAGGTTAGACTCAATTCTTTCCACAACTCCGCAGTCTCTCTAGACATATCTAGCGACGTTTCTAGATTACTTCATTAAGTAAAATCTCAGTTTGCGTTGGAGAATATAGTCTTAAGTAGTTTCTGTGTGAGGTAAAAAAAAAAAAAAATATATATATATATATATATATATATATATATATATATATATATATATATATATATATATATATATATATATATATATAGTAGTGATTGAGTGATTTAAATGGTGATCGCTTATTTTATTTCACTAGTTAATTTCTATGTAGAGAGATTAAATGATAATTCAGTTATATTCTCTAAAGTTACTGCGTTACAGTGGAGAGCAAATAAATTATATTTTCTAGCTAAACTCATTCGGCTATTAATAAATTTGATTAAACTGCTAGTAACCAGCAAGAGAATAATTTAACTAACTAAGTAAATGCACTGATGACTCATGAGTATTGACGAAACATATTTTATGTATTTCTAATTCATGATGATGGGTTTTTTTTAAATGACTAGAATTTATTTAACGAAAGTTTTAACGATGAGACTAGCTCTAAGCTTATAGTTTCTAATTTAAGTTGAATAACCGAAGTGAATATTATTTACGCGTAGGATTTGATATACTATTAGGGTTGAGTATTTATGTGTTTCTTTTCTTCCCTATACAGTATTTTGGGTCATAAACCCTAAATCTTTCCAGCGGCTTTCAGTACCTATGTAACTGAGAAGAACTTTACTAAAAGAACATTCTGAATATAATTACCGGGTTTTGCAAGTGACCTGTCTGGCCTCGTGTTTTTTACACCCAGAAGAACTACAGAGTACTAGCCCAAAAGTAATATTAAGAATAAATGGTAACTGGACTGACAGAATATCCAGATTTCTTTCTCAAGTTCATATATACTTCGCCTGTGGTGGCGACTGAAATAACATTTGACACTTCCCATAGAACAACCTTTGTGTTTGTGAAGGAGGTTTATCCTAAACCGATTTATGTACCTGACATTCAACTTAACGAGTGAAGTTCAAAGCTATTGTACCCTGTGAACATTAGATAGCATAAGTACGTTCCTAACTGGACAAAAATTGAAGTGACCTTCATCAGCCTCCTATTACAACAGTGAGACAAACGTTTCCCAACATTTTGATTAATTAGTCTTTGGAGAAACTGGGGTTTGACTCGCCAGTAAACTCAAACTTGGATGGTCTGTGAGTGACTGAACAAATTGTTCCAGATGTTATGAAAAGCAAAAATTAGGTAAGAGTGCGCATGTTGTCTGTGACCACAGCGGTCAGAGCGAGAGAATAACAGGGATGAATAATTCGTTTATGATTTAACCCATGTAATAACTTTGTATTTTCTCTTGTATGCAAGTTTTTGCTAATGCTGTTTTCCTCTTAGGATAGATTAATATATATAAACTCTGTTCTTTATTGAGAGAGGGGAAGACCTTGGACCTTAGCGTATGAATCTGTGACTCTTTGGGGCTTTAACTTCTCTTATAACGGGATCTTGGCAACTGTCGTGAATTATTCTAATCCCCATATAGAAATTAAAACGTAAATGTAAAGCCTAACAAATAAATTTAATAAAAGGAAAGAAGAATGGTAAAGAACAGTGCTGTCACAATGACTGTACTCGAAATCCCCCTTGTTTTCTACTTCGTCGGCAAATTGTAACGCTTTCACGTTGATAGTAAAAGCCTACTGTGTCGCTGCACGCTTTCTTCAATGAAACGTGTACTGTATTTGTTGGAAAAACCTTGAGATACGCAAGCTGATCAATGACCTAGATTTAATATTTCATTCATTCCATACACGGCGTAACTAAAAGACAGATAAAGCAGGAGAGAGAGAGGGGCGAATGAAGGCAGGAAGCATGCAACACTACACGCGTCGCGCGATTAATAGTAACGCAAATCACGCGTGTAAGGCCACTAGCAATAACTTTTTTTCATATAGTCAGTGAAAAAGAAACACTATTACTACAAGAATCAGGTTTAAAAATATGAAAAATGCTTAGTAGGAAATATGAAATTCTACTGATTTACATCTAAGCTCCTGACTTTAGTATGACATAACAGTGGAAAAGGCAGGACAGGTGGCGGTACTAAACAACGAAAAGGAATAAAGAACAAATATACGACTATCTTTGGAAAACACATATTTTGAACGCAGCCACTTGGCTCTTTTAAATTTGTATATTTGGGTTCCTTGGGGTTTGCTGACAAAGAATATGTAAAACGTTACGCAAATAGTCTAGGAATTACCAAATTATAACCAAAATAAAATAGTGGGGGTGCCTGACAGCATGAAATCATTTCTGCTCATAAAATTTTTTTATAACGTGTTTGAAAAAACATTACGTTACAGAAATAGCCTACCATGTTAACTCCTATTTGATTGGAGCGCCACAAATGTAAGACTAAACACGATTGGTCAGGCTATAAATACGATCTTGTGTTGTCAGGGGAAACGTGAAAAGGAGTATTTTTTTTGAAAAGATGTGTAGACATGGTTTGATTGGGTAGAGCTGCGAATATACTCAATTCAGAGCGTCTGTTCATTGCCACATCTTGTAATAAACCTACTAAGAAGCAGTGCGTTGAGCACCAGTGTATATTTTTTATAAAATAAAGCCTGGGACATCGGCAGATCGGAGTTGTGCTATATTCATTGCCAGTCAACGAAACTGTTTATTATTTCTATGAATTGTGGTAAGCTTGAAATATTCAATATCTTTTAATGAAAATTGAATGTAAATTGATAATTTATGTCTGTATATATGTGTAGTTCAATAGCGAACATGATGTAAAGCCTATGGTACTCCAGCCTGAACAGAAGGTGTCGGAGGAAAGTAAAACTGCATGGAATGGCCAAACAGTACACTGACACCTAGATTATTGATTAGACAGAAATAATGCTGGAATTGCAGAGGCGTGGTAACCATTAGGGAGGAAAATACTGGTATAAAGTATTTCAGATGAAGCTGACAGTTGGCCTAACGCTCTGAACTCAATGTTTGTGATGTATTGTGCTCAGTGTAGAAATAGAATGTAAATTAGTTTTGAAGTAGGAGGTACAACCTTCTTGTTTCAGGGACCGTGGTCTTAAAGTTATTGAGCAGCACCTGGTCAGAGCTTTGCTAAAGCCAGAGGTGGACAGCATACTCCTTGGTCCATATAGCAACCAGTGGGGTGGCTCCAGAACTCATTAAAGTAATCGAGCAGAGGAGCCTTTTACTGCAGTCATCACGAAAGATAAAAGAGTGTGGCCATGGAGCTCAACATTATGTACCCCCATCTTAAAATGACCTTGTAAAATAAAACTAAGAGGGGAATTTAATTGTTTTCATACCAGGAACTGAGAACATCTCCAATACTAGTTCCAATAGAAACAAACTATTGACGTCATGATGACAAATACCAACAGAGCTTGAACAAAACAAAACCAGTATTACCTCATATTACCACTACACAACTGACACACATAGGATACTATTAATAATATATGTCACTACAAGATTCATATTGATAAATTCTGTACATATAACTTGTAATTAAAATTGATTGTGATTCCTGGTTCCCTTTGTATTTGAATCAGGACACATATACATTCATGACAGCACTGAATACATATTGTTATTTGAAAAGTTATCAGTGACTCCTTTAAGATATCCTTGTAGAGTGTTTTATGTATGTGAGTGTCACAGTGTTGTCAAGTGTGGTGGAATAAATTAAATTGTTTATCTGTCTGTTGTTGTTATGACTTACACTTCATCATACACATACCCTAGACAAATAACGTAGTCATCACACTATTCCAGAATAATTCTGACTGAGGTATACATATGTGGCAGCAAGTAAGGTTATCTATAATACACTACTCTTATTAGATATAGATACCTTCACAGCTGATCTCAGTCAGTACACTAAGTCCCCTATAAATATTTATAACATCCCACTTCACCACAGCAACAGAGGGGGGAAAGGATTTCACCTATGAGTCTATCTCTTTAATTGATTCTTAACCTATGTTTATTGTATTTGGTTTGATATTCAATATTGTCGATGTAAAGTTTTTTTATGATAAATAAACATTTACATAAAATTTATTCACGTGTGGCGGTCAGCTTGTTCAAAACCATCCCTATTTCATAGATATAGTTTTCACGTATGTGCGTCTAATCGTCGTCACTTATCTGTGTGTGTGTATATGTGAGTGGTTAAATATATCAATATATATATTTATAGGAAACTGTCTGATCTAAACTCTCAGTCGTAATCGATAGGCGGGTTTGATTATCTATCAAATCCAGGGACAGATTTTACCTTTCACCATTTCACTTGTGAAATTCTATTTCTTTACCTTATTTCTCACTGAGCTATCACCTGTACTAGTCCTATTCATTCCTATTCAGGAGGGACCAAAAGTGATCTTAATTACCCTATCTTCTTCTTCTTCTTCTTCTTCTTCGTACACTCTCAGACGTCCACTTGAATGTTCTCAAAGAAAGCAGTAGTCAGTTTGAGGCTATTACGTCATCATTACCCTATCGAAAATATACGACAGTTAGGCTCAATACTTTTTGATTTCCATAGATTTCCCAATGCAATGAAAGCTCCTGTTGTCTTTCCCCTGTCAAATTTTTTTGTATCGCTGTCTGCGCCTCCGTATATACTGTTGCCAATATTTATGAATAATTCTACGTATATCGTGTAGAGATGTTTCTTCAAGCGCAATCTTGTTATTGTTTTCTGCATGTGTTTTCATTATCGTTGTCTTTTCTCTGTATATTTTCAGACCAACTGCCACGGTAAAGAGTCAAATGAAACAATCTAAAGTCAGAATTCTTCAATAAAGAGTCATATAAAGCATCAATAAAGAGTCATATGAAGCATCACAGCAAATCACAAGGTATGATAGTAGGTATAATCCATAGATAAATTGAGTGCAACACCAGCAACTCATCATAAATCGACATAGCATACAATCCGTCAGAATGTTGAGTGCATCACCAGCAATACATATAAATAATAATAATAAATTCTTTAAGCGCCAAACACGGCGCATAAGGCAGAAACCAGTGCTCTCCAGGTTGTTCGTTGTGACGCCACTCCTCTTAGCTCTTGCACATTATTAGGCCCAACGTTCTTCCTTCTCTTATTATTGTTCTTCTGAGTGTTTCTTTTGGTCTTCCTTTTTTCCGCTTACCCTCAGGAACCCAAGTGAGCGCCTGTAGTGGTATTCTGTTGTTTTGCATTCGTAGGACATGACCGATATATGACCATCGTCTTTTCCTTATATAGTCGGAGACATATTTCTGCCTAGAGTCTTCTCTTATTTGTCGATTAGTCTTGAATTCTTTCCAACTGATGTTCATGAGTTTTCTAAGACATTTGTTCTCGAATGTATTCAGCTTGTTCTCCAATGATTTTGTTATTTTCCAACTCTCACAGCCGTATGTTAACACTGAGATAACATTTGAATTAAACAGACGAAGCTTGGTATGTATATTCAATGATCGTAATTTCCAAATGTTAGATAATCTATTGAAGGCGTCAGAAATTGGTTGCATTAACAGCAATTTATTATAAATGGTAATAGCCGGTATAATCCATGGCATTAATAATATATTGAATCTCTTCCCTTCAAAAAACACTCTGTACACACTAGCGAGACTATCAAAACCGTCTCTAAGCTCTGCCAGATACCTAATGACCGAGATTATTTTTTCTCAATACAACTCAGTACATCTTCACTCAAGCGCGAACTAACAGCTTGAGATGTGAGCTCAGCTCACCCGTATCTCTCCCCTAACTACTCAGAACATTTGAACACTTTCTTTATGTTTAAAAAAAACTAACACATACTCAGTTGAGCTATGTTCAAGCACCCAAATAAAAAATCATCTCATAACTTTAAACGTGCTTACAAGCGTGTCTATAAAAATTCAGACCCGTACATAAAAATCCCAAACACTTAACTCCCACTAAAAAAACATGACTTAACAGATATAAAGCATCAATAAAGAGTCATATAAAGCATAAAGAAAGAGTCATATAAATCATCAATAAAGAGTCATATAAAGCAATCTAAATTCAGAATACTCCAGTAAGGAGTCACATAAAACTATCCAAAGTCATAATAGCGCTTGTGCAAATCCCATCTATTATTTTTATGATAGGCTGTCCCATAGCATATACTGCCGTAGGGAGTGGTCTTAGAATTCATGATAGACTAAAAACAATGCACCAAAGCGTTGCTTTGGCACGGGTGTCAAATCTGACCAACGCTCTGAGCGTTGTTCCGGAGTCAAAGAATAAAGAAAATAATTATGCTTGTTTTATTTAAAAAATTGCAAGAGATAAAAGCAAATTTGAAACCCCGAACAAATACCTACATTATGCGCTGGCAATAGACATGGCAAACTCTACACCCAAAGATAGAAGAGGATCGACTAAGTAAGTAAGTAAGTAAGTAAGTAAGTAAGTAAGCAAGTAGTAATAGATACAGCACACTATAAGAAAATCATTTGATAGCAGTACAATGTAGCCTGGAACGTCCAAGGTAAGAAACATAGACATGGAAAAAAATACATCGAGAAGGGAATTAGATGTACATATATAAGGGTATAAGAAGATATGGAAAGACTTTGAACTAGTAAAATACAGAAGGGCACAGAATAAATACGAAACAATATTCTTATAATGGTTTTAATTTGAATGTGAAAAAAAAAAAAAAAAAACTACAATATATATAAAATTAATTTTTGTTAATGTACAAACAAAAAAGGTAAAGACTTGGACATGCTAAACAAAAGAGCACTGAAAATCATGACCTTGAACAAGAAGGGAATTGAAAAAATGATGGTCAAGAATAGAAAGTAAATGAAAAATAATAATCAAGGGTAGAAAGAAAATGAGAAACAATCATCACGAATAGAAAGAAAGTGAAAAAAAGAATATAATGAAACTGAAAATTGGTGATCAAGAACAGAAAGGAACTGAAAAATGATTTGTTTTCGACAAAGAACCTCGTTAGCTAAGAGGAATGTGCGCAGTTTGAAAGAAGATATCCCATTATTAACACTCCGGATATAATTTCCATGTTATCGTCTGTACACCAGAAATAATTACAAACATCTCTCACACACACTCATTATTAAGCTTATTATTAGTAGTATATTACTGTAATAAATACAGACACCTGCATTACACGTTTAGTACCATCTAACACCCAGAGCCATACTTAAACACGGACTGACAACAGAGCCTAAACATCTAAACCAGTGTTTCCCAAACTTTTTTGGGTCACCGCCCCCTTGGCTCCCAGAGCACATCCCCACCGCCCCCCCCCCCCGTCTCCCCCCCCCTCCATTTCGCCGCGGTAAATATAAAAAAAAAAACTATAAAGAGTGGAAGACAACAGTAACTGGTAATTCAAAACAGTGACAACTAATAGCTCTGTTCATTTCATTCTAATATAAAGGTACATAAGTTGCTTACTTATTAGTTTTCATTTTAAAAATAAAACTCAATCTAGCGTAACCAACGGTGTAAGAGAGTATATTAGTAACCCACCACTTCTTTTCCCTAACACTGCAACGCAATATTTGAAAAGGATAATGTAGTCAATTACCAAATATTGCCAGTAGGGGCGGGCCTACTGGTAGACAAGCTTCTCGTACCCCTAGCCCTAGTTACGCGTACTCCATGTTGTGAGCCTCTGCTATAAGGTGTATGAGAAACTGGGGCGAGTGAAATTAGGGAGGAGCTGTGGATTCGGGTTTGTCAGGCTACTTTTCTCTATTTAAGCGCCCTGTATAATCAAACTACTTTTACAGGTAAGCGTTGCATTAAGTAATATTATAGAATGTAGCTTGACAAATCCTCAACCACTTCTTTATTACTGAACGCCCCTTTGTAGCGCCCATTGGATCCTCCCAACTCCCCCAAGGGGCCTGTATCGTCCACTTTGGGAACCATTGATCTAAATGGTAACTACATTGCTTAGCCTGTGTCGGTGGTGGTAATGAGACAATTAAGTACACAATCATAGCATTCCACCTCGTAAACTATGTTTGATTTCCTTCATATATTTTCTAACACTGGCTTGATGCATATTATATAGGCGTGCATTAAAATATACATATTAACAGACAAGAAAACGTGTGAACAATTGTAGAAGAATTTCTTTAAATTTTTTTAAAAATTATAGACGTTTGAAGCTGGTATTGGATAAGATACCAATTAAGAAATTTAGCTGACAGCATTCAGTACAAGGCAGATCCTATTCTGGAATACCCAGGGTAACCAAAATAGAGGAAGAATTAAAAGTAAACACATGCGCGTAGAAGGAACTGGATATAGCTATGAAAGAGATACAGAAGATATTAAAAGACCTTAAACTGGTGGCTTGTTATGTTGTTGAGGGCCGTGCTCCATGGTTAGCTGATACGGTATTGATGATACTGATATATGGTACATTAAATTTAGTTCCATATATTATACAATGTATTCGTTTTAAAATCACTACTGTATAAAACTGTCATGAAAAAACTGCAACCACATCAACATAAACGCAAATCCATCTTCAACTCTACATGAATGCTTACCGTGATGCAATATCTAGTCCGTAATTCCTCTCTATCGCTGGCTTCTATTGAAAGGGCAATACGGGCGTATTACATAGCACGAACTAAAAGTACGTCGGAATCCACAAATTATGTAGTTATCTGCACTAGAAAACTCACACCAATAAAACCATATTCTCGATCACATCTGTAGATTTATAGAAAGTCGTGAAGGTCTAGTCAATTGAGGTATCATTGTTTGTTATGCCAGTTTGTAAATCATTAAGTAGGGCTGGAATAATTACACTGGCTTGCCGCCTTCTCTTAACAGTAGGTGACTAAACACAGGCTAAACAAGAATGAACCATAATTATAATGGTTTCAGAACGCACAAATATTCCGGTCGTTTGGTCTTGATTTTTCCATCTACCCTGCTGAAAAGAATAATATTTAGTAAAACAGACTAAAACGTTGTGAAAGAACTAACCGGACGGATGTTGAGTGTTGTGTGGTGGCTGGCGTGGCAGAAGTAGAACACCTTTCGTAGCTGACCTTGTCTCTTCACTTACATTGGACGAGGCAGACACCAGATTAGTATAACGTTACCCGCGTCGCGTTTGAGAACGCAGTCGCTATGGTTACCACGCCAATCAAGTAACTCGACACGCCGAGAGGCGGGCGTTTCTCAACCAAAAAAAAAAAATATCTGCAGCCAACAACAAAAACGTCGCAAACTATCCGTTTATATTTTCAGCAAATTTGCATTTTATTTATTTGTAGCTTGAAAACAGTTCTTTTTTCAAATTGTATGCATCTCTTATAATTGTTGATAATGATTTTAAAAATAAAAAAATTAAAAATTATACCTGCCTACATATATTTTTGTACTGAAAGAGGAACTCTCAACACACGGAAATAATACAACAAACTTGTTTACTAGCGTTCAAAGGGAGGACACCAATAAGTAGCCGGGGACAATGTATAAGAAAATATAACCAGCGAACATTAAAAGGCATTAACATGATAAGGAAAAGTAATGTTACAGATCAGGTTGTTATTACTGATTACCTGAAATAACAGAATAATATAACCTAAGAGAGGTGGTTTAAAAAAAAAAAGAAGAACACACATATTGCGTCTGACTAGGACAAAAGACACAGAAAATTTCCGACTTTGCGGCCAACAAGGAAAGAACGTAAGAACTAAGTGAGAAACATGAGAAAATAAATAAAGTAAAATAGCTATCACCCCCGTTAGAGCTCCCAACTGGCACAGTGGGATGCTCTCTTTGGGATGTACTTAATTTTTTTTTAGGGGGCATCTCTTTAGGAGGCAAAGAAATAATATAACTACTGCTTCCTGAGGCATCTAGTACCAGGCGACTAATATGAGGTTGTCTGTGAGGCTTACAACCTCATCCTGTAAAATACATTGCTACAACAACCACAGCTGCAAAATCATATGAATGCTTGGTGCAGGCTTCATGCATGGGGGATCAGCTGCAACCTTGGCCCCATGCTCCATAAGGAACAAAGAAGGAAAATGATGATGAGAATGATATTTGATTAACAGATGGGATGTTTTTTTTTACAGCAGACAAACAATCATCGATTTATAGTAGGTTCGGTAACCTGCTCTCATTATAGTCATGATGATTGCTCATTAACTCCCTTTGTTGCATTATGCTATGATACAAGGGTAGAGCGCCTTCAGTAACCATTTGATACACTGCCTTTGTCGTTACCTATCTCCTACGTGCACCCTTCTGTCGTCCATTCTGTTGTCATGAATGCTCCGCCCAGCGTTTTTCTGTCTATCCTTTTCTTTGTTCAAATAAAATATTGCCTCGTTCTGGCCAGGCGCGCACCCTTCAACCTAGACACTGGGTCCGTCGGTTATAGTTATTATCCAAAAATAAAATACTTTTTTTTTCTGTGTATAGAATTTACTGAAAAGCCCTTTAGTGTTTCCCGAGTTGTCAAAAGTGGTCAAAGAAAAGACAGTCGCATAGCAGATACTGACATAGGGGAATGAAGTGTTAGAGACTTTAGTATGTCTCCACTTTATGAGATGGGATGATTGGTTCCTTTCCTCGCTACCTTCCCCTTTCTAACTCACAGCAGAGTCCGGAACCCATTTACAGCTGGGTAGATTGGAGCGTGACGCTACCAAGTTTCAAACACCGGTAGCTTTGCCTTCCTAACTCAGAGCAGAGTTAAGTACCCATTTACAGCTGGTTGTTTCATGTCATTAGGCCGAAGGGCTGAAGCCCAAGTGCCGCTGGTTAGGAAAAAAAAAAACAGCTGGGTAGACTGGAGCGTGACGAAAGCTGGTTTCAACCCAGTAAGTTTGCTTGAGAAGCAAGTACTCTAGCCACTCTGCCACTCGACGCTAGTTACTACTTCTTCGCGGTACAATTGTCTGGTACACAAGCAAGTAACCCGCCAAAACATGACGGGGAAACAATAATGTTGTACGCTTTCTGCTACATGTCATGATGACGTCACAAATGCTCCTGCAGTCATTTTAATCATTTCCATTCCATTTCAGTTTCACTGGATCTTTGTAGTCAAACTGACCACGACTTATGGTCAGTGACAACAAAAATGTATTGAACAGCCTGCGTGCTCTCTTAACCAGTGTTCAATTTAGCATTCCCGGTGCAATACGCGAATTTTCCGTATTTTTTGGGAAAAAAACTGACGGGATTGTTTTCTATTGTTCTTTACAGGAACTTAGGCAGTTATTAATGCAGGTATGTCATGTCGTCCATCCAGTGATGCTCCTTGTTTTGTAACAAATTTGAAAGCCCACCCTCCGCAGCTTTTCAGGGCTTTCTTTTTGTTTGTAGTGTGTCTAGCATTATGGGCTATATACTAATATAAACAATCTGGGTACACGTCTTTAAATGTGGTTTGATTTTATGAGTTCACGTGACTATCTCTTTATAATAAAAGTTTTTTTTTAAAGTATTGGTTCAGCTTGCACAACAAAGATGGCCGTGCTCATCTGGGTCGTCTCCGTTTGTCACGTGATGTCAGTATAAAGCCTAAATGTTTATCTTCATAATTTATTTTCTTGTGGAAGTGGTGAAGATAGAAAGTAAGAGTATGTATAACATGAAATAACACAAGAAACTGCAGCATACATATTCTAACATAAAAGAAGAAAAACGAAATATACATCCAAAAAGTGATGCCTAATACATCGGGAGGAAATGTAGGGGCCGACGAAGCTGAGAGAAACAACAACACAAGGGCCGAAGTTGAGAGAAACAACAGCAGAGAATCCTGGAAACGGTCGTAACACTGCGCCATATTTTGATTATAACAACTGTCTCACTGAATGAAAAGACAACTAGCAGACAAAGATGACGTCAAGTTAGAACCAGTTATCGTTCCTGCCAATCAACTTCAAAGGCGGTCATAGTTGACGAAAGTGAAAGTCACTTGCCGACAGTCAATTCACGACATTGCGACCAGAAGAAGGCCAAAATTCTGACACGTTGACCTTGGAACTTAAGTTCCGCACATCAGGTTGCAGTCTCTGTTTGGGCATGCCGAACAAGTTTTTAAACATGTTCAATCTTAACAAAGAAACTGGCACACAGAAAGTACTACGTTTGCTTGAAGACCATTCTTTAACAAAAGCTTCAAAATCTCAGACTCTGAATTATCCTACTAGTCATGTCGGTTTGGAGAACTCACAAGAAACCACGTGACAAGCTCCTGTTAAACTAATTAGCGAACGAAAACAAAGATGAATAGAATAGGAGGCGAAAACTGACTACCGCTGACTAATGATAGTTTTTGTAGTGAAATACAAGTACAGTAGTTGGTCGTGTAGCTTAAAGCATTACCGCGTTATCCTCACGGGGAGACTAAAGGTGTTATTTGAAGTTAAATGTGTCTTTTCCCTGGAACATTGTTACTATTTTTAATGTTTCATTTTCTCTTGTTGTCACGTGTAGTTCCCACAGGTCTATAAAAAGACAAAGAAAGAATAGAATGTTCTATATGTCTGCTGCTGTAGGCATATCGTAATGAGGTTGTGTAATTTACTGGAAACCTCATTATGTCAAACAAATTGTAAACGAAACGACTGCTGCAAGAGCACATTACTGCTTTGGTGTAAGCTTCCAATAATGAGGAGTCCTGAAGTGGTGGCTCCATGCTCCATGGGCCAGCATAAAAGAAAACTACATAAGCGACAAAAGGAAAGCAAAGAACACCTACAAGACACCAGCACAGGTACAAGACACCAGCACAGGTACAAGACACCAGCACAGGTACAGGACACCAACACAGGTACAAGACAACAGCACAGGTACAAGACACCAGCACAGGTACACGACACCAGCACAGGTACAAGACGACGGTACAGGTACAAGACAACAGCACAGGTACAAGACAACAGCACAGGTACAAGACACCAGCACAGGTACAAGACACCAGCACAGGTACAAGACGACGGTACAGGTACAAGACAACAGCACAGGTACAAGACAACAGCACAGGTACAAGACACCAACACAGGTACAAGACACCAGCACAGGTACAAGACACCAGCACAGGTACAAGACACCAGCACAGGTACAAGACACCAGCACAGGTACAAGACAACAGCACAGGAACAAGACACCAGCACAGGTACAAGACACCGGCACAGGTACAAGACAGCGGTACAGGTACAAGACAACAGTACGGTACAAGACAACAGTACGGTACTAGACACCAGCACAGGTACAAGACACCAGCACAGGTACAGGACACCAGCACAGGTACAAGACACCAGCACAGGTACAGGACACCAGCACAGGTACACGACAACAGCACAGGTACAAGATAACAGCACAGGTACAAGACACCAGCACAGGTACAAGACAACAGTACGGTACAAGACACCAACACAGGTACAAGACACCAGCACATGTACAAGACAACAGGACAGGTACAAGACACCAGCACAGGTACACGACACCAGCACAGGTACACGACACCAGCACAGGTACAAGACAACAGCACAGGTACAAGACAACAGCACAGGTACAAGACACCAGCACAGGTACAAGACACCAGCACAGGTACAAGACAACAGCACAGGTACAAGACAACAGCACAGGTACAAGACAACAGCACAGGTACAAGACAACAGCACAGGTACAAGACAACAGCACAGGTACAAGACAACAGCAAATGTACAAGACAACAGCACAGGTACACGACAACAGCACAGGTACAAGACACCAGCACAGGTACACGACACCAGCACAGGTACACGACACCAGCACAGGTACACGACACCAGCACATGTACAAGACAACAGCACAGGTACAAGACACCAGCACAGGTACACGGCAACAGCACAGGTACAAGACACCAGCACAGGTACAAGACACCAGCACAGGTACAAGACAACAGCATAGGAAACATTAAAAAACTGTATACAAAATATAAAAGAACACCACATCGACAACATAAAAAACTGCGTAAGACAGTATAAAAGAAATGTACACTAAAAACATTAAAAAACTGCATAGACAACGCAGCAGAAAAAAAATATACTGAAGGTATAAAAGAAAACTACATAAACAATAATAACAAAATATTTACTTACTTAGTCGTTCCTCTTCTACCGTTTTATGTAGAAGTTTGGAAGAGAGAGCGCCATACTATCCTATCGGCTGTCTTCTTCCTGACCTGGTTCCATTCTAGTCCTCGGTCCTTCAGAGATTGTCTGATGTTGTCCTCCCAGCGGACACTGGGTCGTCCTGGAGGTCTGGATCCCTGGCTCTTAGCCTCCCATACCTGCAGTGGCAGCCGATCTTCTCCCATTCTGCAGACATGGCCAAACCATCTTAGTTGGGACTGTCCTACTTGGGTCTGCAGGGGTTGGGTTTTTTAGGCCTTGATGTATCGTCAGGTTGCAGCCCATGTCTCTTCTTGTTACTTCAACCACCTTTTTCAGATACCTCATTTCTGAGGTTTGGATCTGGCTTTTGTGGGTTGTAGTTATTGCCCATGACTCACATCAATACGTCAAGACTGGGACACAAGTGGAGCGGTATACAGCCATCTTCGTTTTCTTGCCAACTTCTCTTTTGCTGAGGAATCCTCGATTTATGGCCTGAAAAAGGTCTTGCAGCTGCAGCTCTTCGGGTAGCCAAATCTTCATTGATGCCGCCCTTCCAGTCTATTACAGTGTGGTAAAGTGGGATGATATAAATATTTATAGGGGACTTAGTGTACTGACTGAGATCAGCTGTGAAGGTATCTGTATCTAATAAGTGTTGTGTATTACAGATGACCTTACTTTGCTACCACATTTAGACCTCAGTCAGACTTATTCTGGAATATTGTGATGACTACGTTGAATGTCTAGGGTTATGATAGTGTTGAAGTGTATGTTCACAACAACCAACAGACAGATAAACAATTTAATTTAATCCACAATACTTTAAAACACTGTGACACTCACATACATAGAACACTCTATAAGACTATCTTAATAAGTCCAGTGTTAACTTTTAAAATATGTATTAATTCCTTTCAATAATAGATATCCTGATTCAACTACAGAGTGAACCAGGAATCACAATCAAATGTAATCACAAGTTGTATGTACACAATTTATAGATAGGGTCTTTGTATTGACATATATTATTATTACAATATGTGTGTAAGTTGTGATGTAGTACTATGAGGTAATACTGGCTTTTCAAGCTAGGATGTTGTTTGTCATCATGACTTCAAGTGTTTGTTTCTGGTGGAAATAATATTGGAAAGGTTCACAGTTTCTTTTATGTGAAACAAATAACTGTCCCTCTTGATTTAATGTACAGTCAATTTTAGAGGGGGTATACACAAGATTGAGCTGCTCTGGCAAACGAACTTCTGTGTGGGCGGCAGGAAACAGTCTCCTTTGCTCGCTTGCTTCACAGTTTTCTTGAGAAACAACACTGGTCGATATCTTGACCAAGGAGTATGCTACCAGCATCTGGATTCAGCAAAACTCAGACCAAGTGCTGCTTTAATACTTTAGTACCACGGTCCCTGAAACAAGAAGGTTGTACCTCCTACTTCAGAACTAATTTATAATCTATTTCCACCCTGAAGCACAATACATAACAAACACTGAGTTCAGCGCTGTAGGCCAACTGCTAGCTTCTCATGAAACAATATACACCAGTATTCCTCTCCCTAATGGTTACAACGCCTCTGCAATTCCAGCATTAATTCCTTCTATACAATAAGATAGGTGTCATAGTACTATTTGGCAATCCCATGCAGTTATACTCCTCTCCGACAAGTTTTGTTCATGGTGGAGCAATATCTAGGCTTTGCCTCATGTTTGCTACTGAACCACACACATACAGACATAAATTATCAATTCACATTCAATTTTCATCTAAAAGATATCAAATATGTCTAGCTTACCACAATTCAAGGAAATATTAAACAAGTACGTTGACTGGCGATGAGTTATGGCACAATTCCGATCTGCCTCTGTCCCAGGCTTTTATTAGAAAAATATGAGCTGGTTCTCAACGCACTTGCTTCTACAAAGTTTATTTTCAAAAAGTGGCACTGAACAGACGCTCCTAATTGACTATATTAAATGGTCTAGCCAATGAGACCATGTTTACAAAAGCATTTGAAAAAAATGTACCCTTCCTACCGTTTCCATTAACAACCAAAAATAGTATTTGCAGTCGACTAATCATGTTTCGCCTTACATATTATTCTAGCCAATCAAATCGGATCTAACGTGGTGGCCTCATTTCCCCTAAAGCAGTGTCCAAACACGCCATTATGAGCAAATATGATCCTGTGTTGTCAGACAACACCACTATAGTATTTTGGCTATAATTTGTTAATTATTAGACTATTTGCTTAACACCTAACATATTCTTTGTCAGCAAGTCCTAAGGCACCCAAATATATAAGTTTAATGGAGCTAAGTGGCTGCGTTCAAAATATGTATTTTCTTCTACCACCCGTTCACTTCTATACGATGGGGTGTCTTCTGTACTGTCAGGCTAATGTCAGGATTTCAGACATAAAACAGTATTGTGTCATGTTTCCTAATAAGAATTAAACATGTTTTTTTTTAAACCTTACCTCGTATTGGTAGTGTTTTTTGTCACTGTTTATTTGAAAAAAATCAAGCCTGCATGCCTTTCGCGTGGGGTGGCATTACTTTTAATCGCGAGACGACGTGGTAGTATTGCATGCGTTTCTCCGTACATCTCTCTCTCTCTCTCTCTCTCTCTCTCTCTCTCTCTCTTCTAAGCCCGTCTGTCTTTTAGTTTACGTAGTGCATAAAATGACATTAATGTAATATTAATCTAGGTCATTACGCAGTGTGTCTATCACAAGGTTTTCTAAGAAACAGAGTACTAGTTTTATTTTTAGAAACGCGTGTATTTTATGCAGTAGGCTTTACTAGCAAACGTGAAAGCGCTACAATTATGCAGACGAAGTATAAAAAGGGGTTTTTCTTGTTTAGCTAGTATGACGTTCTATAATACAGGCGTACGCTATTGTGACCGCACTGTTCTTTTACCATTCTTCTTTCCTTTTATTGAATTAATGCGTTAGGCTTTACATTTACTTTTTAATTTATAGATGTGGATTAGAATGTTTCACGACATACAGCTGCAAGGTAATTAAAGTGGTTGTAATAATAAATAAATAACAACTTAAAGTCAAAACTATAGGAACAACCTACAAGCAAACTACCGGTCCATAGGAAAAGTAAACGAAAACTATAGTTATTATGAAAAGAAAAAAAAAAGGATAGAAAATTTAACAGAAAGCTATACAGACAACCTACGACAAAGCTACATAGACAAGAAAAGACAAGCAGTCAACAAACAGAAAAGTCTACAGACAACATAAGAGAAAATCACACTGACAATAAAAGGCAAGACAAGAGAACATCAATACAATAGAAATTAAAGTAGTGTATCAGAAATAAAGCCCAGTGCGTGAAAGGAGCCATTAAGAACTTTCACATCACAAGTGGCAGAAAGACGCAGAAAAAGCAAGAGAAATCGCCGAAAAGACAATAAATTTTTCTCTTACTTTACAAACTCTTGAAGGCTCATAATGCTAAAAGACATTTGAAATATGCACCAGGGATAGGCTGTACCAAGCTAATTGCCACAAGGCTTTGAACTAACCCCACAAACTAAGCAGCTATAAAAGTTAATACACCGCCGCGTTTTTATCTGACAGTCGCCCAAGTGTTTTGAGTTCGGCAGTCTTTGTCGGTATCTCTGCATCAAAATCAAATTGTGTTCTTACGCAAACATGGCTAACAAGGATTTGACAACTGCCTTCTCCAGGCCGAATACCTTCTTCTGATGTCCTTTTGAAAAACCAATAGACTTCTTGCATACGATAATAAAATTAGCATAAATTTCGGGTTGGAGAATCAAAGATGACGGTAGGGGTCCGCCTTGCCGGATCCAAAATAGAGGAGACTATTAGTCTGGCGGATTTCCCCACTCCGGAAGCCAAGGTAAAAGGAAAAAAATAATAATAGTGGTCTGATACAGTGGTTCTTAAAATGTGGACACCGGACATGCTGGATGGAAAGTGAATCTCGCTGGTCGGCAAGAAGTAGGCTGTCATTATTCTAACTTTCAAGCGGAGGCGGTTGCAACCACAATTAATTCAGATGACGTAACAAAAGGCGTCGATAGTGTATTTGATTCCTGTAACACCTGGTAGTATCACGCCCAGTCTACTCAGCTGTAAATGGGTATCTTACTCTGCAGTTAGGGGAGGCATAGGCAACGAGAGACATGGTCTGTACCCAGACGATAAGGCAAGGCCTCAAAACCCAGCCTCTGCAGACCCACGTAGAACAGTCCCAACTACGATAGTTTGGCCATGGCTGCAGAATGGGAGAAGATCGGCTACCACGACAAGCATGGAAAATTAAGAGCCAGAGATCCAGACCTCCAGGACGACCCAGGGTCCGCTGGAAGGACAAAATTAGACAATCTCTGAAGAACCGAGGGTTAGATTGAAACCAGGCCAGGAGGAAGACAGCCGATAGGATAATATGGCGCTCTCTCTTCCAAACCTCTACACCCCAGCATTGCTGGAAACTATGTTTTAACATATCACACTAAAGGGCATTTAGATAAAGTGGTTCCGTTGTGTTTTAGAGCAGTGTTTCAAAACCTGGATGTATGAGGCAAGGACCGAGGGAGTTTTTAATTGCGTAAAGAAAAATGTTTACAAAATATTAAAAATAAAATCAACCGAACAACAACAAAAAGCACACGGCTCCATTTGGCAACCTTTACAACGGAAGTAGATATCGGGGGCTAGTGATTAAGGATTCAGTTGATGAATTCAGTTATGCTATATTGTTCACTGAAGGCATTTAAATCATCAAATAAATATATTGCCATTAAGTAGTTACGACTCGATTGAAATCTGAAACCTTTACAAGTGCAAACACAGGTCGTCCCCGCAGACAAATAGCCGGACCTGGATTGCTTACGCCAGTGTAAACAAAGAGGCAAGTAACGCCACATCTGGGACCTATTTTTTGATCATTTTCTCATTATATTAAGTGTGCTGTTATAAGGATAACTCACGTAGATAAGAAGAGAGAACAGTCAAGTTAATGACTTAGCGAGGAAGTTGAGTAGCTTGTCTCTTAAAACAGGTAATCCCGTAGCACTTACTGTCGTAGGGGAGTGAAATGTTAGAGACTTCAATATACTAAGTCTCAGTTTTATGATTTGGGGTGACCGATCTCTTTCTCGCTGCCTTTTTCTTCTCTAACTCAAGAGTCAGGAACCCATTTACACCTGGCATACTGGGGCATGACATTACGAGGTTTTCAACCCATAACTACCAGTACCATTTGTGACGAAATATCTGTCCCTGTCCTTTTGTGTGATCTCTCACACCTCCAGCCCTACGGCAGTATCATTTCTTCCTCTTCAGTTTTCTCTCCGATCGCTTTTATTTGGCATTTCATTTTTCCCTTTCATACATTTTACTCTTTATGCTGAACATAGCATGGGGAAAGTCTCTAACACGCCACTCCCCTATAGCAGTATTTGCTGCGGGAGTAATTCTTATCTTATTGTGTCGCATTTACGCTTCGCGAAGACATGTTAAGTTACGCCAGGTTATTAGACGGTCAGCGACAATATTTTATCGCATAATCTGTCTGACCATCTTTTCAAGCGACGGTGCTTGTTTATCCAAGCTTGTGTGGGGCAGGAGTGCTGAATAGAACCAGATTTGTTTATCTGGCGAAACACAGGTGACTAGCGACCATCCCTGAGTCATTACGCCAGAAAAACACGGTTACAATATTATAATGGACAGAGGTGTGTCTGTAAGTTTGTACAGAAGGGCATCGGACATAATATTGCCATATATGGGAGACGTGACCTGTGCAAAATTGTTCCATGTCGAAAATATTTTGAAAGTACCACACCCGACCTGTTTGAAATGATTGGATCTTTCTGAGTAGATTCATAACAACAATGCTTGGGAGTATAGGAATATAGTCTGACCATTTCGCAGTTTTATTTCACTGTGAATTTCACGCTCGCCAAGACAACATCAGACCTCGCCAGAGTGATGACTAGATTCATAATTCCTTTTGTTAACAGGACCTGTTATTGCAGAACCAGTTAAGACTTACATAGCACAGGAAATCTCTACATTTTAATAAGAAACCCCAAGACTAGGAAACTGAAGAAACACGGAGTCAGAGGGGACATCTACTGTAAAATTAAAGACATCCCAGACGCGTGTAAGAGAACGATTCGTCTCTTTTATTCATCTGAGCAACATGTCTGTAGCCAGGATTGGCATAAGTTGTGATTTACATTTCATATTTTATTACTAACATGTGAACTAACATATATATGTATATATTACCATGTGAATTTTAATATGTGAAACTCGCTATTGGAGGTCAAAGTCATTTGAGGCTAGCAACCTCAGCGTGTGTAAATATAAAGGAAACATAAATGAATTTATATTGTGAACACTTTTTCAAACAGTGGAGATGTAAATGTAAAACATATTATATCTGTACGTTTAACCTTTTCATTTAAATGTAATGTAAAGCTAAAGCTATTCAGTTTAAATGTAAAGGAAGTTTTATCCCGAGGGATTGAATTTAATTATGATAGAGGGTAAATTCTGACAAGGGATGCTAGAACAGAAGAGGGGGCACATAACTATGTGTCAGAAAACGCCATACTCAGAAGAGCGTTTCGTTTCTATTTATATTACCAGTTATTGGTGGTACCAGCAGAAAGTACTATCTCTGGAACCAAGTGAAGGTAGAAGTAGACTGACGTTGTGCGAGACGCCACCATAAGAGGGTCTTATAGACAGACGCAGAACCAGCTTGGCCGTTACTTCTTGAAGTTCTTGGAACGTGCGGCGCCTGAACTTTGACCAGAGATGAGTGACAGTAATGTACAGAAAACCTACCCATCAGGAGGAGGATTGGAATCATCATTGGCAGCTAAGTTAACCTATATGCTGCCACTTGAACTTCTTATCAAAAACCATTCAAGGGATGAAAAGATTTTCATAAATATTCAAATTATTTTCTAACTGTTACAACCTAAAGCATGGGAAACAAAGAGCCAAGGATCCAGACCCCGAGGACGACCCAGAGTCCGCTGGGAGGACAACATTAGACAATCTTTGAAGGATCGAGGACTAGAATGGAACCAGGCCAGGAGGAAGACAGCCGATAGGATAGTCTGGCGCTCTCTCTTCCAAACCTCTACACCTCACGGTAGAAGGGGAACGACTAAGTAAGTAATGTTACAAATTTAACTTCGATTTAATCATTTTAAAGTTACTGCATGTTTGTCTCAGTCAAATTACTACACACATTCTAAACAGAGCTATATTATAATAATAATTCCACTGTTGTGGGGGCTTAACGAGCTAGAATAAACCATTGCTCAAATTCTTCATAAAAGGTGTCGGCATATTACAGAATTAACCTGCTCATGAACTGCCAGCATTGTTTTCGCTTATCTGAATATCTTGTGAAGACTCCCATGTGATAGAAGCTTTACTACTCTTCTATAGACATTTCTGCCAAGAGTAATCTTGTGTAAAGTTATACTCCATTGAAGCCTATAATAGATACTCTTGAGTTTTGGCCACTGTTAGACCACCACTGCAAAGCAGGGGAGGCAATACCGTCACACCATTCCTAAAAAAACTCTATGGAGATGCCAACAACCTCAAGCTGACAACTGCTGTCTACGAATATATTCAAGTGCACGTCTGAAAGTGAACGAAGGAGATGGAGAACCCAAACCTTTGTCTCGTTTCGAGAAGCTAACGTTATGGTCCCTTACAGACGCGAATGATGTCTCTTCGGTAGGGGGAAAAATTCGCAGTTACTCATGCCTTGATTGTCTCCAAAAAAAAGTCGTCATTTATCTGCCACTTGCATATAATTTGTGGTATATACAAAGGGTATATAGTTGTTGGCAGAATACGAGTTTTATTCTGGAAGGATCTAAGTATAGATTAAATAGTCGTTGGCAGAATATGGGTTTTATGCTGGAAGGATCTAAGTACAGATTAAATAGTCGTTGGCAGAATATGGGTTTTATGCTAGAATGATCCTTCAGAGATTGTCACAGATTGTACAGATTAAATAGTCGTTGGCAAAATACAGGTTTTATACTGGAGGGATCTAAGTACAGATTAAATAGTCGTTGGCAGAATATAGGTTTTATGCTGGAAGGATCTAAGTACAGATTAAATAGTCGTTGGCAGAATATAGGTTTTATGCTGGAAGGATCTAAGTACAGATTAAATAGTCGTTGGCAGAATATGGGTTTTATGCTGGAATGATCCTTCAGAGATTGTCACAGATTGTAGATTAAATAGTCGTTGGCAAAATACAGGTTTTATACTGGAGGGATCTAAGTACAGGTTAAATACAGAAAAGGGTTTAGCATCATCATTACTCTTCTATTCCCCGAGAAGCATAGGCGTTCGACAAATTAATACCTGGCTTTCCTGCCCTACACCACAAGGTCAAGGTTGTTATAAGTCTTCTTCATCCCCTTTCATGTCTGTGTGTCCAGTTTCTTACTCCGCGTGTTTTCCCGTCTCCTTCTTCTTCGTTCACCCTCAGATGTCAACTTGAATAAGTTCAAAGAAAGCAGTGGTCAGCCTGAGGCTGTTGATATCTCCGTAGATTTTCTCCAGGTATGGTACTGGTGATGGCCATATGCGTCTTCTCTGTTCCTCATATGTTGGGCACCTTTGAAGCAGGTGTTCGGCAGTCATTTTACCAGTGCCATAGTCACACTCATCCGTAGTTCCTATCTTTAATTTGTTGAACAGATGGTATCTCAATCTGTTATGACCAGTGCGAAGTCTGAAGATTACCACTTGTTCACTTCTGCTGAGCTGGTAATACGGATCATTTTTTGTGTGGCCTGGATGCTCTTCTTCCCACTTGTGCCTGTATCTGCGCTTGATAAAACTCTTGGACTCCTCATAGGTTATATTTGTGTCCAGCTGAGGAAGTTTTCCCCCTTCCTTTGCCAATCTGTCAGCCTCTTCATTTCCAGGGATGTTGCTCATTCTGAGAGATCCCAAAAACAAGGACTACCTTTTAATGATAGTAAAATGTTTTCCCACTGTGTGTCTATCAAACGCCAACGTATCATTCTCACGTCTTGTTCTATGGACACATATCTGGTTCTTGTCATCCATTCCACATTGATGTTCTTGTGATGCCATTTTAATTCTTCCTTTCTATGCAAGAACCGTTTATGAAAGTCTGTAACTTCTTTGTTCCATGTTCTTTTGCGATAACTTATGTAGCTTTGTTCTTAATTAAGTTTCTCTGTCTACTGTGTGTTAAACATATTGGAGTGATGTAGTTTCCGTTCTTTTGCAAAACATTGTTTCTATTTCCCATACCTTAGCGCCAGAACACGTTTCCTCATATTGGGCTAGAACATCTAACCACATTCACCTAGGACGCCGTCATGCCCTGAAACCAGATGTTAACTTTATACTTTCGAAGATTGGGCTATAATTCAAACAGAGTTTGCAATCAATCATTTTATTTCTTGACTTTATAAGTACTGTAGCACAGTACTGTTCCCGCTGACTTCTGTACTTGCCATCTTACCATTCTATAACAACTCTAGTCGTTTTTGTCACACATCTTATCTCTCACATTGTGAATTTATCTATGTAATGACCACAATGGACATCGCTAGCAAAGAAATAGGTATAAGTATTCTATTTATCAGCATCCTTTTTTGTGCATATATATAGGCGCTCCAGTGTTAAAGATATGCACGCGGTGGTTGAAACACTGGAATTACCCAGATGTGCAGAGTTGGAACATCGTTGCGCATCTCAGCTGTTTTAGGTGCGCCCGTTGTTGCGATATTGACCTTTGACTTGTTTTGTGTACATTCTTGTGGAAGTCAGAAAATATGGTGGATCGTAATTATTGACTGCGCACATTTACGTATAAGAATATATGCTGGAATATATGATAAGATAAACGAACTGCGTGCTGTTAGGATACTTATGAATCGGTGCTGAATATGACTATGAATGACTCTATTGCATCCGTATGGAGATGTTGTCAGTTACATAGAACGCAATTCTGTCATAATGTCTGAATGTATTACACTGTGAAGAAAGACAGTAATACAGTTGGAACACTGTTGTCAACTATAGGATTGTATTCTTCACCACGAAGTTATGTAATATGTACTTATATTTTGATCGAACATGAAGCGTTTGTCATTGATGCATGTGCCGGACTCATGTAGTTGTAGACTGGTTTGGTTTTAAGGACTACCTTTATTGCATACGGACAACGCCATCAGTGCTCCGATATTTTTGTGGTGGGTAGGTTTCTAATTTTTAAATTTTGCCAGGGCAGAAGCCTGATAGGCCTACTCTTTACGATTTCTAACTGCCGTGGGATTTTTAACGTGCGCAACTTGCACACAGGACCTCTTAGTTTTTCGTCCTTATCCGAGAAGGCTAGGCATCCAATCTCACTACCCAGGAGACCAGGGGGGAGTATGGCATTATTAGGACCACTGGTTTTGAAAAAAAAAAAAAAAAGTCCGTACATTATATTCCCTTAAATGGGAATCGAACCCGGTACATCTAGAATTCGAGGCGGACGCCATGTCTGTTAGCCACTCTGATCCCCAGATCGTTGTAGATTACAAGCCATCATCTATTATTATTTAAGTTTGCTTCTAGCAGCAGTAACCACGGCGGGGTAGGCAATACCCTGAAATGACGTTGAGCCACACAATTAGCCCTTTAGCATCTTGTTTCTATTTCTCTGCTCATTCTATCATTATACGTGAACATGCTCCCCAAATATTTGAATTGTTTGAGTTGTTCAAACATTGAATTATTGACGCATATGTTGAGGAGGCTTGAAGTTAAACCAAGCGCGAGGTATTAACTCAGAAAACATTTGGTCAACATTCCCGTAGGAGAATGTTTACTAAGATAAAGGACTTGGTCTGTAGATGTACAAATTCGGTGGCAGTATTAAAATCGATTACGGTATTTTCATTTGTTACTGGAGGGGAGGGGGAGGGGGGCAAAGGATAGACATATCGTCTCTCATTTCTCAACTTTCAAAGGAGCAAAGGCCTTAACCAAAACTTATGTTAAGTCTTCCTGTCCCGTGTCATCAGCTCAAGGGCTTTCTATATCTTCTTGAGAAACACTGTAGCATTACCAAATATTTAGAGAAAGGCGAATAAGGATGGTTTGGGCATGGAGCTGGCTACATCAATATGTAGAAACTTCGTTAAAAAATACATATCTACCAAAGCAAGTATATCACTACAAGGTAGTACTTGTTCTAGCTCTTATTGCTGAGCCGTCTGTGTCATCTTCTTCTTTGATCCTTAGCCCCAGACTGTCAAAGCAGTCAGTGGCCATCACGCCTGGTGGCGTCTTGTAGGGCAGCAACAAATTGCGTTCACTTTGTTCGGTCGGCGGCCATCCTTCGTACAGTGCCCCAACTCTTGTTCATTCTTTGCATCTCAGCCTCCACAGTTATCCGCCAAGTTGTTTTTGGTCAGCCTCTCTTTCGCTTTCCTTCAGGGGTCTAAAGCATAGTTGTTCTTGTAATGGCATCGGGGTCCCTTCTGAGGACGTGGCCAATCCAACTCCAGCGCCTGCCAGCTATGGCGGTGTGCAAGTCCTCTTGGTTACTCCGAATAAGTAGTTCTAGGTTGGTGATGGTATTCGGCCAAAAGATTCGGCGAATTTTCTTAAGTACATTGTGCGGAAAGAGGACAGTTTCGACATTTCCTTCTCTGTTACTCTCCAACATTCCGCACCATAGAGCAGCACAGAAAGTACACAGCTCTCATATAATCTTAATTTGGTGTTTGCGCTGCACTGGGAAGACTTCCAGATGTTGTTGAGACTAGCAAAGGCTGTTCTCGCTTTATTCATTCTGTTGTTGATGTCTTTGCTTGTTCCGCCGTCTGGTGTTACTGTACATCCTAAGTATGTAAATGTGCCTTCTCTTCTAGCTTCTTGTTCCTTATTGTTATTGGCTCAGGATTGCCCACATTGAGTGTCATGACCTCTGTCTTCTTCAGATTGATGTTCAGACCCACCTGCTGGTTATACTTATTCCGTCTGTGTACCTGTGGGTAATTTCTGTGGTTTATTCGTCTTTCTAATTTATTCTACAGCTTTATGTTTCCTCTCGGTAACTATTTGGCTACCTTTATTCATCACTTCTGGTTATATTAGCTCTGGAAATCTTGTTCTACCTTGAGTGGAAACATGTTACTCATCGTTAAAGCAGGGCGTATTAACCTTTTTTGTGCTATGGACCCCTTTGATTGTCCGATGAAAGCTGTGGACCCCTTTGATTGCACTTAAAAGCATAATTAAAAACGTTACATTTTAAATTAATGGTTATGTACAGGGACCCCTAAAATCCATTCCCGGACCCACGAGAGATCCGCGGACCATAGGTTAAGAAATCCTACATTAAAGACTATATCTTTGTTCATCTAATGTTTGGTGTAGTGAGGGAAAATTCCTTTGCTTCTTTGTGCCAAGCCGCTTCTCTGGAATCTACAACGACCGTATTCTTTCAGTTATTCTTTTATGTTTTTATTACTAGGGTGCACAGTCTTATAGTCATCAGCATGACCTCTCCCTAAATAAACAGTACACATAAAGGTATATTTCAGGCACTTGTCAGAAATAAGGAAGTAGAAAACTCAACAAAAGAAAAACAACAGAAGTGATAAGTTTACCGGACACTCGAACCCAGGACTTTTCGAAAGACAACACCATCTATCTACAGAAGCGATGGGAGCCGCGCTGGTGTAATGGCTTCGGCGTTGTACTGGCGACCAGGTGTTCATGGTTCAAACCCGGGCGTCGGCGTTTGAAGAAATGTTTACGGCCGGAAATTTGACTGAATAGCCTGAACGGCTCCTGTGATAAACCCTCTGTGGATGGGAAGGAGCGAAGCTCCTGACCGGGTTGGAAGGAAAGTCCTCAGGTTCCCCAGCCTCGCAATGACATGTCATTGGGCCGAAGGGTTGAAAGCCCAAGTGCTGCTGGTTAAGAAAAAAAAAAAAAAAAAAAAAAAAAAAAAAATCTACAGAAGCGAATCGCGACTAATCTCCCTACCAAATAGGCACCACAGTAATAGTGCTTTGTGGACAGGAGTCATTAGCGCGATTTCCCCATGTAACACAGGATATGTACCTAGGAGCGATCCAGTCTAATTAATGACGCAATCACGTCTGCTGCACACCCCCCTCCATATTATTCAGTATAGGGCAGATTACACACAAGACATCATCTCCCCGTGGATCACTTGTCTTCAACACAATCACGTAAAGCCTTACTGTACTTGGTCATCGTTCTGTCTGCCCATTTTTGATTCTATCCATTAGCATCTACCTCCAGTTGTTCATATGTTCTTCGATCTTCCTCTATATCATATATTATGGGGGTTCAAGATCAAGAATTCTCTTGTCATGCTATCAACCGGTTTCCTAACTGTGCGTCAAATCCAAAGCCTGCGATTTCTCATCTCTTATCCCACTGGTCTGTGCTTGGCTGTTACCATCAGTTCATGCGTTTTCTCATCACTTGCTCCATTGGTCTGTGCTTGGGTCTTACCATCTGTTCATGCGTTTTCTCATCTCTTGCTCCATTGGTCTGTGCTTGGGTCTTACCATCGGTTCATGCGTTTTCTCACCTCTTGCTCCATTGGTCTGTGCTTGGGTCTTACCATCAGTTCATGCGTTTTCTCATCTCTTGCTCCATTGGTCTGTGCTTGGGTCTTACCATCAGTTCATGCGTTTTCTCATCTCTTGCTCCATTGGTCTGTGCTTGGGTCTTACCATCAGTTCATGCGTTTTCTCATCTGTTGCTCCAATGGTCTGTGCTTGCGTCTTACCATCAGTTCATGCGTTTTCTCATCTGTTGCTCCAATGGTCTGTGCTTGGGTCTTACCATCAGTTCATGCGTTTTCTCATCTCTTGCTCCATTGGTCTGTGCTTGGGTCTTACCATCAGTTCAAATTTATTGATCTTGTCATAGAATATCAATCCTTCTGTTCTACACAAGCACCCATGTCTTCGCGCTGACCGGGAAAAGGCTGTGGACTTCGTCCTGGCGACAGATCTGCAGATTTAGCATGACAACAAACTGAACGCAGAAGAAGAAGTTTCGTAGCCAAACAGTATGACTAACTTGACAAGATTTCATTGTTATGTTTGACTTTTTTATTTTATTTCATTCACAGTGAGCATCCGAGTGACAGAGTTGTTAGAAGGCTTGTTTCTCGCGGCAAAAGGACTGGGACTGAAATCAAGCCGCCAATGTCTATCCAACTTTAAAAGTAGGTATTATACTTAGCTTTTGAGCTAGGGAAAAAAAAACAATGAGGAAGAGAATTGATCAAACTATATCATAAACACCCGTGTGTTACCGGGGCCCGAAAGGGGAGCAAAGAATAGTAACACTGTCCCCTGCCAAGCATGTCGTAGAAGGCGACTAAGGAGGGTTGGGCATGGGGCCGGTTACCCCATCCTGTAAAAAAAATTTAAACCACAAAAAACTTCAACAAATATGGACAAGTCAAATAAAGAAAATAAAACACAGCCATCCAAGACAGGGGAAGGTCCTCTCGCGGGGAGGCGTATGATGCGACACAGAGAAAGCCGAAAGGAATCTGTGTTGCTGACTAACCTTCTTTCTTCTAGGAGAACTTCCAGATTTGGCACCTGGAATGTTCGGACATTGAACGAACAAGGGAAAGTGGCGCAAGTAGCAGCAGAAATGAGGGAATACAAAATCGAGGTTCTGGGAATGTGTGAAACAAAGTGGAAGGGGGTAGACAGGAAGAAACTCATCACAGGTGAATTGGTGCTGTCCTCAGGACACGAAGACGAAAGTTCACACCACAGTGAAGGGGTAGCTCTTATGTTATCTAAAGAAGCACAGAAAGCACTCATTGAATGGGAAGCTGTGGGACCCAGAATAATAACAGCTATTTTCAAAACAGCTAAAAAGAAAATTCATGTCAATGTCATCCGATGTTATGCACCAACTAATGACAAAGAAGAGTCTGTGAAAGAAGCATTTTATACTAAACTACAGGAAATTATGGATAAAGTAAAAAGAAGAGACATCATAATTTTGATGGGTGACATGAATGCAAAGATAGGTACAGTCAATACCGGATTTGAAGAAGTCATGGGAAAACATGGGCTAGGAGTAATGAATGAAAATGGAGAACTATTCGCAAACTTCTGTGCTTCAAATCAACTGGCTATAGGAGGAAGCATGTTTCCACATAAGAGAATACACAAGGCAACATGGATATCACCAGACCATAGAACAGAAAATCAGATCGATCATATATGCATAAAGAAGAAGTTTAGATCATCATTGCAGGATGTAAAGGTATATAGAGGAGCAGATGTGGCATCAGATCACCATCTTCTGATAGCCAAAGTAAAAATGAAACTCAAGAGATATGCAACAATGCAAAATTATAGACAACAGTTTAATGTAGGACAGCTAAGAAATCAAGAAACAAGAGACAAATTTGCGGTCACAGTATCCAACAAATTCCAAGTGCTCCAACAGTTGGAAGATGTAGAGAATACAGAAGACTATTGGCAGCAGGTCAAAACGGTATGGAAGGAGACATGTGAAGAAATACTGGGGAAAAGGGAAAGACAACAAAAAGCATGGATAACAACAGAAACCATCAATAAGATAAAAGATAGAAAAAACAAGAAAGCAGAGTTAAACACAAGCAAAACCAGAAGTTCCAAAGCCAAGGCTCAAGAAGTGTACACAGAAGCAAACAAAGAAGTAAAAAGAAGTATCAAAAGAGACAAGAGAAAGTATATTGAGGAGTTGGCAAGAGAGGCAGAAGATGCTGCAGCCAAAGGAAATATGAGAGAACTGTATAGCAGCACAAAGAAGCTAACAGGGAAATACAAGCAAACAAGTTGCCTCATAAAAGATAAGAATGGGAAACTGCTCAGCAATATACAAGAGCAAATGAAGAGGTGGACGGAATATTTTGGGGACCTTCTCAATAGACCAGCTCCACAAAACCCGCCGGACATCCAGCCAGCAGAAGAAGAGCTACAAATTAACGGTGAAAGACCAACGAAGGAAGAAATAAAGAAAGCCATAAAGCTTCTAAGAGATGGAAAAGCGTCTGGACCTGATGGCATTCCAGCAGAGGCCATCAAAGCAGATATCGACACGGCTACAGAGATGTTATATAAATTACTTGGTAAAGTCTGGGAAAAAGAAGAGATACCAGCAGAATGGAAGGAAGGATATCTGGTTAAGTTGCCTAAGAAGGGAAATCTACAAGAGTGCACAAATTATAGAGGAATAATGTTACTATCAGTGCCAGGAAAGGTATTGAACAGGATTATCCTTGAGAGATTAAAGGAGTCCATAGACAAGAAATTGAGAGATGAACAAGCAGGTTTTCGACAAAACAGATCATGTACAGACCAGATAGCCACTTTGAGAATAATAGTTGAACAAAGTCTGGAATGGAATTCACCACTATACATCGGATTTGTGGACTACGAAAAAGCATTTGACAGTGTGGACAGAGAATCACTTTGGAAATTGATGAGGCATTATGGAGTTCCCCTGAAGATCATTAATTTAATAAAGAAAACCTATGAAGACATGACGTGCAGAGTTCTTCATGAAGGACAGCTTACAGAACCATTTGGGATAAGAACAGGAGTGCGACAGGGATGCCTCTTGTCTCCATTTCTTTTCTTGCTGGCAATAGATTGGGTTATGAGATCATCGACAACACACAACAGAAATGGAATCCAGTGGACTCTGACTAAGCAGTTGGATGATCTGGATTTTGCTGATGACTTGGCTCTCCTGTCCCATAACCGTAATCAGATGCAGGACAAATTGAAAACACTCGATGAGAGGTCACAGCAATTGGGTCTGAAAATACACAGGGAAAAGACAAAAATAATGCGAATAAATGCAGGTAATGAAAACAGGGTTGAACTTGAAGAAACACCAATACAAGATGTAGAATCATACACATATCTTGGCAGTAATATAGACAAAGTTGGAGGGACAGACAGCGATATCAAAATAAGAATACAAAAGGCAAGAGGAGCTTTCATTGCATTGGGAAATATATGGAGATCAAGAGAAATAGGATCCAACACGAAAATAAGAATCTTCAACTCAAATGTGAAGTCAGTCCTATTGTATGGCTCGGAGACATGGAGAACAACAAAGACAACAACCAAAAAGCTACAGACTTTCATAAATGGGTGCTTGCGTAGAATAGAGGGATTAAAATGGTATGACAAGGTTACCAATGTGGAACTGATGACAAGAACTGGACAAGTGCCAGTGGAACAAGAGATGAGAAGAAGACGATGGCGATGGATAGGACACACACTGAGGAAACCTGTTGATAGCATTACAAGGCAGTCCTTGTTCTGGAACCCCCAGGGCAAGAGAGGCAGAGGAAGACCAAGAAGTACGTGGAGAAGAGAGTTGGAAACAGAGGTGAAAATGATGAGGAGAACATGGAAAGAACTTGAGATGATGGCACGTGACAGGAGGACTTGGCATGTGTTTGTTGAAGGCCTATGCTCCTTTGGGAGTGGAGGGTTATGAATGAATATCATAAAACTGAGACCTAGAATATGTAAAGTCTCTAACACTTTACTCCATGACCTCTTGTACTCCTCGAAACAAAGAAAACTCCTGCTGTGTTTATGTGTTCTTCTTATTTTGTTATTATTATTATTACTCGCTTTGGATGACCCGCTCATGCCATTGATGAACATTTTTGTTTTGTCTTAAAGTTTCTACAGGTAGAAGCACCTGACCCTATGCCCAAACCTCATTAGTTGCCTTCTACAACATGCCTGGTAGGGCGCAATTGCTCCAACAATTCGTTGCTCCCCTGCCGAACCCCGCTAACACACCGGGGGGGGGGGGGGAAGAATCTCTTTATTGAGCAGGAAACGTGATCTTCCCAATTTCAGGCCATGAGACGACTTGGTTCCTTTCTGACCAGCATTATACGTACTACATGTTAAGCCTCTCGCCCTCACTCACTCTCTCTCTCTCTCTCAGGGCCCCCCCCCCCCTTTTTCCCCCCAATCTCTCTGGTATGTTCCCCGTTCCAGCAAACTCATTCTGTTTATTCTGATTTCATCTTACCCGCTGAAGAAAGAACTGAGAAAATAAACTGTAGGGATCTGCAGCACCGTCTTAAAGGCAGTTCTCCCCAGGCTACCTCGGCCTATTATTTATGTTTACACGCTGCTAATACACCGCGTAATCTGCTAAGCTAACCTCTGGTCTGTGACCTTTCCAAGCGGAAGCAGTTAGCGTGTTACCGGAACTGTACCATGAAGATTCTATACATAAAGGGTGGCCTGAACACAAGTGAACAACGGGTGGAAAGTGTGATGTACAAATGGATTACTGAAGAAGCTTAAAAATACATCCGTGTAGATTTTGTGTTTATATATTTTGATATATTACAAACTGCACACGTTGTAAGACCTTTACAACTTTTAGTAAATTCTACAAGGTACAACCAAAAGTAAAATGGTCTACAATTTATTACAAAGTTTAAGGTCTTCTCCTGTCTGCAATTTATCACAATTTTTAAGGTCTTCCACTGTCTATAGTTTATTACAATCTTCAAAAGTCTTCCAACTGTCTACAATTTATTGCAATCTTTAAAGTCCTCCACAGTCTACAATTTATTACAATCTTCAAAAGTCTCCCACAGTTTATTACAATGTTCCAAGATCTTCCACTATCTTTAATTTATTACAATCTTTAAAAGCCTTCTACTGTCTACACATTATTACAATCTTCCACCGTCTATAATTCATTACAATCTTTAAGGTCTTCTACCGTCTATAAGTTATTACATTTCAATGTCTTCCACTGTTGTCGTATCGTGTCATTACTGTACTGGGCGGGGCTACAGTATGATGGGGATGGTCTATGGAATGTTATAAAGAAGGTCTCCAGAAACTGGCTCGTTAAGAAAGCAAGAGACCTATTCGAGATAAGGAAAAGAATAAGAAAAGGCGAATGCTCTTCACTAGAAAGCGTTTTCTAATAATTATGGAAAGTTTTGTTTTTTACGACATTAACTTTTTTTCCTGAAATCACGATACAGACATGAAGGATTTTGTCTATATGTAAATACTTAACACAGACAGCACTAGTGATACATTAAATAATCAAATAATGATCAACGCGGCTATACAGTTTATTAGTTAAATATATTTACACATATAGGGTTAGTAGAAAGTAAAAAAGATGATGGTAAAAGACAATTCACACACAGATGAAATGTAAAAAATTTTAATTAAATATGATAGTGAAACTAGGTAAATACTGAAATGATGATGGGATATATTACGTGTTACCACACGGATGATACATCTACACTGTCCATGAGTCATTCAAATCTCCTCCACTGTATGGTTACACGCAAGTACGCACCGACTGTCCAATGGATATATCTATTCCACCGTGTGGATTATTTCTAAGACGATTACTTACTGATGAAAACGTTTGCACATTTAGTAGTGAGAAGTTGTGAGATATAATGTCCCTCAACGCTTGGAAATCTCTCTTGCGTCGATAAACTGCTGACATTAGCCTCAGGAAAATGTCTGCTGTCTGCTCTTAAAAAGGCCTTGATTAGACTAGAGCTCTTCATGAAATGATCTTCTGGTAAGGAGTGTGTTTCGTGTTATGAAGCTTGGCTGAATGAACTTACGACGTGCAATATACGGTTTGAGTACATAGATTCACTTCTGCCAGGTCGACCACTTTAAATATCTCGGAGCTACAAGGTATTATAGACCGAAAGGGAGGCATCAAAGAAGAGTTGGCCACTCGAAAAGCAGCAGCTGGGAGACTTTTTCAGGCCATAGAGCAAGAGAGAGGTTGGTAAGAATGTCTGCAGAATGGTAGGAGATCGGCTACCACGACAAGCATGGGAAACAAAGAGCCAGGGATCCAGACCCCTAGGACGACTCAGAGTCCGCTGGGAGGACAATATTAGACAATCTTTGAAGGACCGAGGACTAGAATGAAACCAGGCCAGGAGGAAGATAGCCGATAGGATAGTCTGGCGCTCTCTCTTCCAAACCTCTACACCTCACGGTAGAAGGGGAATGACTAAGTAAGTAAGAATCACTTCTGCACTGACACATTGAGTAGCTGAACTTGGTTCAGGCTATAGGCTTTGAAGGGATTTTATCTTTATATATATATATTGTCACGAAATGGATTTAGGACTAGAGACTGTCTACATATAGTGACAAGACAATAGTAAGAAGAAAGACTGAAATGATAGATTCAGATAGAAATATAGTGCAAACTGTGAAAGTTGAGACCATTGGCTCCGAGGTTGAGAACCGAGGTTGATTCTTTCCTCGCCACTTCGGACGTTTAAATTGCTATGGCCTCGAACCACCTCTAACTACCCTATGGGGATAAGGTTCAATTAAGATTCACAAACACCAAGGTACAGACAACATATAGCTACTGTACTAAAGGAAATGACTGATGCCAGCTACAATTTATACAAGTTTATTATACACCTATAAACAACAAACATATGCATGTCCCATACATCAAGTGCGAGGATGCACTCCTGAAACAAAATCAAGCACAGTTAAAAAAAATGCATCCACCCCAACCCTTCTCCCACAATTGCAACCTGTATGGAGAAAGAAGGTAAGGTTAACTGAAATGAACTACACTGCACTTGATGTCGCCTACACTCCAAAGTAGCTGTTCTAAATTCTAACTCTAAGTCCACTGATAGCTGGAACGACGGCGAAGTGACTACACAATCTCTGCACAGACTTCGGTTCTACACAGCCTATCCTGGAATCTCCTGAACACAACTAACTGCACCTCTAAACTTCAGCAGCTGTCCTCTGCTATGATTCACCAAAACTAACAGTTCTGCCTATCTGTGCTGACTTCAGTAGAGAGAATGTTTACCCTATCTCTCTCCACTACTCTGGATTTGACTGAGGTTTAACAGAACCCCCCCCCCCCCTGGATTCTGGACTGGAACTGTAGCTGACTTCTACCACTCTGAAATTACCTGCCCGAGTATCTATAACTGGGCCGTCGGCTTTATTATGGCCGTGAAGAAACGAACACAAAATTACCACAACGCTGGCAGCCTGCCAAATCTGCGTGTGTAACGAGCGTCAGAGCTCAGGATTTATCCACAAAAATCCTATTCGCTGGAAAATGTCTTCCCCTGGCTGGGAAAACGTATTTTCTTCCTCTCCTTCCACTACTGGCAACTAACGTAAAACCCTTGCGGTTCTGCGAATGCCCCAACTTTGCCGTGGGAGAAATTTTGTGGTCTCAAAATTCCGCTCTCATTCCCACAAAGCCGGTACCTGCTGTTTTAGACAAAACAAACCAACAGCTAAACAAACCATAATAATACATTTCAAATAACAATTAACTTCCTTACTCTTCACCACGTAACTCCCCTCTCTACCTGAGCCTACAAAGTAAACATTGGCTAACCCAGATCGCTTGTTCTGCCTGACTAACGCCGAGCAACAACAATATTTTCAATGGCCCGTCTGGGCAGACGTACTGTGGCCTACTTCTTACGCTGACACTAATGCCGTAATGTTTAACACAACTAAAACTAGCCTTCTCTAGGAATTCCTAAAATTCCCGTCAATAATAGTAACCACATTCAAAATGTAATACAAAATAATTCCCTTTAAAATTACTTCTCCCATCTTCTGAATTCACAGAACAATAATGCACAATCAATAACATATAATCCTGTTTACGCTAGCATCTACCTGCCGTCAAAAGTTATACATAACCCCCGATTATCAAATTGAAAACCCCGTAGTTCAGCCACGTGGTGCCGCAGTTTTTCAACCACGCGCTCCTGCATACATTCATTACTGATAGCACACATGTGCTCCAATTAATACCTCTATCACTTCCGTCCACGGATATATGCGTAACTATATAAATAGCGAGCATCAATACTCTCACTAAAATCACAAATAAAAATACACATTACACACGCTCCCGACTATTCTGTAAATACATATGATTCGCAGATGCGAGTTTCTCTCCCGACCGACTTTGCAATAATACAAAGCGGTGATATCTCAACTTTTAAACCATGCCGCTATTCTTTCAACAAGGAATTAAATGGACCTAGTTTCTCATGTCTATCACTCAGATCGAATTGATGGCTCTGGAGTTAAGAATTAAATTAAACTAAACTTCCCAAGAAACTTAAATGATCGGCTAGGACTAGAAAAATTAAATAAAGTCCTCACGCAAAAATTCATGCTTACCAAATCTCGAATGTCCAACTGAAGGGCAATCGACTTGACTCTGGCAACCCGGCTTTGGCAATTAATTTTTAGAGACCGAACTTATGAAGTTCGGGCGTATTTATTCTCAAGCCCCCACGCGCCGACTTCATGACGTCACATGCGCGGCGTGGTTCTAAAGCCAATGGGCGCTCTGCATTTCAACTGCAGTTAGCTCTCCGCCAATCAGAACCTTAGATCTTTCTGATGCAACCAGTCCCCGCTAGACAAAGAACCGGGAATTGGTCCTAGCCCTATACTGCGGAAATGAAGCAAAAATGGCCGCAAATAATTTAACTCCCGAAAAATGCGTATATGGCCACGCAATATCTTTAAAAAAGGACACTGGTGCAAATCCTGATCCAGCCTCTATAATCTCAATCTAGAATAATACTTTCTAATTCCCTACACCCCCATTCTAAACACATAAAGAAGAACCATAAAGCAGATGAGATCAAACTCCCTCGTGATCTCATCTTGAAAAAACGTAAATAATAGAAGGAGAAGAAACATGGAGAAGGATTTCCTGTAATCCCTCCAAAAATATATTGAACAAATTGCAAGGAGAAAAAGACATGGGCCATTTGAAAGACAGAATCTCAGTACTCTCGTCACATCACTCCCCCCTTTCAAAGATTGAGCAACGATCTCAGTACTGAAATCTCTGTGTTTCACATTGGCCCTTAACTGTCTACAAGGCTGTCTGTCCTTACCCCTCCTATTCAGTGTTCTTCGACCTTCCTCTTTTGCGTTTCCTCCTTCTTCCTCTCCTAGAATGAGCTCCTATGCTCCGTTGGGAGAGTTGATCTCTCTTCAGACCTGTGCCGTCTAAGGGCGGGTCTGAACTTTCCCTTGCTATGACCGTCAAAAGGCTGTCCTGGTCAGCTGATGTGACCGGCGGGCGCTGTGGCGACCTGGCAATGGCGACTTCCTCGCTGCGCGTCAGCAGAGTTGTGACTGCTGGTACCGTGCGAAACTGATGCAACGTCTCGGGTTCCTCTGGTGTAGAGCCTCCGATTTCTTGCTGGGTGTCTATTGGATCACGATCGACCTCAATAGCTTCTACCTTTGAAGAAAGGTAGGTAAGATCTGCCCCTGGCAGTGGTTCTGGACTCGCTCTTCCCCTACCAATCTGAAGCGGGACAGAGCTCTCCAAAATCGCTCCTTGCGAAGTTATAAGGCAGTTTCCCTCACTAATTCCTGGCCTGGAAAGTTTGTGAGATGCCCGTATAGTTCCAGAGAGTCCTCCGTCTAAAACTCTGGTTCTAAGAAAATTCTCAACCTTGCCCTCCCCGTCGAGAGTTGCTGGCGTCAGTTGGAATGTGTCCTGCAGTGACACTTGACGGTTTAAGATCCCGTTAGATCGCGGAGAATCTGAGATAAAGCTCTCGGTGACTGGTTCCAATGTTCCGTGAAACGAATTGGAAAAGATAGCCAATTTTTCAGGCTGCTCGTTACAAGAGTCGTTTCCTATAAACGAGATACGAGAGTTGTGGGGCCCATCTCCGTTTATAGGCAAACGGATACTCAGATCACTGTCCTCCTCCGTTTGAGTAAAGTGCTGGTCGGATGGGGCTCCAGGGCTGGTTGGAACTATATGCTCGCTCAGACCGCTATCTTGTGCCCTATGAAGATGGCGCTGGTCGTTGACATATGTAATACCGCTCTTGTCAGTATGTCCCTCACTTGAAGGAGCTAATACCATCGGGGGCCTAATTCCCGACAACAAAGAGTGTACTTCCGGAATCAGAGGCGTCGTCACCACTGTTTGGCCGGTTGGCTGAACAGGGCTGGCGGGCGAATTTGCCTCTGCAAATAACATATCACTGTCGTCAGAGGCGTTGCACCTCTCCTTGGCACGACAGCTATGTTTGAGCTCGCTCGGGGCTCCGTGAATTAGGGGTTCTCCTTTTTCACTTATCTGGCCTGCAGTAGGCCCCCTTGCATCAGCAAGGATCGGTGTGGGCGGGTTCCCCAAAACTAAATATGGGTTACCGAGAATGAAGTCGTAGGCCGGCTGAGCCGTTACAGCTGCCTTGATGGTGCCAGACACGAACCTACATTTCACCTCAATATTGGCTACCGGAAAGCGCTGTGAAGTCCCTTTCCTTAAAACTCCACCAATATTCACTTTTTCCTTCGTCATCTGCCAGGGCTTCACCAGATGTCGGGCGACTATGCTGGGGTATGTAAGCCCGCTGTCAAATAAGCATGTTGTCTCAGTCCCGTTCACTTCTGCTGGCCCGCTGTTGGAAAACAACTTCTCTGACTGGAAGGGTTTCCACTTCTTCCCTTGTTTCACCCTCACAGGCCTTAAACACGCCATCTGATGAGCGGGTTGTTTGTTTGGGCACCGTGTTGTCCAATGAGAAGTAGTCCGACAGAACCTACAATATCTCTCATTATCTCCCCGGTTCCTGACGGGTTCATGAGACGTCGGCCCCTGTGTTCTGTTAGGCGGCTGGGAGCGCATGTTATGACTGGGAGGGAGCTCCTTGCGAGACGGCCCTTGCTGCTGTTGATCTGAAGAGGAAGGCGACTGCGATGAAGATGCTCCTTTGTCCGGGGCTGGCAGGTCAGGGTGTTTTCTTTTCTGTCTTAGTACTTCGGCCTTTGCCGTCTGGAACCTTTCAGCAAAAAGAATTATCTGGTCCAGTTGCTGTGCGCCCTGCTCCGCCAGGTACTTCCTTAAGTCCGGAGACATATTGGCCTTTATCTGTTCGCACAGAACTAATTCTTCCAATCCTTCAAAAGATTTAGCCAAACCCGACAACTCTCTCCAGCGAGTGAGGTAATTCCTCAGCCTCTCTGCGAACTGGGGAAAACTTTCTCCTTTCTCCAGTCGACTTTCCCTAAACATCGTTTGGCACTTCCGGGGAGTCCATTGGAATCGCTGTAACAGGGCGTTCCGCAGAGCCTCAAAGTTACCTTGGTCATCTACCAGCATCTTGCTATAGACCTCATACGCATGTCCTCTTAGAGATTGAGATAATTTGAGACACCAAAGACTATCATCCAGCCCGTATGCCTTTGCCATCCGTTCAAATTTTTCTAAAAATACCTCAATTTTCTCATTCCCGTTAGGAAAAGAGTCCATCGGAAAATTCATGGCTGCCATCCGGGGCCCTCCGTTTCCTGAGGTGTCTGTTGCCCCTGCTCCGGGAGAATCTCCGTTAGCCGAACTGCCTTCCGAAGATCGGTACTGCAGTTCCAGTGAACGCTGGGCAAGTTCATGCTGTCTCTCTGCTGCCTTCTCCCTCTCTTGGGCTTCCCTCTGTGCTAACTTCTCCTGGGCTTCCCTCTGTGCTATCTTCTCCTGGGCTTCCCTCTGTGCTATCTTCTCCTGGGCTTCCCTCTGTGCTACCTTCTCCTGGGCTTCCCTCTCTGCTTTTCTCTCCTCTGCCTGTCGGGTCTTCTCTTCTTTCTCCGCTTCCCTTTTCTCTCTCTCCGTCTGCCGGTCCTGTTCCCTCATAATGTAAGCCCTAGTCTCGGCCTCATTCATCCCCATGCTTTTAGCTGCGTCCTTCCATGCAGTAAGTAGCTTGACCAATTCAGCCATCTTCCTGACAAATCAGCAGTACTCACAACGAGGGGAAATGACAAAAAAGGAACAAGAAAAATTTACTGTTACCTACTAGGAATATGCTGTCGCAAAAACCCGCACTCAGACTAGCACCAAGTCTGACTAATAACTACCTGAAAAAAATTCAAGTTATCCAGCTACCCAAAACCCGAATTTACTTTCCTGTTAAGAAGAAAATTCGATTAGCCATCAATTACTTCTAAGTCATAAACAACCTTACAACCACTATCATCTATACTAACTGAACCTGTGGAAAAAAACTTATAGCTGGATCAGTCTTAATATAGCTCACGTCTAGGGGATTTATAAGAAATCTATTTCCAGAACTTTCTACAGAGACAATCTATGAATCTAGAATTGATCCCAACAAAGATGATCCCAAGGACGACGCCACCCACTTTGTCACGAAATGGATTTAGGACTAGAGACTGTCTACATATAGTGACAAGACAATAGTAAGAAGAAAGACTGAAATGATAGATTCAGATAGAAATATAGTGCAAACTGTGAAAGTTGAGACCATTGGCTCCGAGGTTGAGAACCGAGGTTGATTCTTTCCTCGCCACTTCGGACGTTTAAATTGCTATGGCCTCGAACCACCTCTAACTACCCTATGGGGATAAGGTTCAATTAAGATTCACAAACACCAAGGTACAGACAACATATAGCTACTGTACTAAAGGAAATGACTGATGCCAGCTACAATTTATACAAGTTTATTATACACCTATAAACAACAAACATATGCATGTCCCATACATCAAGTGCGAGGATGCACTCCTGAAACAAAATCAAGCACAGTTTAAAAAATGCATCCACCCCAACCCTTCTCCCACAATTGCAACCTGTATGGAGAAAGAAGGTAAGGTTAACTGAAATGAACTACACTGCACTTGATGTCGCCTACACTCCAAACTAGCTGTTCTAAATTCTAACTCTAAGTCCACTGATAGCTGGAACGACGGCGAAGTGACTACACAATCTCTGCACAGACTTCGGTTCTACACAGCCTATCCTGGAATCTCCTGAACACAACTAACTGCACCTCTAAACTTCAGCAGCTGTCCTCTGCTATGATTCACCAAAACTAACAGTTCTGCCTATCTGTGCTGACTTCAGTAGAGAGAATGTTTACCCTATCTCTCTCCACTACTCTGGATTTGACTGAGGTTTAACAGAACCCCCCCTGGATTCTGGACTGGAACTGTAGCTGACTTCTACCACTCTGAAATTACCTGCCCGAGTATCTATAACTGGGCCGTCGGCTTTATTATGGCCGTGAAGAAACGAACACAAAATTACCACAACGCTGGCAGCCTGCCAAATCTGCGTGTGTAACGAGCGTCAGAGCTCAGGATTTATCCACAAAAATCCTATTCGCTGGAAAATGTCTTCCCCTGGCTGGGAAAACGTATTTTCTTCCTCTCCTTCCACTACTGGCAACTAACGTAAAACCCTTGCGGTTCTGCGAATGCCCCAACTTTGCCGTGGGAGAAATTTTGTGGTCTCAAAATTCCGCTCTCATTCCCACAAAGCCGGTACCTGCTGTTTTAGACAAAACAAACCAACAGCTAAACAAACCATAATAATACATTTCAAATAACAATTAACTTCCTTACTCTTCACCACGTAACTCCCCTCTCTACCTGAGCCTACAAAGTAAACATTGGCTAACCCAGATCGCTTGTTCTGCCTGACTAACTCCGAGCAACAACAATATTTTCAATGGCCCGTCTGGGCAGACGTACTGTGGCCTACTTCTTACGCTGACACTAATGCCGTAATGTTTAACACAACTAAAACTAGCCTTCTCTAGGAATTCCTAAAATTCCGTCAATAATAGTAATCACATTCAAAATGTAATACAAAATAATTCCCTTTAAAATTACTTCTCCCATCTTCTGAATTCACAGAACAATAATGCACAATCAATAACATATAATCCTGTTTACGCTAGCATCTACCTGCCGTCAAAAGTTATACATAACCCCCGATTATCAAATTGAAAACCCCGTAGTTCAGCCACGTGGTGCCGCAGTTTTTCAACCACGCGCTCCTGCATACATTCATTACTGATAGCACACATGTGCTCCAATTAATACCTCTATCACTTCCGTCCACAGATATATGCGTAACTATATAAATAGCGAGCATCAATACTCTCACTAAAATCACAAATAAAAATACACATTACACACGCTCCCGACTATTCTGTAAATACATATGATTCGCAGATGCGAGTTTCTCTCCCGACCGACTTTGCAATAATACAAAGCGGTGATATCTCAACTTTTAAACCATGCCGCTATTCTTTCAACAAGGAATTAAATGGACCTAGTTTCTCATGTCTATCACTCAGATCGAATTGATGGCTCTGGAGTTAAGAATTAAATTAAACTAAACTTCCCAAGAAACTTAAATGATCGGCTAGGACTAGAAAAATTAAATAAAGTCCTCACGCAAAAATTCATGCTTACCAAATCTCGAATGTCCAACTGAAGGGCAATCGACTTGACTCTGGCAACCCGGCTTTGGCAATTAATTTTTAGAGACCGAACTTATGAAGTTCGGCGTATTTATTCTCAAGCCCCCACGCGCCGACTTCATGACGTCACATGCGCGGCGTGGTTCTAAAGCCAATGGGCGCTCTGCATTTCAACTGCAGTTAGCTCTCCGCCAATCAGAACCTTAGATCTTTCTGATGCAACCAGTCCCCGCTAGACAAAGAACCGGGAATTGGTCCTAGCCCTATACTGCGGAAATGAAGCAAAAATGGCCGCAAATAATTTAACTCCCGAAAAATGCGTATATGGCCACGCAATATAAAAAAAGACACTGGTGCAAATCCTGATCCAGCCTCTATAATCTCAATCTAGAATAATACTTTCTAATTCCCTACTCCCCCATTCTAAACACATTAATTTAGAAAGAAACATAAAGCTGAGTTTATTTGTTTTATTAACTGTGTGTGTGGATGTGGTTTTGGGGGTGGATTGTTTTGGGGGGTTGGTTCAAATTGGTGGGGTATTGATTGTTTAGTGGTTTGTTGGTTGGTTGGGGTGTGGTGTTTGTAAACGGCTAAAATTTTTAAAGCCGATTGGTTGTTGTGTGAGGTGGTTTTTGGGGGTACACATGAGATTTTGGTTGGTTGGTGGGATATTGGTGGTTGGTGTAATGTTAGTTTTGTTTTTGTGTTGAGGGTTTTAGCTATTTTACGTGTAGCAGTTAGGGGTAGGTTTGTTATGAATATAAGATATTTATTCATTATGCTTTTTCAACATTTAAAAGGGGTCATAATTTTTAGAAATTAGGAGGTGAATTGTTGACATGGAAAAAACGTATTTCCTGTAGCAGTGTGAGTTTTCAAATGTTGGGATGGTGGTTGGTATCCCTCCAAAAATATATTGAACATGAAGTAGGGGGGTGGGTGGTGTTTCCTGTAATCCCTCCAAAAATATATTGAACAACAGAAATCTCAGTACTACTCTCGTTGGCATAAAGACATGGGCCATTTGAAAGATATAGATCTCAGTATATATATCGTCATATATTATATTTTTATTAATATATATATATATATATATATATATATATATATATATATATATATATATATATATATATATATATATATATATATATATATATATATATATATATATATATATATATATATATATATATATACGCGAATCGATTTGTAAGCACTTGATCTTGATACCTTGACGAATCACTTGTGGTTATGTCATCTTGATATAAAGACTCATGAGTTTGTGAGTGTGTGATCTTGATTCAGGAAACACGCTTTCGCGGGAGTGAACTTAATAAATAGGAGAATCAACTTGTGTGTGCTTTAACTGACTCATGCAATGAAGCTTTTAAATGAGCGAACGTTAGGGGTATATATATATATGTATATATATATATATATATATATATATATATATATATATATATATATATATATATATATATATATATATATATATATTGTGGTGAAGTGGGATGGTATAAATATTTATAGGGGACTTAGTGTACTGACTGAGATCAGCTGTGAAGGTATCTATATCTATTAAGAGTAGTGTATTATAGATAACCTTACTTGCTACCACATATCTATATATCTCAGTCAGAATTATTCTGGAATAGTGTGATGACTACGTTATGTGTCTAGGGTATGTGTATGATGAAGTGTAAGTCACAACAACAGACAGATAAACAATTTAATTTAATCCACTACTCTTGACAACACTGTGACACTCACATACATATAACACTCTATGAGAATATCTTAAGGAGTCACTGATAACTTTTCAAATAACAATATGTATTCATGGTTATCATAAAGGTATATGTGTCCTGATTCAAATACAAAGGAACCAGGAATCACAATCAATTTTAATTACAAGTATATGTACAGACTTTATCAATATGAATATTGTAGTGACATATATTATTAAAAATATCCTATGTGTGTCAGTTGTGTAGTAGTAATATGAGGTAATACTGGTTTTGTTTTTGTTCAAGCTCTGTTGGTATTTGTCATCATGACTTCAATAGTTTGTCTTTTGGGACTAGTATTGGAGATGTTCTCAGTTCCTGATATTAAGACAATTAAATTCCCCTCTGAATGTTATTTTTACAAAGTCATTTCAAGATGAGGGGACATAATGTTGAGCTCAGCTGGCCAAATCAGCTTATCTTGCGTGATGGCGGCAGGGAAGGACTCCTCTGCTCGAATTCTCCTCTGGGCTCTGGAGACACCTCACTGATAGCTAAATGGACCAAGGAGTATGCTGTCCGACTCTGGATTCAGCAAAGCTCTGACCAGGTGCTGCTCAATACCATCAAGACCACGGTCCCTGAAAACAGGAAGGATGTACCTTCTACTTCATAACTAATTGATACTCTAGTTCTACACTGAGCACAATACAACACAAACATTGAGTTCAGAGCGTTAGGCCAACTGTCAGCTTCATCTGAAATACTTTATACCAGCATTACCCTCCTTAATGGTCACTACGCCTCTGCACTTCCAGCATTATTTCTGTCTAATCAATCATCCAGGTGTCAGTGTACTATTTGGCCATTCCATGCCGTTTTACTTCCCTCCGACACCCTCTGTTCAGGCTGGAGCATTATAGGCTTTATCTCCTGTTTGCCACTGAACTACACATATATATACAGGCATAAATTAACAATTTACATTCAATTTTCATTAAAAGATACTGAATGGTTCAAGCTTACCACAATTCATAGAATAAACACAGATACGTTGATTAGCAATGAATTCTGGCACATTTACTGGCACAAATTCCCATCTGCTTATGTTCCAGGATTTTATTTAACACAAATATGAGCTGGCTTCAACGCACTGTTGCTTTATCAAGATTATTTGCACTAGTGGTCTCGAACTAACGCTCCTAAGTGAGTATATCAGCGAGTCTAGCCAATGAGGCCACGTTTCGAGAAGTGTTTGAAAAAATGTTACCTTTTCACGTCTCCCCTAACAACGAAAGATAGTATTTATAGCTCGACCAATCGTGGTTAGTCTTTCATTTGTTGCGCTCCAATCAATTTGGAGTTTACATGGTAGGCTAATTCTGTAACGTAAGATTTTTTTCAAACACGTTATAAAAAAATTTTATGAGCAGAAATGATTCCATGCTGTCAGGCATCCCCACTATTTTATTTTGGTTATAATTTATTAATTCCTGGACTATTTGCGTAACGTTTTACATATTCTTTGTCAGCAAGCCCTAAGGAACCCAAATATCCAAATTTAAAAGAGCTACGTGGCTGCGTTCAAAATATGTATTTTCTACCTCCTGTTTCGAAGATGTGCTGTCTGGGTACTGTTATGTTTTCAACCGTAAACCCATCTATTGTTATCTTTCCTAATAAGCGTTTTTTATGATTTTAAAACCTAACTCTGGGAAGGGTAGTGAATTTATCACTGTCCGTCCGAAAAAGTTAGTGCTTGTAGTCTTACACGCGTGATGGCAGCATTTGTGTATCGCGCGAAGCGTGTTTAGTGTTTGGCTTTCTGCCTCTCCCTTCTCGCTTTATCCTTTAGTCCCTCTGTTCGTTCGTTTTGGTAACATAGTGTAGAAAAAGACATGAATGGAATTTAAAATTTAGGTCAACTTGCATATCTCAAGGTTTTTCTTAGAAAGGCAGCACATTTTATTGTGTGTTTGGGAAACGCGTGTATGTTGCAGAAGGCCTTTAATATCAACGTGAAAGCGTTACAATTTGCCGACGAAGTAGAAAACAAGGGGAATTTCGAGTACCTTCTTTGTGACAGCACTGTTATTTACCATTGCTCTTTTCTTTATTAATTTTATTTGTTAGGCTTAATATTTAACTAATAATTTATATATGTGGATTAGAATATTCCACGACATATATATATATATATATATATATATATATATATATATATATATATATATATATATATATATATATATATATATACACGCACACACACACACGAACCAACTTATAAGCACTTGATAAACAGATGACTAAAGTGGTGCGCAAAAGGAGTATGCAAATGCGTATGATGTCCGCCATCTTGTGAATTCTGCTATCTGGACATATTATTTCTAGCTTCCTTCCAATTAGACACCAAATACGTAATGTGTAGACTCAGACTTCTGCAGGACTGAAGACACAAAGTGCTTTAATAAGTTTCACATCGAATCTCAATAGCTGACTTTCTGTTTTATCTTATTGCTCAATACTGGTTCTTCATAACTGATCACTAAGGTTTTAATTCTCATATTTTGATATATGACATGTGGCTCACCTGATGGTGTTAAATATAGTGAGCATGAAAGTGGGTGCCCATGTCAGTCTGTTGTGATGGTCTAATAATCTTGATGAAGTATGTAACTGTAAATTACTTTTTTACATTATATGTTCTAAAGGAAAAATCTTTCATTGTTAGCCATTAACGTATAGAAGCAATGGAAAAGAACAGTCTTTTGCTTTAAAGCTAAATGTAAACAGCAATAATTAGTAATGGAAAAGGAAAATTAATATTAATTTTCTAAAATTTACTAACCCTTTCCCTTCGCAAATTCCTTAAGAACACTATATAAAATTAAATTCTACAGGGACGAAATAACAATCCTCACAGAAATGAAATTATGAAACAGGCTGTGAACAAGCTAGGCTCTGAGAAACTCTTCCACTTATGCTCTGCAGGGGTTGTAAAAAGTACTGACTTCAGCGGAGCATTAGGTTATATTTTTGAATTGCCAATGTGTTATTTCTTGGGCTGTGTCCTGTAAATCTGTTCTCTGATCTCGCCTTCCATCGTGCCATGCTAGATCTGCATTCTCGCTTGTCAGTTCAGTGCCGGTCAATCGCTAAAAGTGGGTAGGCTCACGTAAAAAAACTCGTCGTCTGGTTGTATGATGACCGGTGACAATAAAAACGGTTGTTTTGGATTAAAGCCTTAATATAGAAATGAAGTACTTCTTATCACAAAGTTATTTCCCTTTTGTCGCAACATACCGCCACCCTTTCTATTTTTTACATTGCTGTATGGCCCACGGGAGGTTTCTTTGAATCTATTCATTCATTGTCTCGCCACGGACAGGACATCTAAGTTTCTATGCTAAGATAGTAGCCTATCTTTGTGTCCTAGGTTGCTTCGTTTCGAACGTCCTTTGTTTTCAATCGCTCCACTGGCCCCTACTGTATCAAAAATGTGCAGACACCGTTCTATTCAAACAGGGGATTAAGTGATCAAACGATTTCTTCCCATTGCCCATGTGTTGCAATAGCTAATGGGGACAACTGGTTCTAACGAAGCCAGGTGTTGGCTAATATGGGAAATCTTAAAGTTACACTTAGGTAAAAGCCATGATTAGGAAAGATTACCTTAAAAATGATGACAGAACAAATACAAGGAGAGAAGTTAAATAAGAACGACGACGAAAAAGAATAGAACCACTTTATCACAACTGTCTACTTTTTATTACATTTCATTGTCTTCCATTGTCTTCCATTGTCTTCCATTTATTACAGTTTTAAATGTCTTCCACTCTCTTTAATACCCTACTTTAAAAAAAGAAAAAAATTATTTTGGTTTAGCGGTTATGGTAATCTCTGAAAGTCCGAGGTCTGGACTTGAATCGGGCCAAACGGAAGGTAGCTGATAGGACAGCATAGCGCACTCTCTGGCAAACCTCTTCACCCTAAGGTAGAAGAGGAGCGACTAAGTAAGTAAAATATTTCATGTTTTGAACTTGCTCCTTAGCGTAACATAAATCTTTAATTCCAGTACTCATTCTTCGGAAATGATCTGAATACAACATCTTGTCGGGCAGAGATAAACGAGGAAAAGAACATCGGAGAGAAATGCCAGGAAGGTACATGTTTATTGTTGAACACAGACAAGAGTCACAAGAGCCGGCTGGAAATCTGTTAGCGACAGTAAGAAAAAAAGAAGGTAGAAAGGGTTAGTACTAGCTCATCGTGTTTATTCACTAACGCAGCAGACGAAAGCAGAAGCTACGAGGAGCTATGACGGGAAGGATGAGCTTGTGAGCGAGGTGTGAAAATCTGAGGGATATGAGGTGGAGAGATATTCAGTGTGGTTGAAAAATCTAGAAAGGGTGAAAGGCCCGGGATATATGAGAAAGTGGAAGTATTAGAAAATGTGAATTTAACAAAAGGGGGACGGGGAAAATGTTTTAAAACAGTTAAGCATGTCGTAACAAAAGCCAAGACGACAGGCAGGCAGACTGGTAAGAAGGCCGACATACATTCAGATATTAAGGTAAAAGTTGGAAAACAGAAAATACTGCCGTAGGGGAGTAAAGTGTTAAAGACTCAAAGTTTCAACTTTATGATCTTGGACAACAGGTTCCTTTTTTTGCTGTCTTTGCCTTCCCTAACTCAGGACCGGAGTCAAGTGGCCATTTACAGTTGCGTAAACTGCACCATGACGATAGCAGATTTCTAGCCTGATAAATTTGCTTCGAGAATCAAGCGCTGTAACCGTTAGCTTAGTATGAAATATATGAACTATTGTCCATTTAACACTTTTTTTAAAAACTCAATAATATTTTTTAACAACTTGTCGTAAAATACATTGTTACATCAATAATATATCTGTAACAACTTGTCGTAAAATGCACTGTTACATCAATAATATATATGTAACAACTTGCCGTAAAATGCATTGTTACATCAATAATATATCAAGTAACAACTTATCACAAAATGCATTGTTACATCTATAATATATTTTTAACAACGTGTCATAAAATGCATTGTTACATCATTAATATATTTTCAACAACTTGTCATAAAATGCATTGTTACATCAATAATATATTTTAACCACATGTCATAATACGCATTGTTACATCAATATATCTGTAACAACTTGTTATAAAATGCATTGTTACATCAATAATATATATGTATAAACTTGTTGTAAAATGCATTGTTACATCAATAATATCTTTTTTACAACTTGTCATAAAATACATTGTTGCATCAATAATATATCTGTAACAACTTATCACAAAATGCATTGTTATATTAATAATATATCTGTAACAACTTGCCGTAAAATGCATTGATACATCAATATTAAATCTGTAACAACTTGTCATAAAATGCATCGTTACATTTTAATCTTTTACATCTAACATGTTGATATAAATAATGATAAACAAAGCGCTGTAACAGACTTGTACGAATGGGTTGCTTCCGTGGAGTAGAGGGACTGAAACTGTGTGACCGGATCACCAATGTGAAACTGATGACAAGAACCAGACTGTGCCAGAGGGAACGAACTTTATTTTCAAAAGGTTGAGAATTGGGAGCGCAGTCCCGTCTAACATTCTGGCACTGTCACGGAAGATGATAAGAAAAAACTGGTATTAGATAGGACACAAATTGAGGAAAACTGTCGATAGCATTACAGGATAGTCCTTGTTCTTGGAATCCCTGAGTAAAAGAGGTAGAAACAGATTGAAAAACACACTAAGAAAGAAACCAGAAGCCTTGGCATGACCTTTTTGTACTTGTTAGGGAGCTTAAAGTTAATAATATTGAAGATAATAATAAACATTGGAAAAGAAATCGAGGTTCATTATCTTTGAGTGTCGTCTTATCCAAACCATAAGACGCTCTAAAGTTAAGGGGGGAGGATAATTCATGTTCCATTTGTAGCAAACCAGGTAATTACACGTCGGCAGGTGTTGGAAGCCTTTTCACCTGTCTCTATTTTATCACCTGGCTTTGGAATAGAACAATTACATGTCTGTTTCAGATCCGTAGCGATGGCCATTGTAATGGTCATCCCAAGAAGCCACTGCCTTGTCAAGCTCCATGTCATACAATGGTTGCCGCTCTAAAAGATAGACATCTTAGATGCTTCACTCGCTCGGGCTAGGCAGACATCGGCAGCAATTTTTATTTAAGGGTGCCGTCCCTCGTGATCTTCATTCAGGAGTGCTGACTGCATTTAAGAAAAGGTCTGTCCTGTGATTTTATTTCAGATAACGAATCACATTTTGAAAGTGGGTTAGAGAAGCACAAGTTGGAAAGACTGCACAAACATGAACAGATACCAAGAAAAAAAAAAAATATCAAAAGACCGAAAGATGTCTAATGAAAGAATAGAATCGATCGTTAAAGTTATGTCACCTTCTGAGATTTACAGCGATTTATACCGGAAATTATACGTTGTTCCTAAGAGCCTATACCTAGACACATTAATAAAGATACCTGTCAGAGATGTAAAAGCAGGATATCTCAGGAAATAGCAGCGCTGAAAAAAAATAAAAAGTATTTTATGCAACAAATGTGTCACAGAACAGTTTCATGAGTGTGAATGATGATAGTGATTGGTGTTAAGGGTCACTGAACTGTTGTTGTCAACACTTGTAAGTGTAACTCAGGAATTGAGTTTGTCTGACTGTAGGTCAACATTGTGTGACTTGTGCGTGCGCTGGGAGAAAGTGTTGAGTGAATACAAGTCTGGGGTGACTGGGATTATTCGGTGTTTGGCAGCCGAGCTGTGAGCTCGTATTTTGTGACTGTGGAGAACCACAGATGTGATTATTCCAAATATGATGGATATATTTATTATAGGGTAGGTCCTACCTATGGTGGATAAGGCGACGGTTATTGTTCCGCCTGAGAGTGTTCCTGTTGGAACCATATTTATATTCCTGTTCGTGTAGAACAGTATAGGGCGTTGCAGTGTCCGCCCCTGGAGCTACTGGGAAGAAAGGCGACGCGTTTCCCGCCTTGTAGCTGTATTGGAATAAATACAGGCGTTGTTGAATTCCCGCATGGAGAAGATTCTGAGAGAATCTATATGGCGATGATTAATGCCGCCAACCACTTAGAATAAGTGAATCACACCTGGATGGTGTTATTTTTGTGCGAGGAGGGTATGCCACACATAGGTCTTTATGTGTACTGTTAGTGTGTGTTCCTGTAAAGCCAGTTTCGTGAACACGAGAGTTCAGAGTTATTTCCTGCAGGCAATGTCAGCATGGATGTGATGTCAGTATGCTTGCTAAATGTAATTGATTTCCACAATTTATCTGTCAGTCTAATAAATGTTATGGAACTGTACCGGTGGCGTTGGGTTAATTCGTACGAACCATTGTTGATCTTCATCTACATACAACCCACACCCACGATAATATTGTTCCTGACAACTGGGGACATGGTCTATATAGTGTCCTGACAAAATGGAAGTATGAAAGTGAGGCCTTCAGTGTTATATAGAACAAATCCTGACATACGGAAGTGAGTCATGGACAATTAGCAAGCAAGAAGGAAAAGCCTTAGAGGCCACAGAAATGAGGTATTTACAGAAAAATGTTAAAAATACCATGGACAGCTAAACGGAGGAATGAGAATATCATGAAAGAAGGTAGATAGCAAATGGAAGGTGAATACCCAAGTTAGACGGAAGTTATACACTTTAATTGGACTTGTTATCAGAAGAAAAATGCAGTAACATATTGTAACAACAGAAAAGACTGAAGGAAAAAAGATATAGACGACGACAAAGAGAGAAGATCCTAAACAGTTTGACATCGTGGAATGGAAATAAGTGAACAACAGAATGGATAAACAATCACTAGAGACAGAAGGTTGTGATTTTTAAGGTCTGTGCTACTAGTGGGACAGAGAAGTCATGAATGAATGAAACTCAAATATGCGCTAAAAGAACGTACTGAAGTGAAGGTCAATGTTAAACGCAAACTGGCAAACAAATTATAAAGAGAGGACTTGACCGGACGTAGTTGATTTTTGTTATATGACTAAACCAAGGCCAGATACTGAACGTGTTTGAGGGCCATTATCGTCACACTTCCCTGCTGTCAACGCCGAATAGGAGCTGGACTAGAGTTAAAGTAAACAGCGAAGTAACCACTCGAAGTAACGGGTCCCAGAGAAAGTCAAGGAGCGTCACTGGCCACCCAGGAAAAGAGAAAGCTTCTTCTTCTTCCTCGTTCGTCCTGAAAAGGACGTTGGTTGCGTTATGTCTGTTTACGCCGGAGCTGTGATGTCTGCACCTTTCGGTCGACACATCCGACTTCAGCACGGCAGTTTTTGGGACCGGGTTTTGCCTTCCCTCTGCGATCCCTACTCTCTCAGCCAGACTGCAGTGATGCAGACTGTTTCCAGGACCACCACGTGGAGGTGGAGTAGGGTCTTAGTCAGCTCTGGTTCGCTGACTCTGATGCAAGCAGTCAAGCTATGGGTCGCTGACTGCATTCTCTATTGCTCCATCTTTGGGTCCCAAAAGAGAAATAAACTGTTGAGCAATAACTAGTAATAAAATGGTTTTTTGTTTCTTCTTCCCAGTTCTTACCATCGATAGAGAGTCGAGTGGTAGAGTAGTTGCAGCCTTTTTTTCTCGAGGGAAAGGGCGTGGATTCGAAACGAGATCGAGTCACGCGCCAGTCTATCTCTCTGTAAATGAGTACCTGATTCTACTTTTGAGTTAGGAAAGGTAACGGCATCATGGAAGTGGAATTAATCACGTCGCCTCATAATGCTGAGACTTAGGATAGTGATGTCCCTTAAATGTCACTCCCCTACTGCAGTATCTGCTATAGGACTACCTTTACCTTTCACCATTGATTCATTTTTTTTTTCACTTGTTCATGAGCGTCCATAGCATAGTGGTTAGAGCGCTGTCTCTCGTGGCAAAGGTAGCGTCCATAGCATAGTGGTTAGAGCGCTGTCTCTCGTGGCAAAGGTAGCGTCCATAGCATAGTGGTTAGAGCGCTGTCTCTCGTGGCAAAGGTAGCGTCCATAGCATAGTGGTTAGAGCGCTGTCTCTCATGGCAAAGGTAGCGTCCATAGCATAGTGGTTAGAGCGCTGTCTCTCATGGCAAAGGTAGCGTCCATAGCATAGTGGTTAGAGCGCTGTCTCTCATGGCAAAGGTAGCGTCCATAGCATAGTGGTTAGAGCGCTGTCTCTCATGGCAAAGGTAGCGTCCATAGCATAGTGGTTAGAGCGCTGTCTCTCATGTCAAAGGTAGCGTCCATCGCATAGTGGTTAGAGCGCTGTCTCTCATGGCAAAGGTAGCGTCCATAACATAGTGGTTAGAGCGCTGTCTCTCATGGCAAAGGTAGCGTCCATAGCATAGTGGTTAGAGCGCTGTCTCTCATGGCAAAGGTAGCGTCCATAGCATAGTGGTTAGAGCGCTGTCTCTCATGGCAAAGGTAGCGTCCATAGCATAGTGGTTAGAGCGCTGTCTCTCGTGGGAAAGGTAGCGTGCATAGCATAGTGGTTAGAGCGCTGTCTCTCGTGGCAAAGGTAGCGTCCATAGCATAGTGGTTAGAGCGCTGTCTCTCGCCGCAAAGGTAGCGTCCATAGCATAGTGGTTAGAGCACTGTTTCTCGTGGCAAAGGTAGCGTCCATAGCATAGTGGTTAGAGCGCTGTCTCTGGTGGCAAAGGTAGCGTCCATAGCATAGTAGTTAGAGCGCTGTCTCTCGTGGCAAAGGTAGCGTCCATAGCATAGTGGTTAGAGCGCTGTCTCTCGTGGCAAAGGTAGCGTCCATAGCATAGTGGTTAAAGCGCTGTCTCTGGTGGCAAAGGTAGCGACCATAGCATAGTGGTTAGAGCGCTGTCTCTCGTGGCAAAGGTAGCGTCCATAGCATAATGGTTAGAACGCTGTCTTTCGTGGCAAAGGTGCTAACCAAAAAAAAAAAAATACACGGTGGCGTAAACTCTAGTCCAGTGCTTCGCAATCTTTTTCACTTCGCGTCACACTTAAAGTGCATTTCAAAATTCCACGGCACACATAGGTGGGTATGGTAAATATTCAAAAATGCGATACAATCATAAGACAAAGCTTCATAATTTTTTGTGATGAATTAGTGGATGATGATAACTGAACTTATTATTTGTAAAGTTTTAAGTGTGAGATTCTTTCGTAATAGTTTACCATAACGTATAATTTTTACAACAATTATATCATGTATTCTTCCTTGTGTCAACAGCACACATCAGTGGTACACCAGTTTGCCGCGGCACACCGGTTGTGGAGCACTGCTCTAGTCTACCCAGCTGTAAATGGGTAGGCCTACCTGACTCTGCTTTTGAGTTAATGAGGATAAAGGCAGCGAGGAAGGAAACTGGGCATGCCACTTCTCGGAGCTGGACCTAGTATAGTGAAGTCTCTAACACTTCACTCCACTACGGCGTTATCTGCTATGTGAGTACCCTCTACTTTCATTCCGCTCCAAACAGCTTGGCTAGCTGACTTTTAATGAGAACTTAAATATGAAGGTGCAATTGGTTTTTGGTTAACATAGTTTGCTGTCTACTGAAAATTCACAGGTGAAATAAATACATTAATGGGTGCGTTGTCACATCTGAGTTGTGACGGCAAGAATGACTGAGTATTCACAAGTGACATAATAACATTAATGGATGCTTCATCACATGTGAATTTGTGACATCTAGAATTGCTGAAATTTTTACACAAAACATTTTTTATTTTTTAGCTTAAACGTTAACGTTCAGGTATGCTAAATACAACGGTCAACATATCGTTATAATCTTGTTAGACGCCATTTTTAACAGCCTTCGGTTTTTGAGATTTGCTCCGTGAAAGCCAAAAGACGATCTAGTAGAATTCTTTCACGCCAAACTGGCACCTCTTACGAACTCTGTTTCATTCAATGCCTCGTGCTCTTCTCGTCGAGTCAATATTTTCCAAGTGGATGACAGTTTTGTTCAGGGCATTGACGACCTCGCCTTGTACCGCGATGGTTTCAAAAGAAAACGCGAGGGGCACCCCGTTACAGGCCAATTAAGCTTGGATCTAATCCCGATATAAACATGTCAAAATAAGACCAAACATTAGCTCAGATTGGACGGGCAGCGTCACTGGACTGTTGAGGAAGATTGGTCGAATCAGCACGCCTGTAAGACATGGACACATCAAATAATACACTAAGCGATCTAGTCTATTACATGCTGAGACATTTAGATTATCAGTAGCTATTTGGAAGAATGCAAAACAACAGAATACCACTACAGGCGCTCACTTGGGTTCCTGAGGGTAAGAGGAAAAAAGGAAGACCAAAAGAAACAGTCAGAAGAACAATAATAAGAGAAGGAAGAACGTTGGGCCTAAATAATGTGCAAGAGCTAAGAGGAGTGGCGTCACAACGAACAACCTGGAGAGCAATGGTTTCTGCCTTATGCGCCGTGTTTGGTGCTTAAAGAATTTATTATTATTATTATTATTTGGAAGATTCAGATAATTAAAAAAAATTAAGGCTGAACAATGTTGACGAGCGATTGGCAGAGTGGCTTATGCGCTGGCCTCTCACGGCAAAGGTACCGGGTTTGAAACACAGTATCGTCATGCTCCAGTTTACCCAGCAGTAAATGGGTACCTGACTCTGGTCTAGAGTTAGGGAAGGCCAGGGCAGTCAGGAAGGGAACCTCTCGAAGCTGGAACTATTACGGGTAAATGTCTAACATTTCACTTTCCTACGACAGTATCTCTATGGGATTCGTTTACTTTTCATACACATTCACGCATCTAAAGCACTGGCATACATGAACTTTGGACGAGATTCATACACATTCACACATCTAAAGCACTGGCATACATGAACTTTAGACGAGATTTATACAAATTCACGCATCTAAAGCACTGGCATACATGAACTTTGGACGAGATTTATACAAATTCACGCATCTAAAGCACTGGCATACATGAACTTTGGATGAGATTCGCGAACTTACAGCCCTCGCATACAGAAATTGAAACGGAAACCGATGACATAAGGTAGAGAGAGAAGTTTCTTTCTTCTTCTTCTTCTTCTTCTTCTTCTTCTTCTTCTTCTTCTTCTTCTTCTTCTTCTTCTTCTTCTTTTTCTTCTTCTTCTTCTTCGTACACTCAAAGAGATCAGTGGACAGGCGGAGGCTATTTGAATCTCCGTAGAGTTTTTTTTTTTTTTTTTCGAAAATGGTACTGGTGACATCCATATCTGTGCCATGACTTCATAGTTCGGGGAAAGGGGAAATCCAGTAACATAGGTTGGACCCCTACGAGGAGGGAGGATTCAGCACTCTCCGAGCCCCGCGAGACTCTACGGAGTTAGCGATACACTCCGAACAAAAGAATATAGAAGGGACTGATAGATACAGAACTCATATGAAGACATAATGCACTAATGATAATAAACTCTATACACAGCTTTACAACATGAGATAATCTGATAATCAGAAGTGTAAGTAAGTAAGTTTTTCCGTCCTTATGTCATCTGTACACGTACACTCAGAGAGGAGCTGGCCCACTTGGGTCATGACTTCCATGTTTCAACCACCTGGTCATTTTCCGGCTGCGCTGGGAATGGACCCCACTCCATACACAATATTAATAAGGCAACGGCAGAAACATTGATCCAGACAATAATATAGCCACACAAGGATGACGATATTTCAGTAAGAATATTTAGATAACAACATTCACAGCGATGACCCAGGCAGAAGACAAACGTAATATTATCAACTCATGCCACTTCTAACAAAACGCATTCCTTTTGTCCCATTTCAAACACACATACACGCACACTCACATACCACACACAGATCCCCTTGCCTCACTATTTCTGCCCCAAACTCAACAATCTCGCGCCCACACGTGGAGAGATAACTGACAGAACAAAAGTGCCTACACTTATTTTCTCCCCTTCCTAACTGTGAAAATGTCTGCTCAAGATACTTACGTGATTAGAAACTACCACATTCTGACTGTATCCCCAAGCTCAGGAATATTTATCCTACACTTCAGTTTAAGACAAGAAAAAAATCTTCATCTTTGTTTCCTTTCAAAGATTGTGAAAAGTACAGACTTAAAAAAGCCATTACAACAAATATATCGATCAGACGAAAATGGCACTTAGTAAGTTTTTATAATTATTTTCGTCAAAATTCGGACTACACGTGTTCATACACGCCATTCATTGGTTTATCTTCTCCCAGCGCTTGTTCGTTTCTAACTCACGCACAGACCGACAGAACGTAATCTAGTTCATTGTACTCACTCACACATACACGCCACACATATCCCTGGCTAGAACACACCCGGGTAGCTGCGGAAGGTAGAGGCCTTGTTAATACGGGAAGTCGTTTTTTCCCCCCTTTCTTTTCCTTGCCGAGGAGGTCAGGAGAGCCAGAGCGTAGATATATCTGGGATAAGCCTCTTTCGTTATCGAAGGTAGTCTGGAATTTCTGTGAGAGCCACACTCTGATGCAACGATTCTAAAACCTTAGAGCATGAGTCACTTTATTTCTCTTTCAGTTCAGTAAGATCAGGGGTCAGGAACCCGCGGCTCGCGAGCCGCATGCGGCTCTTTGAGCCATCTCGTGCGGCTCTCGGCTACTAAACGTCAATTTTATATATATATATATATATATATATATATATAATATATATATATATATATATATATATATATATATATATATATATATATATATATATATATAATTGAATGAGGTATACCATGTGATTTTTTTTTCATGCGGCTCTTCAATATTTTTTTTTTTATGGAAACCAAATTAAATATTTGGCTGTTTGTCATAGAAAGGTTGTCGACCCCTGAGTAAGACTATCACAATTACCTATGATCTTTTACACGAGTCGTTTGCCGCGTGACAAGACACAACCAACTACTTGATAAAAGAGAGTGGTAACGGAATACTGATAGTACAGTTCTGATCACCGTGCTGTCCCGATGACTGTGGTGTAGATTTTATATAAAACGAAAGAAAGTAAGACAGAGAGGAAGAAAAAATAGATAGACAGACCGACAAACAGGCATGCATGAAGACAAATAGAAAAAAAAACCAAGAAAGAAAGAAAAGACAGAAAGACAAACAGACAGGCAGAAAGAAAGAAAGAAAGAAAGAAAAGTGAGAGTCGCACTATAAACTATCGGGCGTCTCCGAGATGTAACAGTTTTTAGAAACACTGGAGAACAGAAGAAATACTAGGGGATTCTGGGGCTTCCAACACATCCGTGAAGTCAGATATGTGTTTCATTAGAATAAACAGGAACCATCCGAGCAGTTTCCGAATTAACCCCGAGTCACGTGGTTTAACTTAAAGTTGTCTAATGAGTGCAGGAGATTAAGAAGACTAGGACATCTGAACTGCTGTTGAGCCAGAACTAACTCTGTACACTTCTAATGTAACATAGTAAGAACTGCTGCACTGGGTTCTATGCATAGAATATGAATCACAAAATCCCACCGATCTTTTTTCCTACACGTGTTTGAGTTGAACTCTGAGACATTCTTGTTGGTAATGAGAAGTCTGTCTACTAACTTTCAGTTAAGTTTTTATTTGTTATTCATTTTATTAACAAATAAATCGGTGTTTGGGTAGAAGGATTGACGTAGTATGACAGGATCACACATATGGAACTGGCGACAAGAACCAGACAAGTGCCAGTGGTACAAGAGATGAGAAGACGCTGGCGTAAGATAGGACAGAGAAATGCTGAGGAAATCTATTGATAGCATTTTAAGACAGTGCTTGTTCTAGAACCCCCTATGTAAGAGAGGTCGAGGCAGACACAAGAACACACGGAGAAGAAAACTGGAGACAGGTATGAAGAAGACCTTGAGCTGATGGCACGTGACAGGAAAACTTGACATGTTTGTTGAAGGCCTATGGTCCGTGTGGAGCAGAAGGGTGATGGTGCTTATTGACTTTTGTTTTGTTTATAGGAGTGCTTAGTTGGTTGTGTGTCCTTTTACAATCCCCTCTGGCAGCGAGGCGATGACGCCGTTCGGATGGTGCCTGGTTCTGCTCCCCCAGTGAGCCTATCACTTCTATCACTTGTTACCTGTCTGTTGTCCAGTGTTTTTCTTCTTTCTGTTTCATAAGTGCCTGCTATTTACAAATATTATCCTTCTTTATTTATTGCCATGTCAGACACGTCTAAACAAAGAAAACTCTAAGATTTGGCGCACACACACATACACACACAAAGATAAAGTACACAAGTCGTTGTTATCATCAGCTTTCAGCTTCCCAAGGATCACATGACTTGTGCAAGCTTTATGATAAGCCTTCATGTCACGTGCCATCAGCTAAAGTCCTTTCCCTGTCAACTTGATCCCTTCCATTTCTGTCTGCAGTTCTCATATGCATGTGTGTGTGTGTGTGTTTTTTTTTTTTGGTCCACCTCTACCTATCTTACCATGGGAATCCCAGAACAAGAAACAACATATATATATATATATGTCTCTGTGTGTGTGTGCATTTTTTAAAAACCGTGTAATCTGTTGTGTCAACATTTTCGCTTTAAACTCACAACGTGTGTTAAACCACCCACCCACAAAATCACTCAGTCATATCTTGCTATCGCCAACCACTCCTCTCGTCCCTCCATAATCACGCGCTCAGAAAAATACGAGAAAATTCCCGCTCATTTGTGTATCGTTTCCAGATGTTGTACAAATGGTTCTTCTCGTTCTTTGATCTTTTATTTCTCGTTTCGTTCTTTCCTTGGTTTGATTCTTTCTTTTAATCACACCATGTGAGGTCCTGTTGTAATAACTTTTTTTTCAATCCTCATTCATTGTTTGGAAATTACATAATAGGGAATGTGCTTATTATATTTCTTCGCCCTCCCTCTCTCTTTTCGTCTCTCCCCCCCCCCCCCTCTCTCTCTCTCTCTCTCTCTCTCTCTCTCTCTCTCTCTCTCTCTCTCTCTCTCTCTCTCTCTCTCTCTCTCTCTCTCATCTACAAAAACGTGCAGTGCGTCTACTTTCTGACAACTGCTAAACACAGTGTGAAGATCTTTATAAATATCCTAACACAGAGGTTTTCAAACTTTTTTGGTCCGCGGCTCACTTGACCTGTGCATAAATCACCGCGGCTCCTCTCTATACTACGAAGATCTATATTTATTGATGGACCTTGCCTCATAATATCGAGCCCAACACTTTTCCCAAGCCACCGCGACGCCCTTAGCCGAGGGCCGCGACGCCCCTGGGAGCCGCGACGCACAGTTTGAAAACCTCTGTCCTAACATATTACCCCATAAGCGTCCGATTGACAGAGTGGTCAGGAAGCTGGTCTTTCGCTGCAAATGTGGCAGGTTCGATTAACAGTACCGACACGCTCCAGTCTACTCAGCTGTAGATGGGTACCTAGCTTTGCTCTTGAGATAGGGAAGGAAAAGCAACGAGGAAAGGAACTGGTCAGCCCACATTTCGATGCTATACCTGGTGTAGCGGAGTCTCTAACACTTTTCTTCCCTACGGCTATATCTGCTATGGGTCTACCTTGTGTTATCACCCCTAAAGCACTTCCCTGTTCAACACAACCAAATTAGTTCACAAAATCCTGTCACAGAACTATGTATCTGTGCCCCATTTTCAAATACAATGAAAGATGCACTCAATACTTAAACAAATTACAAGTGCCCAAGCTGTCACGAGTTACGATCGTTCTCTTTTTCTGGTCTTCACTTCTCTCCAACATTATTACTTTGTCATTCCATTTACGTGCTATTTCTTCCAGTATTCTTTGTTTTCGTTTTCATCGATCAAGGTTTTCTTATCACATTTTGCCACATCTCTCACACACCCCTCTATCCTGGTTATTTTCACCTTTGTTATCGGCGACGCTTAGTGAAAGAGCAAACTTGCCACATTGCCTTTTCACGTATCGCTAGCTCCAGACGGAGTCAGTCTACACTGTGCAACATTCCTATTGTTAACCCAGACTTTTGTCTGGGAAGATACACGAAACCATGTTGTCGCATGATAAGGTTCTAGTTTGCAAACATGATGTGCCCAAATGCACGGCCGATCTCACTGGGATGTAGGTAGATAACAATCTAGTGAAATATAAAGACAAGGACAGTGGGTGCAATACTTTTGGCAGACGAAATTTGTTGTGATAATCAACTACCAGAAAGTAACATCTTGAAGAAGATTATAATGTTATATCTGTGAAGTAGTGAGTTGGTAAATACGACAGACGAAACGGAGAAAGCAATGCCATCTATGATTATAGAGTTTGAAAATTACACGTAAAGGCAATACCTTATGTTGTCATGTAGTAATGCTCTACATGAAGGCAGTGGGGGGAGGTGGGAGGCTACAAAACTGAGACACTTATTCGCAGTTGGTTCGGCGTTTGAGATGCTAAAATAGATTGCTCCAGATTGGACTTCTACTCTAAGTAGCAACCCGGGCGAGTTGGCGAAAATTACTGTATATTCTACAGCATTGTAAGACTACTTCACTGACTTAACATTTTGTCAAGAAGAGACCATAGACAACCAGGAACACTGAATATTAGGACGGGACCCAAAACATTGGATAGGCCATAGGACTGGACGTGAATTCTAAGATTAGAATACAGTAACCCCAAAGACATCAGTTTGCAGTTCAAGGATCCAACTTCAAGTTCACTCAGACACCTAACGCTTGAAAGGTACGGCATTTTAAACAGTAGCCCAACAATATTCGGGCGTTTCATGTCCAAAAACTCTGTGCTCGCCCGAAAAAAACTATAGGTACATTTTATCATTTTAAATTTGCATTTGGCACATGAGGATGGCAACATTATCACTGCAAATACCTTGATACATGAACCACCACTGCAAGAGCTAATGGGTGCTTCGTGCGGGTTTCCTCACAGGGAACAAATAGTCTAGGTGGTCCCAGGCTCCATAGAGAGCAGGGAGTGGATGATGATATCATGATGTACATATTTATTATAGAAGAACTTTAGTAAACTTCATTATATATATATATATATATATATATATATATATATATATATATATATATATATATATATATATATATATATATATATATATATATATATATATGTATGTATATATATATATATATATATATATATATATTTATATATATATATATATATATATATATATATATATATGGTAAAGTGGGATGTTATAAATATTTATAGGGGACTTAGTGTACTGACTGAGATCAGCTGTGAAGGTATCTATATCTAATAAGAGTAGTGTATTATAGATAACCTTACTTGCTGCCATATATATATATATCTCAGTCAGAATTATTCTGGAATAGTGTGATGACTACGTTATATGTCTAGGGTATGTGTATGATGAATTGTAAGTCATAACAACAACAGACAGATAAACAATTTAATTTATTCCACCACACTTGACAACACTGTGACACTCACATACATAAAACACTCTAAGAGGATATCTTAAAGGAGTCACTGATAACTTTTCAAATAACAATATGTATTCATAGCTGTCATGAATGTATATGTGTCCTGATTCAAATACAAATGGAACCAGGAATCACAATCAATTTTAATTACAAGTTATATGTACAGAATTTATTAATATGATTATTATAGTGACATATATTATTAATGGTATCCTAGGTGTGTCAGTTGTGTAGTGGTAACATGAGGTAATACTGGTTTTGTTTTGTTCAAGCTCTGTTGGTATTTGTCATCATGACTTCAATAGTTTGTTTCTATGGGAACTAGTATTGGAGATGTTCTCAGTTCCTGGTATTAAAACAATTTAATTCCCCTCTTAATTTTAGTTTATACTGTCATTTTAAGATGGGGGTACATAATGTTGAGCTCCATGGCCACACTCTCTTATCTTGCGTGATGACTGCAGTAAAAGACTCCTCTGCTCGTTAACTGTAATGAGTTCTGGAGCCACCCCACTGGTTGCTATATGGACCAAGGAGTATGCTGTCCACTTCTGGCTTCAGCAAAGCTCTGACCAGGTGCTGCTCAATAACTTTAAGACCACGGTCCCTGAAACAAGAAGGGTGTACCTTCTATGTCAGAACTAATTTACACTCTAGTTCTACACTGAGCACAATACCTCACAAACATTGAGTTCAGAGCGTTAGGCCAACTGTCAGCTTCATCTGAAATACTTTATACCAGTATTTCCCTCCCTAATGGTTACTACACCTCTGCAATTCCAGCATTATTTCTCTTTAGTTAATAATCTAGGTGTCAGTGTACTGTTTGGCCATTCCATGCAGTTGTACTTTCCTCCGACACCCTCTGTTCAGGCTGGAGCCTATAGGCTTTACATCATGTTCGCTACTGAACCACACATATATACAGACATAAATTATCAATTTACATTTAATTTTCATTAAAAGATATTGAATATTTCAAGCTTACCACAATTCATGGAAATAATAATAAACAGTTTCGTTGACTGGCAATGAATATAGCACAACTCCGATCTGCCGATGTCCCAGGCTTTATTTTATAAAAAATATACACTGGTGCTCAACGTACTGCTTCTTAGTAGGTTTATTACAAGATGTGGCGATGAACAGACGCTCTGAATTGTGTATATTCGCAGCTCTAACCAATAAAACCCTGTCCACATATCTTTTCAAAAAAATACTCCTACTCCCGTTTCCCCTGACAACGAAAGATAGTATTTATAGTCCGACCAATCGTGTTTAGTCTTTCATTTGTTGCGCTCCAATCACATAGGAGTTAACATGGTAGGCTATTTCCGTACGTAATGTTTTTTTCAAACACGTTATAAAAAAATTTTATGAACAGAAATGATTTCATGCTGTCAGGCACCCCCACTATTTTATTTTGGCCATAACTTGGTAATTCCTAGACTATTTGCGTAACGTTTTACATATTCTTTGTCAGCAAACCCTAAGGAACCCAAATATATATATTTAATAGAGCTAATATGCTGCGTTCAAAATATGCAATTTCTTCTACCTCCTGTTTCGAAGATGTGCTGTCTGGGTACTGTAATGTTTTCAAACGTAAACCCATCTATTGTCATCTTTCCTAATAAGCGTTTTTCAGGATTTTAAAACCTAACTCTGGGAAGGGTAGTGAATTTTATCACTGTCGATTTGAAATAAAGTTAGTGCATGTGGCCTTACACGCGTGATGGCAGCAATTGTGTATCGCGCGACGCGTGTTTAGTGTTGCACGTGTTCGGCTTTATGCCTCTCCCTTCTCTCTATCCTTTAGTCCATCTGTCTTTATTTACGCCGTGTATAAAGTAGGCTTTTACTATCAACGTGAAAGCGTTACAATTTGCCGACGAAGTAGAAAACAAGGGGGATTTCGAGTACAGTCATTGTGACAGCACTGTTCTTTACCATTCTTCTTCCTTTTAATGAATTTATTTGTTAGGCTTTGCATTTACGTTTTAATTTATATATGGGGATTAGAATAATTCACGACAATATACCAACGGGCTGATCACCCGTTTGCCAGACACTTCGATTACGGAAACAACGGCAAATGGGTTGATTTGCCATTGCCCTAAAGACGCCACTAGGCGTGATGGGAAACAATGGCAAAGAAAACCTATCTGCTGTTGCCCTAAGACGCCACTAGGCGTAATGGCCACTGACTGCTTTGACGGTCGGTGGCTAAGGACAGAAGAAGAAGAAGAAGATATATATATATATATATATATATATATATATATATATTTCAATTATCGATTTCCACTGTCTAAAATCAATTTAATCCGACTCGCTGGGGTTAAGATAAACACTCACGGAGGGTAACAGTTTTGAGGAAGATGAAGCGGTGGATGGAAGCGGAAGTTCCCCGATGACTATGTCAGAAGACTAAATACTCAGCAGAGACATTTGTCTCCTTGAAGTCTGTAGTTCAAGTTGCCAGCAATCGACGCTAGACACCAAAGTCAGTCGGGTCTTGAAGACGCTTGACAACCCTTGTAGTTACCTCAGCCTTAATGCTTGAGACGTGTTACAGCCACCAGCCTTAACTATTGTAGAGATGTACAGTCCAAGGCACCTGTGGCAACCAACAGCATCTGAAGAGACGTCAACCGACCCCACACCGGAAGCTAAGTACCATAACAGCGCAATCAAAGAACGTTTCAAAATTTTCCATAATTTCCTCCAAAGTTTAAATCATACGATGATGATAAATATCATCGCTTCTTTTTTATAAGCAACTTTATTTATTGTACATTGTTAAACTATAAGTGATTATTAAACCTGTTTATCTGTAAATGTAAAGCTATAGTTGCATTAATCACTATTTAGTGAAGCGTATTTCTGCACCTGTAGGACTGTTGAGGCTTGTTTATAGTACTATTATGGATGGTTAATAATCCTGAGCATCTTGCTTATGGATGTTTGCGAATGGTTTGGGGTTGATGACATTAAACAAGTTCATTTGAAAGCATGAATTAATTAATGATTTGAAAGCTCCTACAGTCCTCCTTGGAACATCACACATCTGGAATATTTACTACGCAGTGCCATCATGGAATCACTGAAGTATCGAACCCCAGACGTGGAGTTAATATTTATATATTTTAAATTGCGATAGCAATACTTCTCTGTAAAAATACTTCCTCGAACTCAATCCTTCTGTTCGGAATCATATATAACATCAGTGGCAACCTTCGTACAATATATAGCCACGTAGAAGAGTAGACAATCATAAAATTAAGGAGCAACAGCTTTGACGCCCTTCTTGATCAAAATCTGATAACGAAAGGCCCCGTCTAACGGTTTGCATAAATTATGTTAAGCACCAAAACGACGTCATCATACACAAGTGACGTCAGACTAATATCGCGTTCATTTAACATTTATATAAGTGCAAAATACATCATGCTGGCCACGAATAGAACTGTTAGCGCGTAGATTAACTGATAACAGAACTAAACATGGTCAACATGTAAAATACATGATACATCATCTTTAACAAGGACTCATATTGTTCTAAATACATAACCAGATAGAGCTATTAGATTAATAGTTGCTCAATCACCTTGAGCTGTGGGCTTAGAAATACTTATACGAGCTAAAATATACTACTTCACAGAATGGGCGGGGAACAATAAGTTCATGACAGCTTAGATGATCTCAATTGTTATGCTTTCTTTTCTTTAAAATCCTGTGAATCACCCTTAAATAGAAGCATCATTCTCCTATTTATATCTCTGTTAAGAGTAATCGTGAGCGAAGGTTGATACCTTTGAATATCATTATACTCTTAAATTTGGCATTGTTTGACCACTTGTTTGACCACTTGTTTGACCACTTGTGTGGAACAGGGAAAACAATACCATCACACACGCCTAGGCTTGACTTATTTCAGAAACGTTTAGCTTACTCTGTTGCTCATCTTTGGAACAATCTTCCACTTATCTAAAATATTGGGTCAGTCCCTATTCATACAGTAGAAGACTGTTTTGAATACTTTATGAGTGCTGGTTACCTGCCCCTCTGACGTGATTATGTTTCCAAATAATTGTGTAATATCATATGTAGGTTTCATGATGGTTTCTATCCTTTTCGACATATTGTGTTTAATTTTTTTTTTAATCAGATACTGTATGCTATTATTTTACTTTTACAACCTTGTGTTATATGAATTCAATATCTAAAATACACGTGAGAATAAATGGATATAGTGTAATAGATGAAAGGAAGGAATGGCATAATGTTAAACGGGTCTACGTGCCCAGTTCTCAACACTTAAAAAAAGTTCGTTCGTTCGTTCTCTGCCCCTCTGAATTTAAAATACTTGCCATTGTCTTATGCGAATCAATTGTAACCCCATTAAGTGTTTGTTTCTCGTTTTACTCTTTATGTCGTATCTCTTTCTTCATTCATTCATTCATTCTCTCTCTCTCTCTCTTTCTCTCTCTCTCTTTTTTCTCTCTCTCATATATATATATATATATATATATATATATATATATATATATATATATATATATATATATATATATATATATATATATATATATATATATATATATATATATATATATATATATATATATCTGCCTAGGCCAGGTCCAGGGCCCGGCTGAAAAGGAGGAGGGCGGCCTGCATGGAGGCCGTAAGGAGGGAGCCCCTCCACCATACAAATGCACAACAGGCCAATCATCTGTTTGCTTTAAATTTTTGATTACGAGAACTACAAGAGAGAAAACCGGACTGATTCTAAAGGCGACGAACTGGAACGGACTACGACTTATAGAACTTGAAACACAAGAAGTATAAATGGGAAAGAAGAGGAGCTGGTTGAAGAGATGAGGAAAGCAAAACTAGAAATCCTGGCTATAACGGAAACAAAGAAAAAAGGACAAGGAGTCACGGATCTCGATGGCAACACGCTGCTCTACAGTGGTGTACTCCCATCTGAAAGAGCTAAAGGGGGCGTGGGTTGCATTGTGGCCAAAAACCAAAAAGATAGTATCAAGGGATGGAACTTTGTCTCGGAGCGCATTATGGTTGTAAAACTAAAAGAAGGAGAAACCATAGTCAACCTGGTCATAGTGTATGGGCCAAATGAGGATGAGAGAGCAGAGGTCAAGGAGGAATTCTTCGAGTTGCTTCAAAGGACAGTGGATGACTGCCTAGATGAAATTATCATGCTCGGAGATTTCAATGCCAGAGTTGGAAATGACCATGCTAGATGGGGTGGAGTTATCGGAAGATATGGAGAAGATACTCTCAATGACAATGGAAAGCGACTCCTTAGATTCTGCAGTGAGCAGAATCTGATCATTACAAACACAAAGTTCCCCCATAAGCGCATACACTAGATGTGAACCAACTAAGAATGAGAAGTCAGTGATCGACTATGCCATTGTTAGGAGGAGCTCATTCAAATATGTCCGGGATGCTAGAGTCTGGAGGGGGCCAGAGATTGTAAGTAATCACTACCTTCTTACAATCAAAAGAACAACTGAAGGAGTTGCTCAGTCTAGGAACTGCCCAACATCACGCAAGAAACTAATTAAACGAACGGGAGAAATGAGCATTAAGACCAGAGAAAGCTGAGAGAGCCAGAAATTAAGACCAGATATCAGGGGCTTATTGCTGCAGCGGTGAGCAACACAGAAGAACAGTCTGATGACTTGGAAACCCTCTGGCTTAAATTCAAGGACATCATAAAGACAGCTGCTGCAGAAGCATGTGGTGAAGTCCGACTTGGGAACGGAGAAAAGCTAGAAAAAAATGCGCAAGAAAACCAGAAATTGTTCTATAAGACCCTAAAGAACATGACGAAGGAAAAACAATGCCCTCCCAAATTTATAAAGGACAAGCAAGGCAAATTGCTTACTGCCCCAAAGGAAGTAATGGAAAGATGGAAAGAATATTTCTCAGAACTCCTTGATGGTGAGCATGGTGAAGCATCAGAAATGATAACCACTAGCACAGAAGAGAAAACCAATGATGGTGAAGATGACATAAAGATGGAAGAACTGAAGGCAGCACTTGAGAAAATCAAGATGGGCAAAGCAGCAGGGCATGATGGTATAACACCAGAAATGGTTAAGTACATGGGAGCATCAGGCGACCTATTACTCTTAAGGGTCCTACAGGCAGCGTGGTGCAAAAAGACCATACCAAAGGATTGGGAGATTGCCATCATAACACCAATTTTTAAAAAGGGGGACAATCGACAATGTGAAAACCATAGAGGCATATCCCTTCTCAGTGTCCCTGGTAAAATCTACTCTAGAATCCTAGAGCAGAGACTCCGACGCCTAGCTGAGCCACAATTGGATGAGGTCCAGTGCGGATTCCGAGCAAACCGAAGTACTCAAGACATAATCTTCACACTCGGACAGCTGAGTGAAAAGGCCCTTGAGTATAAGAGTGAGATCCATCTTTGTTTCATAGATCTGGAAAAGGCGTTTGATAGGGTCCCCTGGAGCAAACTTTGAGACTGTTTGTCAAGGAAGAACATTCCAGCACCTCTGATTCATGCTATACAGAGCTTCTACAAGTCTTGCAGAAATTATGTGAGGACAGCAAACCATAAATCAGAAGAGTTCAGGACCACCACTGTTATAAGACAAGGTGATATCCTGTCACCTTATCTTTTCATACTATTCATTACGATGTCATCAAGGCATGTAAGGAGAGAACAAGAAAGTATTCAGTGGGGTACTGGAAGATGAGACAGGTCTGTGTTTCAGAGCTGGCATTTGCTGATAATGTTGCCCTGATTGCTAAATCAGAGGCACATCTCCAATCCAACCTACAAATCTGGAAGGAAGAGCTGGAGAAGAGAGGGGTGGTCATAAGCAGCTCTAAAACAAAATCCATGGTGATATCACGAGAAGAAAGAAGACATCAGATTAAGCTGAGAGAACAGGTCCTGGAGCAGGTCGACCACTTTAAATATCTCGGAGCTATTATAGACCGAAAGGCAGGTATCAAAGAAGAGTTGGCCACTCGAAAAGCAGCAGCTGGGAGACTTTTTCAGGCCATAAAGCAAGGATTCCTCAGCAAGAGAGGTTGGTAAGAAAGCGAAGATGGCTGTATACCGCTCCACCTTTGTCCCAGTCTTGACATATGGATGCGAGTCATGGGCAATGACTACAACTCACAAAAGCCAGATCCAAACCTCAGAAATGAGGTATCTGAGGAAGGTGGTTGAAGTAACAAGAAGAGACATGGTCCGGAACCAGACGATACGTCAAGGCCTAAAATCCCACCCCATGCAGACCCAAGTAGAACAGTCCCAACTAAGATGGTTTGGCCATGTCTGCAGAATTGGAGAAGATCGGCTACCACGACAAGCATGGGAAACAAAGAGCCAGGGATCAAGACCCCCAGGACGACCCAGAGTCCGCTGGGAGGACAACATTAGACAATCTTTGAAGGACCGAGGACTAGAATGGAACCAGGCCAGGAGGAAGACAGCATATAGGATAGTCTGGCGCTCTCTCTTCCAAACCTCTACACCTCACGGTAGAAGGGGAACGACTAAGTAAGGATATATATATATATATATATATATATATATATATATATATATATATATATATATATATATATATATATATATATATATATATATATATATATATATATATATATATATATATATATATATATATATATATATATCTGGGAGCAGGTCCTTGAGTTTTATTTTTTGCACATTATACTTCTTTACAAAAGTTAAGGCAGTAACAATTTTTTTGTTTTAAATCAGCACAACTTCGACCCCCTCCAAGCAATTACCACTTTCGAGCCTGTTTAGAACACGTGCTGAGGGTGGAGACAACTACACGTTCACTAACTCAGCTTCTCACTTGTACCACACACGCGCATTCCCCCTTTCCCCGCAACCCCCGTCTAATTTCCCTTTGACTTCTCGTTTTCCGTGTAACTTCGTTATAGTGTGGTCGTCATCTCAGCTCTGGCACATCTCTACACGACTCCAAATCTCTTTTTCAGAACATTATTTACTACTTCCATCGACCACATTTTTTTTTTATCTGGGCTGAGTAGAAAATACGGATTGGATTAAATGCAAGGACGCCAAGGGTGGGCTACGATGTCTCAGAATTTGACAAAGATAAACCAGCAAACATAATATTTCTTCTTCGTGTTTCCCAATTTTCCTCCTTATGGAGCATGGAGCTCCCCCTGTAGATGGCTCACTTGCAGGAGGCCTGCTTCAAAGCATCTATTTGTTCTAGCTGGTGTAGTTTCTGAAGCAATTAGTTTGACTTGTTGAAGTTGCCAGCCACAAATATAACCGAGTTGTTTCTCACCAACTGTCTGAGGTAACTGTAAGTCTATTCTTTCTTTGTCTCCTGAGATATTTCTCCCGGGGGGAGGGGGGGGGGGTAAACTAATATTTAGGTTATGCAAATGTAAGAGGGGCGGGGGGGGGGGGGGGAATTTTACTTTGTTTTTACAGCTATCCGGTAAAACAAAAGGCAACGCTTGAACATCTTTCCTTATGTTTAATTTTTAAAATTTAGAAATATCCCTGGTTCCCATTTTATGGAGAAAGCAGCATTAGGCTACAAACAACATCAGCGGTGCCCCGTATAGTCCTGTGGGGGATGGGGGATGGGGGGGGGGGGAAAAGGGGGGGGTGAAAAGGGGGGGGGGAAAAGGGGGGGGCGCAGGGTGTCTACGAAGATGTAAAGCAAGAATGGGATTATTACTCCTGTATGTTGCCGTAAGCGAGGTGACTAATGTGAAGTAGTCCATCAGGTTGACAACGTCATCATATGAAAAATAAAGAGATGCTACAGAAACAACTACTGTACATGTTATTGGAAAGACTTCCTGCAAGATGACGCGGGGCGTTATTATAGTTCCCACGTACAGTGCCCAATGTCCCGTGTAGTTTCCCTTTGGGGGGTGGGGGGGGGGGGGGGAGGGGGGCCTCTGACGAGACGAAGAACAAAATAGGATTGTTGCTCCTTTAGGCCAATCGTACAAGGCAATTGATATGAGACGGGCCACAGGACTGACAACCTCACCATATAATAAGGATTGCTACAGAAACAGCGTGGGAATGTCGTGTATCCGTACACGTTGTGTGTCATCACCTATGGACATGTGTTGATGATAATAATTCTCATAAGATACGTTTTGTGTATCCGTACACGTTGTGTGTCATCACCTATGGACATGTGTTGATGATAATAATTCTCATAAGATACGTTTTGTGTATCCGTACACGTTGTGTGTCATCACCTATGGACATGTGTTGATGATAATAATTCTCATAAGATACGTTTTGTTTATCCGTACACGTTGTGTGTCATCACCTATGGACATGTGTTGATGAATGTGTACAAAGAAATATATGCCTTGTTACAACATAGGGAGCCGCGGTAGCATAGTGGTTAGTGCACTGGCTTCCTAGCTCAGTGGTCTATGGTTCGATCCCCATATGAGGTGGGATTTTTTTTTAGGCCGCAAACGGCTCCTGGGTCGACCCAGCCCCAACTGGGTACCAGAGCAACTCTGGGAAGGTTAATGCGGCCGGCGTGATGTTGACCACGTCACCCCTAGTGTGCCGATGGTCAAGAAAATATGGGCCTAACACCATATTCCCAATATGCCTCAATGGGCGTGTAACGGGATCCTTTACTTTACCTTTGCAACATAATGTGCCCTGAATACATATTTTAAGACCACAATTTTCTATCAGCCATATCAGCAGTTTGCATATTTCACACGTGTTGAAGTAATTAAACTAGTAAGTTGTGTCTCGCCTGGTCACAAATCAAGGCCATCGCTTATCGTCCCGTCATGCTCACTAAATATATGCCATTTCCGCTACAAACAAGCGCGATAAGTAATCAGTTTGGACCTACGCATGCGCATAACAAGCGACGGAATTTATAGAGATTGGGGTCAAAAGCCGTGCACGAGCCGTAGGCGAGTACGTAAATTTGTCGCACGTTTTGGCAATTGTGGTTATTTGTGGCTTATTTCTCTTGGTTGGTCCAGAATTAGACCACGCCGAAACTTTTTATTTAAAAACATGTTGCTTGTGTGGTGGTTTTAAAGTTAATCTGGCGGTGATCCTATTTGTGTGTGTGTACGTGTGCGTGTGGGAATGTTAAATGTTTGATTGTGATAATATTTATGTTACTTGATAACTTGTGGCGGTCAAACATCTTTATGAGTAAGTGGATGTGTGTTCTTGTGCTCCTGGCCTGCTTGTACATGCGCGGTGTATGTATATAACCTACAATACAGTAACAAGTCTTGAACGAGTAATATTGAGAGAAGAAGAGACATTGAACAATAAGATAAAGGAAAGAAAATAACACGGCTCTACAGATGTTTAAATTTGGACATGACGATTACATCAACGTAGAATGGAAATGGATAACTCTACTGAAGAACATGTGAAAACATGCAGTTATCACTACATGGCATTGGGCCGAAGGGCAAGAGCCCAAGCGCCACTGGATCAATAACAACAACAACAATAACAAAAACAACAACGGCGTAACGTGAGATTGAAAACAAAATAAGTATATATAATATGATGCCCCAGCAATATAGAATAATAAAGACAACTAAAGACAAAAGTTCATACTACGTACATAATTTTAACATTTGACGCAGCCACTTTTCTCACGACTAACAATGTTAACACAACGAGATACTCACCATCAGCTTTGTTGACATAACCACTTGATGGAAACGCCGGCAACCGGTGGAAGTTGCCTGAAAGAAAACACAATAGCATATATTACTGCATAATTAAATTATCTCGTGATCACATAGTTGTCTTTTATTGGCTACTACTAATCGCTATTGGTGTGCCATCTTGATACTGTTTGTAGGAAACACATTTATGTCTAGTATGATCAATCATCTTGTAGGGGTGTTACTTCAAGTGCAATCTTTTCATTGTTTCCTGCATCGATTCTCAACACCCCTATAATATGTAGAAAAATACAAACGTCTTGTCAGCAATATAGACACAGTACGGATGGGGAAGGAAGGAAAGAGGGGGGGTGGGGGGGGGGCAATGATAACAAATTAATAACACAAGGATAGAGGGGCTTTCGTTGGATTAGAAAATATATGAAAATTAAGAAAAATAAATTCCAACGCAAAAATCGGAGTGTTAACTGAAATGTGAAGTCAGTCTAACTGTACGGTTGTGAAACACGGAGAACAACACAAATAACAAGTGATATGACAAGATCACCAATATGGAACTGATGACAAGAACCAGACAAGTACTAGTAGAACAAGAGATGACATGAACCAGACAAGTACTAGTAGAACAAGAGATGACAAGAACCAGACAAGAACTAGTAGAACAAGAGATGACATGAACCAGACAAGTACTAGTAGAACAAGGGATGACATGAACCAGACAAGTACTAGTAGAACAAGAGATGACATGAACCAGACAAGTACTAGTAGAACAAGAGGTGAGAAGAGAGGACGCTGCGGATGGATAGGACACACATTGCGGTACCTGTTGATACGTTACAAGGCAATAAGTGTTATTTAGTCCCCAGGGTGAAAACAGAAATAAACCGAAAAACGTACGGAGAAGAGAACTGGAGACATAAGTGAAAATGATGATGAAGACATAGACAGACCTGGAGTTGATGGCACAGGACGGTAAGACTTCGCACACGCTTCTTGAAGGATTATGCTCTTTGAGGAGTTGAAGGGAGATGACAACGATCCGTCATTTACGATAGCTGGGTTAGTATAAACTGGAGGTTCTTTTCATATTCTGCTATTAAAGCAATGTCGACAGCGTTATCAAAGGGTTAAACAGCAAGAAGACAGACAAAAGCAATGTCGTCAGCGTTATCAAAGGGTTAAACAGCAAAAAGACAGACATAAAGGTTGTGTCAAGGCAAGAAATAATCCCATAATGTAATATATTTGTAGAAAATAACTCAGTAAAAGAGTGTCTGATTGGCAGAGTTGTTAGAGTGGTCGTCTCTTGCTAAAAAGGTACCGAGATGGAAGCACGGTGGTGTCACGTTCCAGACTACTCAGCTGTAAATGAGTACTTCATTCTGCTCGTGATTTAGGGAAGGTAAAGGCAGCGTGGAAAGGAACTGTTCACCCCACCTCTCGAAGCTGGACCTACTATAGTGAAGACTCTAACACTTCACTCCCGCAGGATGTCAGACGGGCTTGCGTGCCCAATTCTTAACCTTTTGAAAATAAAGTTCGCTCGCTCGTTCGTTCCCCTTGTAGCGAAATCTGTGAGATAATCGCTTATTTCAGTAAGATTCTAGTCCTATGATAATAAATACACCAGCCCTCAGGTGTCTGACTATTTTCATCTTCAACGCCAGTAGAGCACTGCCTTTTGTGCAGTGGAAATGCTTAAAAAATGACCCGCCGTAAAAGTCTAACACGCTTTTAGTTTCGGTTTCGAAACGTACAATAAACATTTTAACATCTCGCCGATCTGCTGCACGAAACGGTGGAAAAAGCTTGTAATTAACGTAATATGTTAACTTTAACACTAAAATTTGTAATAATTCGGACATTTCTCATTAGTAAGAACGAGACGATTGTAATAATTAACGCCAACACTACCAAAGTTTTGAAAAACCCCTCTTCCCTCTGCAAGCGGTCTCTTTAATATATACACGCTGTGGGCAAAGCCAGCAGAGACAAACACACAGACAGTTTTCTATTTCCTCCTAGCGGTAAAATTCTGACGTCACTCAAACTAGTTGGTTATTTGAATAATGAAAGAAATGTTAGAGAGAGAGAGAGAGAGGGGGGGGGGAAGATGGCCGACTTGTGTAAAAGTTATATTTGACGATTGACAGTGACAAAACTGAAAATCTAAACCATAATGAAACTGACCATAAAAATCATATAGTAGAATAGCTTAGTGTCCCCTGAGCAAAAATATGTTTTAAAAAATATGGTAGTCCAAGTATTAGCCAAGTTATTGAGAAAATACTATATGTCTAAGAACACTTGGACGGACAGACTGTTGTTCTTGCTAGTTACACATAACGTTATTGGGGACGCTAGTTTAAAAAAAAGAGGCATTGGAGTAATTCAAATCCTATTAGTTGGTATAAGAGTATAGGAGTAAAAGGGGGGGGGGGGGATAGGAAAGTGTTAACTAAAACTAAACATCTTTTTCTATTGGCATAACTAACGCAGACTGACCAATGGACCACGAGGCACATAGTTTGTTTGGAAGTTGTTTTGTTTTTTCAAACTAAATTCAAAAAGATGTAGTAGTGCCTGCTTTCATTGGTCGGCTCTAATAGATATTGACAAGAGGCATAGTGGTCTCGTGGCCATTTGACTAGAAAATTTTATACAAACAACTACGTTGAGAGCAGATGTGATAAATTGTAAAATTAACTACTAAATTCACAATCTGGACGAGGCAGAGCAAAACTGAGGCCATATTCTTTGCCACTCAACGTTATTTGTGACATATTTCTTTGAACTAGTGGTAAGAATGCTTTATGTATTTACATGCTTGATTAAAACTGAAAAAGTCAGATACTGCTGTGGAAAAGTGAAGGACATGCCGGAAGCAAACATTATTGAGTCCTCACATTGAACTGTATTTGACTGTTGCATATTATTATGATTTTGTATTAACTATTTTGTATTGGAAGATATTAGGAAGCCTCAGTGTTCCATGAACACTCTTTAACATGCCTAGAGCGTTTATAATTTAGAAAAGAAAAGAAAAATCATATAAAAGGAGATGTGGTTACTCCACGTTATTGTATTGAAGCAAACTATGTAAAAGTACAGGGGCGTATCTGCCGTTGGAACCTGAGGTGTGGTCACAGAAAGGTGTGAGTCATATAATTAGGGGTTGATGCACATGAATGCACACGAGGCTGACCCCATACCATCATGTATACATAGTGATAAGAAATGGTGATCAGATATAAAAAGGCCAGGGTGTCTTTTTATTGCAGAGTTTTTATTTCCTGTTACCATCCGGTGACAGGAAACCTGATGAGTGAGTGAAAAGAGAAAAGTCTCCATTAAAAGTTTATGCTGTCAGCTGATAGCCTGAAGGAGCTTGTGTGTGGGTGCTGATCTATTATATCTGCAACGACATCCTGACTTATTATCGTCATACCAAGAATCCCAGGTGACACGTTAACAGCTGGGACATCTGACACTTCCTCCTAATACATTGGTTCTTATCAAAATAAAACTGAATTATATGGGGAATGATGAAAACAACAGCTCCTCATAACCAATGACTATCACTAGCAGTTATTAAAGTTTTAGTCTGTGAATACGCCTACAGGAACTCTGTAATAACATTACATTCATAGGACCAAGAGTCCATACCTTTTAGTTAAAGCATTATATGTAAATATATTTCCTCATTTTCAAAGACCTGTCCAAAAGAGATGGCGGGACAGGCAGATTAAATTGTACAAAGAAAAAACATTCCAATTTTAAAAGAAAACTTTAACCACAGTCTTATTTATTTTCTTATAGTGAGTTAAAGTGTATTGTATTGATGTACCATCATCTTTATTTCACCCCTAGACACTAGAGACATCATACACCAGCCACTAGAATCAAAATAAGGACTGTGTGAGATCTAGGGACGTAGCGTTAGGTTCCCTGATATATATATATATATATATATATATATATATATATATATATATATATATATATATATATATATATATATATATATATATATATATATCATTATCATCATCATCATCTTTTTTAGAGTCAGGGACCTACATGTGCTTGACCTCACACAGTTGACACAGACACAACTATCTTTCTTGTTAGGTATAACATCTTAACCTCCCCAGCAAAAATTACACTTGCTACACCCCTACGACAGTAACCGCCTTGGGACTACCTTTAACGTTTTTAACCAGTTTCAACTTTCTTAGATATGGCGTAAAATTTAACAAATAAAAGATTATATGCGAGACCAAATGAAAGATGTATAACTGAATTAAACCATGAATGGTAGAGCAAAATCAGCATTCCGTGACAGAAAAAGCCATCTTGCCAACAAGAAAGTATTACTGGAAGCGAGGCGACATAATTTACATTCCGTATTATTTTATGTATGTGAGATATGGACAACGACGCAATAGGGGGAACGGAAATGAGGAGGCAACAGTGATGTGGTTCCTTATAATATTCAATAGATACATTGTTGACAACCAGAAAATTAAATGAGGAAGTTCTCAGAAGAAACGGATGACAGTCGTCAATTATTCAACATGACAAGGTGCACACGAACTTCTTTGGTCACGTCATGAGACAAGGAAACTAGGAGAATCTAGTAAAAATTTGGAAAATTCAAGAGAGAGAGAGATAGAAAGAAATAAAGAGAGAAAGAATGGATGGGAGAGAAAGTGAGAGAGAGAGAAAGAAAAAAAGAGGAAAATGAGAAACAGAGAGAAAAAAAGTGAAAGAGTGAAAGAAAGAAACATAAAGAAAGACAAAGAGCACGGGTGAGAGAATGAGATAGAAAGATAGAGAGAGAGAGGGAGAGAGAGAGAGAGAGAGAGAGAGAGAGAGAGAGAGAGAGAGAGAGAGAGAAAAAAACTGATTGGATAAATCATAGAACAGCTGATTCAAGACAACAGAGACTATAGGGGATGGGAAAAAAAACTTTTATCAACTAAGAAAGTCGGCATCACACACCCCCCCCCCCCCCCCCCCCCCCCCACCCCGCCCCCCCCCCCCACCCCCCCCCATATGAAGGAGTTACCCCTGCTATCTTAATGTTTAGCAACATCATCTTCCCCAGTACCACTATAGTAGCACTGATATCATTGTCATCACTACCGTTGCAGATATTATCACTAACATTGTCATATTCAGCAACACCGACATCACCATCATTAACTTCCAGCTCACCGTGGGACACGTCCTCGTCAAAATAGCTCCAAACTTACCTATCCTGTGCCATCCGCTCATCGTCTTTCATGTCTACTTTATCCTTTTAATCTATGTCTCCAGCTCTCTTCTGTATGTGTGTGTTTGGTCTCTCTTTCTATTTACCCTGGGAAGTCCAGCACACGGACTGCCTTGTAACGCTTTCAGCTGGTTTTTGCATTGTACGTCCTATTCAACGCAAGCGTCTTCTCTTCATATCTTGTGTCACTGGTTGTGGTTGTTGTTGTTGTTGTTGTTGTTGTTGTTGTTGATGTTGTTGTTTAACTAGAGCTGCTGAGCTTCTTGCTCTTTAGCAGCCAATACCAAGTTGAAGACTCCTTGGTATTATCTACACTGTAGATCTAGGTTGAGTTAAAGTCATGAGCTCCAGTTTCTCCAGCTTGGCTTGCATTTAAAGGATCGCCACATCTGGTCCCAAGCTAGGAGTAAGCAGCACATGGCATACTGTGCATTCCCCGCCACCCGGGGTGGGGGCTGTCCAACTATGCAAAGCTAAAATACTGTACTCTGGTTCTGGGTTCTCCCAAGGAATTGTCACGTCCTGCACAGAGCCACTTCTCAGCTTCCCCCGCCTATCACTGGGTCCATAGTGAGATCCTCCTGCATGCAGTCAACCAGGACAAAGCCAAAGAATCACGTCTGGGGCTCAAGTGACTTCTCCAAACTTAGTGTGCAATGCTGGGTTCTCAACAAGTTTCACCCCAGGGGGAATCCCTGGAAGTGTGTGGATGATTCTAAGGTTCAATGAAGGTGTAATTAGCCTCACCGACATAAGTTCACTTCCACATATGTATACTGTAGCATTGTGCATAGCTGGTGGTCATATTAAGATGACTCCATGCATGTGTCACAGATATTGGTCTGGCTATTTCCATCAGCTCCACATTAGTGATATTGTCACATTAGTGATATTGTCACATTAGTGATATTGTCACATTATTTCAATCCTTCTTTTCTACGCAAGCATCCATTTATGAAAGCTTGTAACTTGGTTGTTGTTTTTTTTTTGGTTCTCCATGTTTCAGAGCTATACAATATGAGTGACTTGACGTTTGTGTGCAAGATTCTAGATTGATTATCATCATCACCAGCTCCATCAAAACATCCCTAACATTATCATTAGGAGCACCACTATAATCATCATGGCAGTTACTGACATGATCAAAATCACCAACATCATTATCATTATCGCCAATGACGTTATTATCTTCTAACAAATCATTATTCCCAACACTCAACTGAATTCACTAAAATTCCCCGCAAGACAAATCCGGTCACTACCAGTTTACCAAAACAAGGAAGACAATCACATACTTCAGACTCTTAACAGGAGTTTTGCCACGTTTAACCTAGACACAATGGCCATTGGTTATCTTCAATGAAACGTGTGCTGTATTTCTTGGAAAAGCATTGAGACGTACTGCGTAATGACCTAAATTAACCCTAACATTAATTATACTGCGTTACCAAAACGAACGAACAGATGGACTAAAGGGATAAAAAGAGAAGGGAGAGGCAGAAAGCCGAACACTAAACCCGCTTCGCGCGATACACAATTACTACCATCACGCGTGTAAGTCTACATGCACTAATTTTTTTTCAGACGGACAGTGATAAAATACACTACCCTTTCCCAGAGTTAGGTTTATAAATCATAACAGACTCTTATTAGAAAAGACAACATTATATGGGTTTACGTTTGAACACATAACAGTACCCAGACAGCACATCTTCTAAACAGGAGATAGAAGAAATTGCATATTTTGAACGCAGCCACGTAGCTCCTTTAAATTAGTATTTTTGGGTTCCTTAGGGTTTGCTGACAAATAATATGTAAAACGTTACGCAAATAGTCCAGGAATTAATAAATTATACCCAAAATAAAATATTGGGGGTGCCTGACAGCATAAAATCATTTCTGCTCATAAAATTTTTTTTATAACGTGTTTGAAAAAACCTTACGTTACATAAATAGCCTACCATGTAAACTCCAAATTGATTGGAGCGCAACAAATGAAAGCCTAACCACGATTGGTCGGGCTATAAATACTATCTTGGTTGTTGGGGGAGACGGGAAAAGATAACATTTTTTTCAAACACTTGTCGAAACGTGGCTCATTGGCCAGTCTCGCTGATATACACACTTGGGAGCGTTAGTTCGAGACCACTAATTCAAATAAGCTTGATAAAGCGACAGTACGTTGAAGCTAGCTCACATTTTTGCTAAAATAAAAGCCTGGAACATAGGCAGAACGGAATTTGTGCCAGTTTGTGCCAGAATTCATTGCTAATCAACGTATCTGTGTTTATTTCCATGAAATTGTGGGACAGTGGTCTTGATGGTAGTGAGCAGCACCTGGTCAGAGATTTGCTGAATCCAGAGTCGGACAGCATACTCCTTGGTCTTTTTAGCTATCAGGGAGGTGTCTCCTGAGCCCAGAGGAGAATTCGAGCAGAGGAGTCCTTTCCTGCCGCCATCACGCCAGATAAGCGAATTGGCCAGCTGAGCTCAACATTATGTCCCCTCATCTTGAAATAACTTTATAAAAATACTATTCAGAGGGGAATTTACTTGTCTTAAAATCAGGAACTGTGAACATCTACAATAATGGTCCCTAAAGACAAACTATTGAAGTCATGATGACAAATACCAACAGAGCTTGAACAAAACAAAACCAGTATTACCTCATTTTACCACTACACAAATGACACACATAGAACATTGGTAATAATATATGTCACTACAATATTCATATTAAATACATTCTGTACATAACTTGTAATTTAAATTGATTGTGATTCCTGGTTCCCTTGTAGTTGAATCAGGACACATATTCCTTCATGCCAGTAATGAATACATATTGTTATTTGAACCGTTACGAGTGACTTCTTTAAGCTATTCTCATAGAGTGTTATATGTATGTGAGTGTCACAGTGTTGTTAAGAGTAGTGGATTAAATTAAATTGTTTATCTGTCTGTTGTTGTGACTTACACTTCACCATACACATACCCTAGACACAAAACGTAGTCACCACACTATTCCAGAATAATTCTGACTGAGATATATAGATATGTGGTAGCAAGTAAGGTTATATATATAATATACTACTCTTATTAGATATATATATATACCTTCACAGCTGATCTCAGTCAGTACACTAAGTCCCTTATAAATATTTATAACATCCCACTTCACCACATATATTGGGGGCTCGTCCGGGATTTTGAATCTTTAACTATTAAAAATATTGGGGGTAATTCACTTCAGGGAATATAAGAATTAAAAGGTATCCTTGGGTGGAATTAAATAAGGTTGAGCTCACGGTGCCTGTTTTGTCCATTAGAGATTGAATTGTTGGTTAGACATTGTATTAAGTTACCTGATAGACAATGGCGGACCTGGCCAAATTTCGATCTGCTGCGGTTCAGACTGCAAAAGAGTTAGGATTAGATGGGCAAGTTATGGTTGCCTATGTCACAACGGAATGTGACAAATTTATTGAACGCGAAGAAAGAAGATTAGAAAAAGAAGCCGAAAGAAAGTTAGAGGCTGAGACTAAGAGGTTGCAAGCTGAGGCTGAGACTAAGAGGTTGCAGATTGAGGCTGAGGCTAAGAAATTGGAGGCAGAAAGAGAAGACAAAAGATTAGCTGCAGAAAGAGAAGCCGAGGAAAGAAGACAAGCTGCAGAAAGGGAAGCAGAAAAGGAGGAGAAAAGATTACAAAGGGAACATGAATTACGACTAAGGGAGTTTGAGTTTCAAGGCCATGCTCCTGAAAATGGTGCCAGTCCCTTTGCCTCTGATGCTACGGTTACTCAAGGAGCCTCAATCTCAGCTATGAATTTTCATTTAGATCATTTTGTTGAGAAAGACGATGATATTGAGAGCTATATAAATAGGTACGAACTATTAGCTACCACGTATGGGTTAGAGAGAGAAAGGTGGAGCTTAAAGTTATCTCAGGGACTTCGTGGGGCAGCTTATGAAGTTTTTGCAAAAATGAGCAGAGGTGATCAGGAAAATTATGACATGCTAAAGCAGGCTCTTTTGTTAAGGTATGAAAAGAATGCAGAGTTTTACAGGAAAAAATTTAGGAATGCTAAACTACTGTCAGGTGAAACCTATCACCAGTTCTCTGCACGAATAGAGACATACTTGGAGAAATGGACTTCTCTGGGGAAAACCCAAGATCTTAAGGAAATGGTCCTTATAGAGCAACTAAGAGAGTCCATGGCTCCAGACCTGAGAAAGTTTCTCATGGAACAAGGTGCAGAGAGGCTGGATGAGTTGCTAAATGTTGCTGAAAGGTATCAAGCAGCTCAAGCAGAGGTAACAGGTAATAAAAAGAAACAGGTGGACAACTTTAGGGCACCACAGAACTTTAATAAATTTGATCCTAGGGATCAAAATAAAGGTAAGCACCAATTTGATAGGCCACGGTATGACAATAAAAATAAATTCCCACAATTCGATGAAAGGAAATATGATGAAAGAAAATCTTTCAACCAAGGAAAAAGGTGGTGTAAGAATTGTCAGATGGACAATCATGACACTGACCGTTGCAGAAGGAAACCTGTGTATATGGCAACCCTTCAGGTCAGGTCGACCTCAAGACAGGAGGAGGATATTATGTTAGATACCACTCCAGAAGAGATGAGGAAGGCACAGGCTGGGGATAAAACACTCAAGCCTTGTTTCAGAAAATTGTCAACTTGTCATACAACTCCAGGCAAGGGAGATTTTTACATGAAAAACAAGTTGATGTATAGGAAGACTGGAGCTAGATCCAATGGTCACGGACAGCTGGTTCTTCCAAAAAGATATAGGACAGAATTAATAAGGAGCCTACATGTGAAACCAGATGGGGACCATGAGAAGATAGGTACCATCATTCAAAAGGTGGCTCACAATTATTATTGGCCCAAAGCAAGATGGGACATTGAGAATTTTGTAGAAAGGTGTAGCATAGCACATGAGGGAACCCCCACAAGTGGGAACATGGATCAGGACCTGGACACGCCATGGGGCAAAATCAGGCCTGACAATAGAAAGAAATATAGATTTGATAAAGTGGACCAAATGGAATGGGAAGCCCCTTTTCACGGACAAGCTTCACTTAACTGTTTTACAATGGCCACTATGCGGAGAGTGCAAAAGGATGTCTTACCCCAGGATAAGCCGACAATCCCTCAATCGGACTTAAACAAACTGGAGGAAGAATATGTAGAGAGGAAATCTCTCATCAAGAATTTTAAGAGGGGAGAAAGCCCCAAAAGAATTGGTAGCGGTCGTTTTGTGAATGATAATTCTGGGAAGAAAAATCATCACTATAAAGCTTCGAGAGGAAGAGACCATACCGGTGCATGGACAAATAGGTCCACACAATTAAAGGTCCATATGTAGCTTTGTTAAGAACGTGGACTGATGAAAAGGCAGAGGAAAACATTACATCTTCATACCAATATGTGAATGAGCTGACCACTCGGTTAAAAACTGGCTGGAAACTTGCCAATGAAAATTTGAAACAAGCCAGGAAGAAACATGCTGCCTATTATAACAGGAAGGCGAAAGACAGAAATTTGGCTGTGGGAGAGAAGGTACTGCTTCTTTTGCCCGGGAGTCAGAATAAGTTACAAATTGGATGGCAGGGTCCATATACAGTTCTAGAGAAGGTGTCTAGAACAAATTATAAGATAGATAAGAAGGGGAAAGAAAAAATCTATCATGTGAATCTCCTGAAGAAATATTTGGAAAGAGAACATCAGGAAGAGACACACTTGTTGACCTTGTCCATCGCCATGGAGATGAAAAAGGAACCACTTTCATCATTTGAATATCCATTACACCCCTATGAGACAGCAGCACAGGTGAAAATCAGTACACATTTAACGAAAACTCAGAAAGAGAGAGTGCAACAGGTTCTAAATAATCATGCAGAGGTGTTAACAGACCGACCAGGGCATACAAACCTATTGGAATATGATATGAAATTAATAGACTCCACACCTGTCTGTATGAAACCATATTCGATTCTGTTTGCTAAGGAAAAAGCTTTGAAGGAAGAGATAGACTATCTGTTGAAGGAAGGAATTATTTCGCACAGTGAGTCTTCGTATAGTTCCGGTGTTGTACTCTTAAGGAAGCCCTCTGGAGAACATAGACTCTGTATAGATTACAGGAGACTGAATGCTATTACAGAAGGACAGGTGGATCCATTGCCGGATACAAATCAGCTGTTTGCCAGACTAAATAAAGCTAAATATTTCTCAAAAGTGGATCTGAGTAAAGGATACTATCAGATTCCAGTAAAGCCTGAGGTTAGACCATACCTAGCTTTTAGTACCTCAGAAGGACACTATGAGTTTAATAGATTGCCATTTGGATTGAAGAATGCGCCTAGTGTCTTCTCTAGAATGATGAGAAAATTATTGGATCCTCTGAATAATCCCTGTATAACAAATTTTATGGATGATATCCTTATAGCAACAGAAACATTTGAGGAACACATTGACTCTCTGAACATGCTGTTTGATCGACTTAGGGAGGCAAATTTAACAGCCCGACCAACCAAATGTTGCGTTGGATGTAAAGAATTGGAATTTTTGGGACACACAGTTTATCAGGGAAACATGACCCCTGACCCAAAGAATTTAGAGAAACTACAGAAAGCCCCGAGACCACAAACCAAGAAGGACGTGAGATCCTTTGTCTCATTATGTGGTTTCTACCAGAAGTATATCAAAAACTTTAATTCCATATGTGCACCTTTAACGGAATTGACACGTAAAGGACTTCCAGATCGCATTACATGGACACCACAATGTGAAATGACTTACCAAGAATTGAAGGAAAAGCTCACAAGTAAACCCATTTTGAAATTACCTGACTTAAGTCAAGAATTCATAGTAAGGACGGATGCAAGTAATATTGGGCTAGGTGCAACTTTACTACAGAAATCAGATGCATTGGATGGGGAATTAAGCCCAGTGGCATATGCTAGCAGAAAGTTGAATAAAGCTGAAATCAACTACTCAACTAGCGAAAAAGAATGTCTTGCAGTAATATGGGCAATAAAGAAATTCAATATTTATCTATATGGGAAGGCATTTAAGTTGCAAACTGACCACAAACCTTTATCGTTTTTAGCACAGGCTAAGCATGAGAACTCTAGGTTACTCCGATGGTCTTTGCTTCTGGCTCCATATAATTTTAGCATTGAATATATATCTGGAAAAACAAATCTGGGAGCGGATTTTTTAAGCCGCCATCCGTGTGATGAGAATCACCGTAAACCCCAGAAATAATAATAAATTTCTCTATGTGTATATAGAATAAAGGACTGACATATAATGTCTGTTTTAAGAGGGGAAGTGTCATGAAATATTCTAATCCACATATATAAATTATTAGGTAAATATGAAGCCTAACAAATAAAATTAATAAAGAGAAGAGCAATGGTAAAATGACAGTGCTGTCCCAAAGAATGTACTCGAAATCCCCCTTGTTTTCTGCTTCGTCTGCAAATTGTAACGCTTTCACGTTGATAGTAAAGCTTACTGTATTATTACCCGCCTTCTTCAATGAAACGTGTGCTGTATTTCTTGGAAAAGCATTGAGACGTACTGCGTAATGACCTAAATTAACCCTAACATTAATTATACTGCGTTACCAAAACGAACGAACAGATGGACTAAAGGGATAAAAAGAGAAGGGAGAGGCAGAAAGCCGAACACTAAACCCGCTTCGCGCGATACACAATTACTACCATCACGCGTGTAAGTCTACATGCACTAATTTTTTTTCAGACGGACAGTGATAAAATACACTACCCTTTCCCAGAGTTAGGTTTATAAATCATAACAGACTCTTATTAGAAAAGACAACATTATATGGGTTTACGTTTGAACACATAACAGTACCCAGACAGCACATCTTCTAAACAGGAGATAGAAGAAATTGCATATTTTGAACGCAGCCACGTAGCTCCTTTAAATTAGTATTTTTGGGTTCCTTAGGGTTTGCTGACAAATAATATGTAAAACGTTACGCAAATAGTCCAGGAATTAATAAATTATACCCAAAATAAAATATTGGGGGTGCCTGACAGCATAAAATCATTTCTGCTCATAAAATTTTTTTTATAACGTGTTTGAAAAAACCTTACGTTACATAAATAGCCTACCATGTAAACTCCAAATTGATTGGAGCGCAACAAATGAAAGCCTAACCACGATTGGTCGGGCTATAAATACTATCTTGGTTGTTGGGGGAGACGGGAAAAGATAACATTTTTTTCAAACACTTGTCGAAACGTGGCTCATTGGCCAGTCTCGCTGATATACACACTTGGGAGCGTTAGTTCGAGACCACTAATTCAAATAAGCTTGATAAAGCGACAGTACGTTGAAGCTAGCTCACATTTTTGCTAAAATAAAAGCCTGGAACATAGGCAGAACGGAATTTGTGCCAGAATTCATTGCTAATCAACGTATCTGTGTTTATTTCCATGAAATTGTGGGACAGTGGTCTTGATGGTAGTGAGCAGCACCTGGTCAGAGATTTGCTGAATCCAGAGTCGGACAGCATACTCCTTGGTCTTTTTAGCTATCAGGGAGGTGTCTCCTGAGCCCAGAGGAGAATTCGAGCAGAGGAGTCCTTTCCTGCCGCCATCACGCCAGATAAGCGAATTGGCCAGCTGAGCTCAACATTATGTCCCCTCATCTTGAAATAACTTTATAAAAATACTATTCAGAGGGGAATTTACTTGTCTTAAAATCAGGAACTGTGAACATCTACAATAATGGTCCCTAAAGACAAACTATTGAAGTCATGATGACAAATACCAACAGAGCTTGAACAAAACAAAACCAGTATTACCTCATTTTACCACTACACAAATGACACACATAGAACATTGGTAATAATATATGTCACTACAATATTCATATTAAATACATTCTGTACATAACTTGTAATTTAAATTGATTGTGATTCCTGGTTCCCTTGTAGTTGAATCAGGACACATATTCCTTCATGCCAGTAATGAATACATATTGTTATTTGAACCGTTACGAGTGACTTCTTTAAGCTATTCTCATAGAGTGTTATATGTATGTGAGTGTCACAGTGTTGTTAAGAGTAGTGGATTAAATTAAATTGTTTATCTGTCTGTTGTTGTGACTTACACTTCACCATACACATACCCTAGACACAAAACGTAGTCACCACACTATTCCAGAATAATTCTGACTGAGATATATAGATATGTGGTAGCAAGTAAGGTTATATATATAATATACTACTCTTATTAGATATATATATATACCTTCACAGCTGATCTCAGTCAGTACACTAAGTCCCTTATAAATATTTATAACATCCCACTTCACCACAACATGTCCAAAAAAAGTGGATGGCTTCTTTCTAACTTGTGAAATAAGTTTCTTTTACGTACTGGCCTATTTCAGGACATCCTCATTACTTTTTTTGGCTGTCCGTGGTATTTTTAACATTCTTCTGTTAAACCACACATCTGTGGCCTCTATTGTTTTCCCTACTTGTTTACCAATTGTCCATGACTCACTCCCGTACGTCAGGATTGGTTCTATATAGGTTCCTAATTTTAAGCAGCACGCTGCCACCAGCTTTTAAACTAAAGGGATATAAAAATGTGTGACCAGGCGGTTACTAACAACAGATGAGCTCAATCACTACAAGCTAAACAAGACGTGGCCGGGGAGTCTAACTTACTCAAGGAAGTGACGACAGAAAGTGGAGGTCAATTTAGTGCTAACTTGTTCCAACAAGAGTTGCTTGATGACAGATTCGATTGCTCTGTACTGGGTAACGACGTCAAACGGGCGGAAAATTCATCCAGATCCCCCCCGCCCGAGATTCCCTGGGGTGTCACGTGTAGCGGGCATAAAATTCCGACCAACTTTGCAAGGAACGCGCTTACATCTAGAGTGAGCTTTACGAAGTGCTCGCCTGAGCGTGGAGTGAATGATGTGTGAGGTTAACATTAAAAATACAAAAAATTAGAAAATGAAAAGATAACACGCATAGAGAAAAATTAGAAGGAATGGATTCACTTCATTTCGTAAGCCAACAACAAACTAAATGTTGGTGATGATGATGATTATCTAAAGATACCGATGAGGAATTAGAAAAAGAAATTAAAATCGATAGCTAAAAATAATTAGGGTAAAAGTAGTTCCGTAGCAGATATTGTAGGAGGGGATAAAAGTATAAAAGACTTCACTATACTGGGTCCAGCTTTGAGGTGGAGTTACCATTTTACTTCTTTGCTGCATTTGCTGTCCCTTACTCAAGAGCACAGTCAAGTACCTATTTACAGTTGAGGAGGCTCATGCTGTCAGGTTTAGAAACTGGATACCAGAAAATCGATCTAACCACTCTGCCAATCGGACGCTCACAACCTGCTGCAGGTAGTTCTGCTAAGTCAAGGTTCCTTAACCTCTTTTGTGCCATGACCCCTGTGATTGTCCGATGAAGGCTATGGTCCCTTTGATTGTCCAATCAAAGCTATTAACCCCTTTGACTGACCGATGAAGGCTATGTTTCCCTTTAATTGTCCGATGAAGGCTAAGGACACCTTTAATTGTCCGGTGAAGGCTTTGAACACCTTTGATTGTCCGATGAAGGCTTTGAACACCTTTGATTGTCCGATGAATGATGTGAACACATTTAATTGTCCGATAAAGGCTATCTTCTTCTTCTTCTTCTTCCGTCCTTAGCCAAAGACCGACCAAGCAGTCAGAGGCCATCGCGCCTTGTGGCGTCTTAAGGGCAACAGCAGATTGATTTTCTCTGTTGTAGTTTCCCATCACGCCTAGCGGCGTCTTTAGGGCAACAACAAATAGATCCATCTGCCGTTGTTTCCGTAATCGGTGTGACAAGCCAACGGGTGATCAGCCCATTGGGCGATAAAGGCTATGGACACCTTTAATTGCTCGATGAAGGCTATGGACCCCTTTGATTGTCCAGTGAAGGGTACGAACCTCATCTCCGAACAAAATATACATAAAAGCATAATTTAACATTTTAAATTTTAAGTTCTGCACTCGGACCGCCATGAGTACATTTCTGGACCCCAAGATGTCAGTGGATCACATGTTAAGAAACCCCGTACTAAACACTTTTCATAGATCCAAGCCAAAAAAAAAAAAAAAATACATAGTAAACAGGTAGATATTTTAACGGATATAGATGAAAGAACGTACTGTGTACTTGAGAATGAAATATTAATGACTGAGTATTAATATGTGAATTCAGTACGTGAATTTTTAATAACTGAAGAATGTAATTTCTGAAAATATATCAAAATTATAACTCACAGTGCATAATGTGCTCAATCATTTGTTTTGTTTTTTTTTAAATTTAGTTATAAAGAAATGCACTTGGATTAGTTCTTAGTATTTATCACGATATATTTTATGAACCGTAACAGGTGGATGCTTCGCTGGGAGCAGAGCAGGTATATTGTTATTTACAGCTCAGAACTCTAGTCAGTTCTCGTGAACACTAGGTCACATGACGTGGTCATGAAACACGAAACTGATGGGAATATCATGCAGTCTAGATTCGTCTGCACTGTAAGCAGTTCAGCTAAACCTATTGCAGTGCAGCCGACATAGTTAGGAGGACAAACCTGTCGCTATTTTGATGTTTTGGCCATTTTCATTACCAGCAGAGGTTATTGGTGTATTCCTGCTGTTTCTGGACGACATTTTCGTCGGATTGGTATGTTATAAATCGAACCTAGTTAATGTTAGCACTTGATCATGGAGCCTTCTCCAGTTAGTAGTTTTGCGGTCAGATTTTACCGTGCCCTGTTGGAGCCATTTTCATAGCCTGCTGTAAGGCTTTGTTAGACAGTTTGTTTTTTTCATAATGTCCATTCACGCCGTATTTCGGCTATGTCGTTTAAAAAAAAATAAACAGGGATTAGGAACTAGCTGTGTTCTCCCTTCATGTAAGTGATACTAAGTTGTGAGGTCCCATAGCTTGTGTTGAGCCTGATAATATGTCTGTCTTTATCTTATAAACCCCTGCAATTAAGTTCTTCATACCATCATTTGTCTGCTGTTTTAGTTAGTTTGTCCCTGACGAAGACTTTGTGGCTGTAATTATACAGTGATTCTAGACTGTTGCTTGTCTGCGTTCTTAATGTAGCGTAAAAATGTTGTAACTTTACTGAACCACTTCATACATCAAGCTTCGGTGGAACTTTAGCGGAGTGGCCGAGTGGCAGATATGTAAGAGCGCTTGCTTCTCGGGGCAAAGGGATAGCGTTCGAACCAGGCTCCTTCACCCTCTAGTCTACTAAGTTGTAAGAAAACATGTACACGACCCAGCTCTTGAGTTACAGAAGTCAAAGGCAGTGATGAAGGAAACTGATTACCTTTCTCATAAAACCCAGACCTGGTATAAGCCAAGTCCATTCGCTTCCCTAGCGGCAATACGTGCTATATGACTAACTTTAACTTTAGCGGTCGTTCCAACCTCCTCTTTAAATTTGTTGTTGTAGTAGTAACCTTGAGACGTCCTTAAAACTCGGAGAGGCCCGGACGTCATCAAGGACAATGGCGCTATCATTATCAGTGCGTGGGGAAAGGGGAGGGAAGAGAGAGAGAGAGAGAGAGAGAGAGAGAGAAAGAGAGAGAGAGAGAGAGAGAGAAGTATTGAGATGATCGAAATAACATTCCCAGGAATCTTCTTGTTTTTGAGAGTTGATGTTGATGCCTTCTCAAAATTGTTCGCAGGGTTGTCATCTAAAAATATTTTTAAACTGTCTCAATCTGTGGTTCTCAACATTGCAGAAATCGTGGATACCTTGAAAAACGCCTCTTTTCACACGTAGTTCCCAGCATTGTGCAACAGGTAGATTATATGCTATGTAACATAGAAATATGGAGAAGAAAGGCCCCAATAATCACTTGGTCAGACATGGTATCAAAACATACCTCATTGGAACAGTTCGTAACAGACTTTACAGCGACAGTTAACTGCATAACATACTTTATAGTTGTAATATACTGTATAGGAACAGCTAACATTATAACAGATTTTCAGGAACAGTTAACATGGTAACAGACTTTATAGGAACAGTTAACGCCATAAGAGAGTTAATACATACATAACAGACGTCACAGAGACAGCTGACATCATTACAGACTTTATAGAGACAGTTAACGTCAGAACAGACTTTATAGAGACAGTTGTTGTTTTTTTTTTTTTTTGCAACAGCATGCATCCCTGGAAGGCAACTTTGAATGCAGTAGTTGACGCGTATTAACATTGATAGTGTGGGAAAGGTTCCATGATAAACCTGGATAGATAGATAGATAGACAGACAGACAGACAGACAGACAGATAGATAGATAGATAGATAGATAGATAGATAGATAGATAGATAGATAGATAGATAGATAGATAGATAGATATTTTTTTAAAAATAAATAAATTAAAAAAATAAAGTAAAATAAAAACAGTAAAGAAAATAAAGTAAAGAAACAAAAAAAAAACAAAACAAAAAACAGACAAACATACAGATCTAAACCATTCATACAGTAAATTAGAAATCACTTGAAACATAATTAATCAGATTATGGTAGCATATACTAAGAACTCGTGAAATATTGGAAATTTGCTGTTGAATGACTAGGGACTTCGTGTGTTGTCAGATAGATAGACAGACAGACAGACAGACAGACAGAATGACAGACAGACAGACAGACAGACAGACAGACAGATAGATAGATAGATAGATAGATAGATAGATAGATAGATAGATAGATAGATAGATAGATAGATAGATAGATAGATAGATAGATAATGTTGAAAATGAAAGAATGCACGAGCCACACAATAAAAAGCAATCAAAATAATTCTCACGGTTATTTCCCTTGCCCTACAAATCTATCAGGGCCTGGAATTGCTAAGCAGGTTAATCAATGCGAATGAGCTCGCGTGCTCTAAAGTACAGTCACTGGCTTCCCGTGTGTTTTATTGCTGTAGTTATTCAACATCATCCCGGAAGACGGAGAGATGAGAGATTTATGTTAGTCGGAGAGACGAAGGGAGAAAAGGTTTGGGAAGGAAGTCTGCCACCATTTTATTTTTTACCCCTAATATTCAAGCCCAGTATGCGCTGAATGCTTTATTTGCAAATTGAAATCTGATAGGCTGACGCGCTACTGGCGTGGGATGAGTGACGGACGAAGTTTAACCAATGGGAGCTCAAGGTTATAGGCAACCTAATGCGGGCTCTTATTCTATCGTTTGTTTGTGCGAGGAGAGTAATGGCAAACAGTGAAGCTTTTTAGATGCGTTTCTCCGCCCGATTCGCGACCAAATCTTTGGTTTCCAGGGGGGAAGTAACGCGATGTTGATATATTAATGGCTGCTTCTGCATTTCTGGTGTCCCCAGGCGTGCTTTGAATAAATCAGCACATACGTGGGCATCAAATAAGACATATATATATATATTCGAGTTAAGAAAGGAAAAGGCAGCGAGGAAGCGAGCTGGTCACCCCACCTCTCGAAACTGGACTTAGCAAAGTGAAATCTCTAACACTTTACTTCCCTACGGTAGTATATGCTATGGGCATATCTTTAGCGTCTGCTGACAAAAATCAACTGGCCAAAAAGAAGGAAGATATGAATTGTTTAACATGGCATGGATAAAACTCAACAACAGAACTGATAGAGGAAACTCGTATTGATGGATAACACATTATTTACCGAATGACAACTTGTATGGATAAATTAATTTATTTTCATGGAAACGAGTGGATGTTTACAGTGGCGTACGGGGTGGGGGGGGGGGGGGGTTTGCGAGAGAGGCGGTCCGCCCTGGGTGACAAGAAGGAAGGGGGTGCCATCTGACACTCTTATGAAAGTACCTATTGTTTAAAATATACTTGCATGTGTGTTTCTTTATGGGGGAGGGGGTGTCAAAGTATGATCCGCCCCAGGTGCCAAATACTTGAGGGGCGCCTCTGGATATTCAATAATTAAAAACAATAATATGACTGAGTATAGGCGAAATTACATTTATTTGCGGAAGAGTGAATTAGTGAGTGAGAGAGAGAGAGAGAGAGAGAGAGAGAGAGAGAGAGAGAGAGAGAGAGAGAGAGAGAGAGAGAGAGAGAGAGAGAGAGAGAGAGAGAGAGAGAGAGAGAGAGAGAGAGAGAGACAGGTTTCGCCTCTTGTCATCATTATTTTTGCCTGACTCTCTCCAGTTCAGAGTTTCCGTCTGTCATTATTCTCTCTGTCAGATTCTGCCTCTCTTCACCCTTGCTATTTTCTCTCTCCAGTTCAGTTTTCGCCTCACTTAAGACGTGCTTGTCCCTGTTTAGTTCAGTTTCAAGGTCTTCTCGCCTGTCTGTCCGGTATTTATTCTCGCCAGTCTGTCCCGTTTGTCTTCTCGCCTGTCTGTCCCGTTTGTCTTCTCACCAGTCTGTCCGGTATATTCTCGCCTGTCTGTCTAGTACATCTCGTCTGTCTGTCCGGTATGTCTGCTCGGCAGTCTGTCCGGTATGTCTTCTCGTCTGTCTGTCCGGTATATCTTCTCGCCTGTCTGTCTGGTATATCTTCTCGCCTGTCTCTCTGGTATATCTTCTCGTCTGTCTGTCCGGGATGTCTTCTTTTCTGTCAGTCCTGTATATCTTCTCGCCTGTCTGTCCAGTATATCTTCTCGTCTGTCTGTCCGGTATATCTTCTCGTCTGTCTGTCCAGTATATCTTCTCGCCTGTCTGTCCGGTACGTCTTCTCGCCTGTTTGTCTGGTATATCTTCTTGTCTGTCTGTCCGGAATGTCTTTTTTTCTGTCTGTCCGGTATATCTTCTCGCCTGTCTGTCCGGTATATTTTCTCGCCTGTCTGTCCGGTATATCTTCTCGACTGTCTGTCCGGTATATCTTCTCGTCTGTCTGTCCGGTATATCTTCTCGCCTGTTTGTGCGGTATATCTTCTCGTCTGTCTGGGAATTTTAATCTTTTCCAAACTGGAAACGGGACCTCTGTGGGCCCGATTGAGACAACACAGTTAAATCAGCCTAAGGCCGGCCCCAATAGTAGATAAATATAGTGTCTACGCCATATTTTAAGAACAAATCACCACATTCAAATAAATTTTAACCATATTTAAAATGATTTTTGACATTTATTTGATGTATTATTGAAACAGAACCGTTGAGAATGATAAAATACAACAATCTTAAACTTATCTGGATTCCCCGGAGTAGGAGAGGTAGAGGTAGAACAAAGAACACGTGCAGACGAGAGCTGGTTACCGGTATTAAAGGAATGAAGAAGACATGGAATCAACTTGAACTAATGGCACGTGACAGACAGACGACACAAGTTTGTTGAAGGGCAATGCTCTTTGGGGAATTGAAAGGTCATGATAGAATCTCTACTTATTCATACAATCGTAGACTTTTCCAATACTTTATGAGTTCTGATTACATGCCCCCCTTATCGGATTATCTTTTCTTATAATATCAACTGTAGGTTCTAATGACGATGTTTGTACTTTTCAACATATTTTATGTCATGTTTATAAGTAGTTAATGTTAATATGAGTGTGCTATTTTATTTTACTTTACAACGTTGAATCCCTTGATATGTAAAATGCATGTGAGAATAAATGAATTCAGTATGAACGGTGAGAGAAAAGAAGGGCAGAATGTCAGACGGGCCTGCGTGATCAATTCTCAACCCTTTGAAAATATAGTTCGTTCTTTCGTTCTACTGCTCTACGCCATTCTTTGAGTACAAATCACAATATTCAAATAAATTTCATATATTTAACAAGCTAAAGATAGGAGCTACTGATGAGTGTAACTGTGGCACCGATAAAATGACTGCTAAACATCTACTTCACAGGTGCCCTAAAATATGAGGAACAGGGTGAGCGCATTGTTGACATGACCAGCACCATTCCTGGAAAAATACTCTACTCAGAAGCCAACAGTCTCAAGTTGACCACTGCTTTCATCGAATATATTCACGTCGACGCCCGAGAGTGAACAAAGAAGAAGAAATACATTCTAACCGTATTTAAAATCATTTTTGACAGTTATTATATGTATGACTGAAACAGAACCGCCGAGAATAGTGAACTACAACAATCTCCATATCTAGTTTTGGCATTTCTCAGAATTCTTGTCAAGCCCACATAAGCCTCTTTCGGTAGAAATGTTCCGGATTACTTTATAACATTATACTTAGCAGGAAATTTGGCGGGGAAAGATGATATACGACAAGAGATGATGTTGATCCGATAAGGAAACGCTCCGAACACGAACCTGACAAGAGACAAGGCTGAAACTAGATGGTCCGGGAAAGATTTTTCCAGAAATTGGGAGAGATGGGGGAAGCGGGATATTATTTATAAATGAAGGGAGATGGGAGACTGGAAGTCACAGAGATACTTGGAAGGGGAGAATGCGGGCATTGCTCATTATAAACTGATTTTGAATTTGATCCGGCGAAACCCGGCAATCCGTGTACAAGGGGAAGTAATTGGTAACAATATAAAGGAGCGAAGATTGGGTGGTTGGAGCCCTAGACAGAGCTTGAGGACAAAACGTCATGAATTTTCTGCGCTCATTTCTGATATCCTGTTTTTCTTGAAATAGATAGCCGGGTGTTCGTGTCATGGAGCTGGAATTAATCTTCGGGAAGGGATAATTCTATTCTATATTTCAAATTTTATAATGAAGAGAGGGAAGGGAGGGAGGAGGAAAGGAACAGACAGGAACAGTGAGGAAATGAGACTGCAGACAGAGAGCTATTATTTTTAAAACGTAATGCACGCGTACACACACTCACATATATATGTATAAAAAAAAAAAAAAAAATATATATATATATATATATATATATATATATATATATATATATATATATATATATATATATATATATATATATATATATATATATATATATATATATATATATATATATATATATATATATATATATATATATATATATATATATATAAAGGTAAAGGAACCCGTTACACGCCCATTTAGGCATATTGGGAATATGGTGTTAGGCCCATATTATCTTGACCGTCGGCACACGAGGGGTGATGTGGTCGGCATCACGCCGGCCGCCTTAACCTTCCCAGAGTAGCTCTGGTACCCATTTGGGGCTGGGTCGACCCAGTTTATATATATATATATATATATATATATATATATATATATATATATATATATATATATATATATATATATATATATATATATATATATATATATATATATATAAGCATCCGACTGGCAGAGTTGTTAAAGCTGGTTGCAAAGTTACCAGGGTCCTGGTTCGAAACCTGGTAGCGGAGGCTTAAAACCGCCACTACCAAGACCATACTTGAAACATTGATCTTCTCCCGCTTCTTTGCTCTCAAATAACCACATCTCTCCCTCTCTCTCTCTCTCTCTCTCTCTCTCTCTCTCTTTCTTTCTTTCTCTCTATTATAAAGCAGGTAGTCCATCTTAAGCTTCTCTCATCACCATACAGTTTCTCCCTTAGCCGTGCTGCCACCTTCCTCCTCTTGTGGAGCCGACAGTTTTGGAGTACCTGTTCTACCTGGAGTACCTGCTCTACCTGGAGTACCTGTTCTACCTGGAGTACCTGTTCTACTGCTTATTTGTATGTTTGTTTGGGTTTTTTCCCCTCGATAAGGACACATATTTGTGTGCCCGATTTTCTATTCGTTGTACAGTTGGTATTTGAGTCTACAAAGGCTGGTTCTGAGTCTGAAAATTATGACTTGGTCTCTTCTGGGAAATGTATAGTATCCTTGAAATACTGATCTTCATTCTTGTCTGTTTGTTTCCGGTGACCTAATATGTGTGTTGTTTATTTAAATTTTGCTTCAGTTGCTTTCTCATCTTTGCACTGACCTCTAGTTCTCCGTCAGGATTATAATTATTGTTAGCTTGTTTTTATAAATAAGAAAAATAAAATAGAATGCAAAGTGTTTCAATTCAAGTGTTTTCTGTTAAAAATCCAGTTGTGTATGGATGTGTCTGAGTGTCGGTTCGACTGATGAAGACTTTGCCAAGCTATCTCTGTAGACTTTTGCTTGTACATAAAACTAACATTTATAGCAATTTTTTAAACCTCCATTGCAGTATCGATCTTACTACAGCACTAATAATCTATGACCTCTGACACAAAGGTTTCCAGCATGTTCTTGAATAGTCGTACATTGAATAATGTCTGCGTGATTTCGTGACATCAGACTTATGGCTATTTTATTGATTATTTGTATTTAAGACCACTTGAGCTTTGTATATTTGTCGCTGTTCGTATCTTCGACACCTCAAGATCTCTACGTTCCACTCGCCGTACAGAGCTAAAACTCTGCATGCAGCTCTCTGTCTTTGTACATTTTAATTTTTTAAGTGTTAACTGGCAACAACCCAAGCCGACGTTATATAATAACTAAAACAATGTAAAAGAAAGTGGAAATACCTCCATTAAAATACTGGGGTTTAAATTAAGAGAATCAATGAACTGAGAATATAGACTGTGTATCGTATTTAAAGAAGGCAGAATTGGGTGGTGAACGGTGAAGCGCAGATTATATCAATATGTTTCTTCTAACAACTTTAAAAAAAAATAATTTAAAAAAAAGAAGAAACGGGAGGAGACTGGACCAGCTTGACTTGCTTCTGTTCATCCATCCACTTGTTTTGCCCTGCTCAACCTAATTTTCGGTTATAATTAGGGTCTTTATTGTTATCTTATTTTCAATCTTGTGCTGTAATCAAATACATATAACCATTTAAAGTTGATTACTATCGGTAATGGCAGTTTAAGTTTTGATTATTTGTTTGTTTACATCTTGACTATTTACAGTTTACATTTTATTGTTGGTAGAGCGCTGATCTCTCGTGGCAAAGGTGCCGGGTTCGATTCACGGTCTCGTCACTCTCTAGTCTACACTTTGAATTTGTGAGTTAGTATTTTAAATATTAGTATCTGGCTCATGTTATTGAATGTAGCTTTGGCCATTCCTATTCTTTTCTTGATTTCTGTTTGGCATGTAACATATAAACGCGAAATTATCAGTACGTTGTTTCATGGAATAAAATAATTTAAAAAAGTTACTAACAACTTACTATCTGTCCACATTTCATACACACTACTTCGCGTTAATACAACTGTGCGAAAAGGTAAGTTAAATTTATTCTCAGTGTGTATGTGTGTTTGTGCGTATGGGTTTTAAAGAGATGTAGGCCCTATGGATTTTTCCCTCGGTTATGTTTGCACATTTCTGCGATTCCGTGAAGTCTTTTCTTACTGTCTTGTGTAAACTTTTAACCAAATACAAGCACACTAAGATATGTTGGTCCTGTCGTCTAAATAGCTTTACCACCGGATACCCTACACGAAGTCCGTCAGGATAACCATAGATCACATACAATACATCATTCGCTATTTTATAGTGCTACCCGCACGGAGCCACATTTTTCAAAATACGCCTACCAGTATCAGTTTATTTGCTATTTACACTACCTACATGCCAGAAATGCAACCAGCTGCTAAGCTGCGCAAGATATCCCGGTTAAACTCTGTATATCTCCCCGTGGTGATTTACAAAATGGACTACCTCTAATTAGAAGGAGATGTCACATTATTTCTATTGCCCTCCTTATTTCTTCACTACACTGTAAACTGAGATAACCTTGTACAGAGAAATTAGATACAACCAGATTACATCTGCCGGCTTTTTCAACTTCGCACAACACACACGTGACAGCTGGACCTCTTCTACTTCCATATTCCTTTTTCCACATTGAGAGACACAAACGCCAATATTATTTGCGCGTGAGGCCTTGTGCAGGTCCCTGGGGTCTCCAAAGAAAGAATGAGCCTACTGATCTTCAGGACATACGTACAAGGCGACTTATATGAGGTTGTGTAGGGGGTGGGATAAGTAATTAGGTACCAAAAAATCTCTACAGAAGCTGCAAGAGTTTGTGCTTTCGCTAAGACTTTTTTCTCAAGAGGGATCTCCAGGAAATGATGTTCGATGATCTATGTTCGATGATCTATGTTCGATGATCTACGTTCGATGATCTATGTTCGATGATCTATGTTCGATGATCTATGTTCGATGATCTACGTTCGATGATCTATGAAGAGTGAAAAAAGATGAAGAAGATGGTAGCGATGACGACGACGATGATTTGTTCGTGTTGCAAAAATCGTGGATTGTGCGGGAGAAACAAATAGATAGAAAAACAAGCGGAAAGATACCGATCGTCTACCCATATTCTTCTTTTTCGTCATCGTTTGATATCATATAACCACATCTATTTCTCTCACGAAGACGACACAGAAAATGTAATCATTTCACTTTTAATCAAATGGGGAGAAGAAGGCGGAATAAAAGGAAGCGAAGAAAAAAAAAAAAGAATGCGCCAATTGAAACAAAAATAATTTTGCGACAAGGAGACCGGTCTATTGATGATACAGACTAGATGTTGTAGTTGCAGAACTGGAAATGACCACCAATAACACAACGAAGGAAGAAACAAAAAGCAAGGGGGAAGAGGGCAAATTTCTAGACTAGTAACAAGAGGAGAAAGAATAAACAGAAAGAGAATACAAATAAGACACATCTTTTCTTCTTAGCAGCTCAACCTCAAATAACCACATCCATTTCTGTCATAAATTAAATTTAGCGGTCAGTGTTAGGTTTCTCTGATCGTCAAACTGAAGACCATGCTGCCGATGTGTTCTTCTTATGGAGGTGACATACTTCGAGGACATATTCTAATGTTTGCTTGGTTTCTCAACATGCCTTTCTTCCAGATTTTTAATTTGGTGAACTGATCATGTTTGTGTCTTTACTACCCGTTTTTCAGTCTGAAAATTGTCACGTGATCTCTTCTTGACAAGGGAGAGTATACTTGTGTTGTATCTTAGTCCGAGTGTTCTCTGTGTCATTTTTTCTTGCAGGCCTGTTTTTGTTTTGTTATTGTGTTTATCTCTTCATGTGTTGCCTTAACCCTTACTTATAATGTTACTTCTTCCTCCAGCGGCAGATCAATCTGCCTTCTCATTTCCGGGAAATCCTGCAGAGGGGAGGAATTCACGGAACCTTCACTTCGTTGAATTTATAACTAGTATCCACTAGTGCTTCGTCGTGTGTTATAGGCACTCTTCAATGCTGTAGAATGCTGAAACATGGATGTAGAAGAAGGAGATACATCTAAACGAAACGGAAGGAAACAATTACACACATACACACAAATATCAATAAAAAGACAATTAGTGATAGAGATCTGATTAAGACTAATAAAATAAGTTGAGCAAATAAAGAAAACGCTTTTCTGTCACGGCACAGTTACCAAACTCCGTGATAGAAATCTGGTAGCATCCCACTCAAGTCTACCTGGCTGTAAAAGGGAATCCGACTCTGCTCGTGAGTTAGGGACGGCAAAGACAGCGATGATGAGAAGTGGACACCCAACCTCATGACAAGCTGGACTTAGTATAGTGAAGTCTCTAACATTTGCTGTGAGAGGCAAGATGTAAGTGGAGCTTAACACATAAGTGTGGATGAAAATCAGAAGTGCTGTAAGCCGGAAGCCTTTTTTTTTTCTTAATCAATACCTCAGACTTCTAGTGAGGGCAGAACAAACATTTCAGAAGCTCGTAACGCACAATAATAAAATATATCAATAAAAGGGCGGAAGATAAGTACTTCTACGTCAAATCGTTTCCTGGGCTTAACATTATACACAAAACTAAATTGGAGCAAACACATGGACTACCTAGTAGAACATTGTTGGGGCGTGATAAATATGCTAAACATCATTAGGGGATATGGATGAGGTGCCAGTACCAAAGTAATTCTCATGTCCTACAAACCCTTTTTCAACTTTTGGGACGGTTAAGGCGGCCGGCGTGATGCTGACCACATCGCCCCTAGTGTGCCGACGGTCAAGAAAATATGGGCCTAACACCATATTCCCAATATGCCTCAATGGGCGTGTAACGGGATCCTTTACCTTTTTTTTTTACAAACCCTTTATCGGGGGGGGGGGGGGGGAGGGGGGTGAGGGGGGGGGGGGGGTGTGCGGGGGGGAAAGAAAGATTATATCAGCACTGTATATGGCTCAGCTTCCAAGTTCAGCAAGGTTAAATTAGACAGAGTGTAAAATGAAGCCACCAGGAGAGCAATAGCCGGTGCTATGAGAACAACGTCCATAGAAGCACTAGAAGTAGCTGTCGACATAATTCCACTGCAACTGTGACAGAAAGAATTGAGAATAAATTACTAGTCACAAGTGGCACAAGGTGAAGCACACCTTGCTCATAAAGCCTTTGTCAGATACCACGAAAGTGTGTGGCACGTCCCCTTGGGTCCAGACAGATACCCCACAGTTTGGAGAGCTATGGAAGACCTGGCTCAATACAATGACCTATCAAACACAATTAAAACTAATAATAAGTACAGATCAATAATTCCACCATGGAAACTAAAATCTCTAGAAACAAATTGCAACCTCACAGAAAAGGTAAAACAGCAGACAGAAGAAACACAGATTAAGAAAGCAACAAGACAATACATAGACCAGCTCACGAGGAACAGCTTAGCTGTACACATTGACGGATCCAAGAGCCATAATGGACAATTAGCTGCAGGGGTCGTAATACCACAGTGGGGGACAAACAAAATCTATTGCATTTCAGAGGGTGTATACATCTTCACTGCGGAAATGATAGACATCTGAAGAGCACTAGAAATGATCTCAGATAACCTCCCACCGAAAGTTGGCATATTTACAGATGTTGTTGTCCCCACAAGCCCTTAAATACCAACAAGGATGCAGCAGATCAAACATCAAGGAAGAAATACTACTAACCAATACATCATTAATAAGCAAAGGGTGTAATGTAAGGCTCGTATAGGTTCCAGCTCACGTAGGACCTAGCAGCTAAAAGGGACAGAGTAAGTAAAAACCGGGTAAGAGTAGTGTTAGGAAGAAATATCATAGATCACTACTTATTACAAAATATAATAACAGGAACAGCAGAGATTGGAACTGACGAACTACTATAATTGTCACATGTCCATTACAGTCGAAGGAGTGTTGAAAACAGACAACTCAGCAGAACAACAAAATATAATCAAAAGATATATCAGCAGATCAAAAATGAAAGTATAAAGATAACAAAATATTAAACACTCGCCGCCCAATATTTCCGCGGTAGTTCCCTGAGCTTTGCAGGCCGATTTGCTTGCCTACCCGGTTGTCCAACTGTCGCAATCTCCCGCAGAAGGTAATGGATAGACAGGGGGAGAGAGGAAAGAAGAAAGACGACCAGTGAGTATAAAGCACCAAAAAATGTAACGTGGTGTACGTTGGCGCTGGAACAGGTCCACATATGAATATAGATATTCTATGTGCTGTAAAACTAAACGTTTTTTTTTTAAAATTTTCACTTAAAGTTTAAGTGTCTAATAATATAATTTTAAATTGCGTTAGTGAAGATACGTTCGTGCGTGTATTTTTCCGACCCTTTTTTCTCACACTCATCGTCCTATTATGTGGCATATTTTATGCACCTACATTTTTGCCTAGTCACTCCAAGACTTGTTTACGTTTCACCATGTGAATCGTAGTATTACAAGGCTAATTAGACCGGCTGGTAGATTATAATTTTATCGCCCAGTGTCGTGTAATGCAGACGGTCACAGGAAATCATTGTTGACACAAGGTGGTGTCACGCGATCGACGGAAAGAAAGCATGATTGTCTGTCTAAGAAATCTGTCTGAGAGATTACGAAAACACAGGCGATAATAAGCTAATCGCTTCCGATGGTCCGTCTCTTTATCAATAGTACAGATAACCTGTCAGAGCAGACAAAATTGGTGGAAGGTATTAGTCAGTAAACGAGTTCACAAATGAGCTTGTAAGTTTGTACATATGCAACCGGAAGTATTACGGCCTTATTTTGAAATGAAAGATCATGAGTTTAAATATTAAAAGATAATTTTAAACACGCGGGGGAGAATTAGATTAATTCTCAACCACACCCAGTTCCAAGCTTACCATTGGTTCCATTTGAGAGCAGAACATAAACATAAGCTCTCATTGGCAAGTTTGTAGAAAATACCATGAGACTTGGAGCGGAAAATGAGAGATATAAACTAGCAAAGCCCGAGACACAAATCAGACTGCATTTTCAACAACATCAAGTAACAACTCCTCTGAGCCAGAGAAAAGGATCGGACAAAGAATTCCAAAATTAAAAGGGACCAGATCAAAGTATTTGGGCGTCTTTTTAACTTAAAAAAGAACCCGCAATTTTAAATACAAAGACTGGAGACTAAAGGAATCAGAAGCACAAGCCATAAGAGGAATACTAAAAATACCCAGACCAAGCGTTCGAATCATCGAATCAGAGTTGCTGTGTCCATTCTACTGTGTCAGGAGATTGTAGACCCTATTTGGGGTAAGTTGTGAACATATATTTTACAAAGTGAATGTGACATGTTTTACTTGCTGAGTGGTTATACAAATCATACGAGGCTGGCAACCTGAACATTTGAAAATAGTATACTCATAAACCACTACAGCAAGCGCTGGTGTTAGCTTCTTGCTAGTCGTACAGCAAACCAACAGCAGAAGTAACCCATGACTCCAAAATGAGCCGTGAGTAAGTGAGTGAGGATTTACATCACTTGTGCACAGTGTGTATAGTATCATTTTGTGAGAAATGTGTAACTTGATAATGTTAATTCAGACACAAGCCATGGCACTCGCGCTGCCCAGACACATTTTCCCCATTGAAGTAACCAGAAGAATAACGGTGATTTCTAAACATATTCCCTGAGTTATACTGTGTTTACTCAGGGAGAATAATTATTCAGAGAGGCTAAAATTGGTGGATAGACAACGAGAAAAGGCGCCTGTTTAAGCTTCTGACCATAATGTACTTAGCAGAGGCATTTGTTCTTTTATTGCATCTATAAAGTTCGTGGTACGAAGCTACAAATTACAAGAGACCAGTTTGAAGTAAGAGTCTTCGCCACTATCTTGTGATTCAAGAGCTGGGTTCGACACTAACTATCTACAGTGGACGAGTTGTAAAGACACCAACCGTGACATTAGGAGTGAAGTTCATCTAGACGCCTCTAGAGCAGAGCCCTCATCACAAAAGACTTGACAACCAACCATTGCAGTACTCAAAAAGTTTTTTTAACAGGCAAAAGGAACGAACATTTATCATCAGACCTCAAACACGTCTCAGTGACGACAGTTTTTAAACCCCCTAAAGTCACCTTCATCCATATTTATTTTAATATGTTAAAGGGTAATTGATTTTTTAATTTGTTATACGTTATTTTACAAATTCATAGTTGATTCAGTTCTTATAGATAAAAGAGCGCATGCATGACCTAAAATCTTTAATACATATACATATAGTTACATCTATATAGCTGTAGCAAGATGAAACAATGCCTTACCATTCAATGTATGAGGAAAAATCTCGTCCAATCAAATGAACGTACACTCTTGTGTGTGTCGCGAACGATTTGTAAATGGCGTAATGGCAGAAGAAAATTTGTGTTAACGGTACCATGGATTTACGTGAATTGCAAACGAATGGAGCAAATGAAGGAACTGGAATATATTGCATTTTATGAAGGAATGGACCATGCGGTTATATTCACAATGGATAGTTGCTATGTACCTTAATTTCAGAGATAATCGAGTTAAAGTTGGCCAGCATGTTAAAAGTTATTGTGAACACGATTTTTCGAAAATTTGCTACTATTCGTAGACAAAACTATTTAAAGAAAACCAGTGATGCAAAGGAAGCTGCGGATCGTCCCAGTAAAAAGATATATAGATGAAGGTAGTAAATTCCAGGGTTGAGAAGAACGAGTATGTTTTATGGACCAAACTTACGCAACTTGGCACTCTAGAATGCGAAAGGCGAAGGTAGCATCATGATTTGGTATAAAATGTGTTAGATCTTATTCATGTACTATTTTAGAATGTTTATGCAGATAGACACCTGTCTTGTCTCGCTATCTTGGTCAGAACAGATCCATGTATCATTCATATACTTGCACACATCTGAACACTTTCATTCATGGACACGTAGGCATGTGGAACCTATGACCAAAGGCTAGCCACTTGTCACATATTGTCTTCAGGTTCATTCGTGCCATACTCCAGCAAGAGGTCTAGAATCTTAGATCAATGGTGCCTTCATGGACCAACTTAGGAGCATCCTATATTGCCATCTTTATTCGAGTACTATGCCCTATCTGTGATTGGTGGTCTAGTACAATACCTGCAACTGACATTGCTGTGTAGTATTATTAAAGGCCATTCACAGAACTTAATGATAAGTATTCAATGTGAAAAATTCAAGCAGCCATTGTGATTGGTCACAGCAAAGTAACAATTTGTGTCATGATGAACAAACTGTTCTAAGATAATAGGCAAGACAAGAGACAATTTCTTTATAAAAGAAACGTTAGTTGAATTTTCTGTTCTATTTCCAAGATTCCAGATGAGGACTTTTGTCTAGTTAATAATTGAAACTCAACTATTGAGTATTTATGTAATTAATCTTTTTATTCATTCAATTTTCATCAGTTTCATCATTTATAATTTGCACAAGAAGAAAACAAAAGATAGATGTACATAATAAATGATTCAGTAATTATATTTCTCTGACTTATCAATTTTCTATTGTTGCATTTTACGTTTTACTGAATTGTTGATTATTGTGGTGAAGTGGGATGTTATAAATACTTATAAGGGACTTAGTGTACTGACTGAGATCAGCTGTGAAGGTATATATATATCTAATAAGAGTAGTATATTATATATATAACCTTACTTGCTACCACATATCTATATATCTCAGTCAGAATTATTCTGGAATAGTGTGATGCTACGTTATGTGTCTAGGGTATGTGTATGGTGAAGGGTAAGTCACAACAACAGACAGATAAACAATTTAATTTAATCCACTACTCTTAACAACACTGTGACACTCACATACATATAACACTCTATGAGAATATCTTAAAGAAGTCACTAGTAACGTTTCAAATAACAATATGTATTCATTACTGGCATGAATGAATATGTGTCCTGATTCAACTACAAGGGAACCAGGAATCACAATCAATTTAAATTACAAGTTATGTACAGAATGTATTTAATATGAATATTGTAGTGACATATATTATTACCAATGTTCTATGTGTGTCAATTGTGTAGTGGTAAAATGAGGTAATACTGGTTTTGTTTTGTTCAAGCTCTGTTGGTATTTGTCATCATGACTTCAATAGTTTGTCTTTAGGGACCATTATTGTAGATGTTCACAGTTCCTGATTTTAAGACAAGTAAATTCCCCTCTTAATGTTAATTTTAAAAAATCAGTTCAGGATGAGGGGACATAATGTTGAGCTCAGCTGGCCAATTCGCTTATCTGGCGTGATGGCGGCAGGAAAGGACTCCTCTGCTCGAATTCTCCTCTGGGCTCAGGAGACACCTCACTGATAGCTAAAAAGACCAAGGAGTATGCTGTCCGACTCTGGATTCAGCAAATCTCTGACCAGATGCTGCTCACTACCATCAAGACCACTGTCCCTGAAATCAAGAAGGATGTACCTTCTACTTCATAACTAATTTATATTCTCTTTTACACTGATCACAATACAGCACAAACATTGCGTTCAGAGCGTTAGGCCAACAGTCAGCTTCATTTGAAATACTTTATTCCAGTATTACCCTTCTTAATGGTTACTACGCCTCTGCACTTCCAGCATTATTTCTTTCTAGTCCATCATCCAGGTGTCAGTGTACTACTTGGCCATTCCATGCCGTTTTACTTCTCTCCGACACCCTCTGTTCAGGCTGGAGCATTATAGGCTTTACCTCACGTTTGCCACTGAACTACACATATATATACAGGCATAAATCAACAATTCACATTCAATTTTTCATTAAAAGATACTGAATGGTTCAAGCTTACCACAATTTCATGGAAATAAACACAGATACGTTGATTAGCAATGAATTCTGGCACAAACTGGCACAAATTCCGTTCTGCCTATGTTCCAGGCTTTTATTTTAGCAAAAATGTGAGCTGGCTTCAACGTACTGTCGCTTTATCAAGCTTATTTGAATTAGTGGTCTCGAACTAACGCTCCCAAGTGTGTATATCAGCGAGACTGGCCAATGAGCCACGTTTCGACAAGTGTTTGAAAAAATGTTATCTTTTCCCGTCTCCCCCAACAACCAAGATAGTATTTATAGCCCGACCAATCGTGGTTAGGCTTTCATTTGTTGCGCTCCAATCAATTTGGAGTTTACATGGTAGGCTATTTATGTAACGTAAGGTTTTTTCAAACACGTTATAAAAAAAATTTTATGAGCAGAAATGATTTTATGCTGTCAGGCACCCCCAATATTTTATTTTGGGTATAATTTATTAATTCCTGGACTATTTGCGTAACGTTTTACATATTATTTGTCAGCAAACCCTAAGGAACCCAAAAATACTAATTTAAAGGAGCTACGTGGCTGCGTTCAAAATATGCAATTTCTTCTATCTCCTGTTTAGATGTGCTGTCTGGGTACTGTTATGTGTTCAAACGTAAACCCATATAATGTTGTCTTTTCTAATAAGAGTCTGTTATGATTTATAAACCTAACTCTGGGAAAGGGTAGTGTATTTTATCACTGTCCGTCTGAAAAAAAATTAGTGCATGTAGACTTACACGCGTGATGGTAGTAATTGTGTATCGCGCGAAGCGGGTTTAGTGTTCGGCTTTCTGCCTCTCCCTTCTCTTTTTATCCCTTTAGTCCATCTGTTCGTTCGTTTTGGTAACGCAGTATAATTAATGTTAGGGTTAATTTAGGTCATTACGCAGTACGTCTCAATGCTTTTCCAAGAAATACAGCACACGTTTCATTGAAGAAGGCGGGTAATAATACAGTAAGCTTTACTATCAACGTGAAAGCGTTACAATTTGCAGACGAAGCAGAAAACAAGGGGGATTTCGAGTACATTCTTTGGGACAGCACTGTCATTTTACCATTGCTCTTCTCTTTATTAATTTTATTTGTTAGGCTTCATATTTACCTAATAATTTATATATGTGGATTAGAATATTTCATGACACTTCCCCTCTTAAAACAGACATTATATGTCAGTCCTTTATTCTATATACACATAGAGAAATTTATTATTATTTCTGGGGTTTACGGTGATTCTCATCACACGGATGGCGGCTTAAAAAATCCGCTCCCAGATTTGTTTTTCCAGATATATATTCAATGCTAAAATTATATGGAGCCAGAAGCAAAGACCATCGGAGTAACCTAGAGTTCTCATGCTTAGCCTGTGCTAAAAACGATAAAGGTTTGTGGTCAGTTTGCAACTTAAATGCCTTCCCATATAGATAAATATTGAATTTCTTTATTGCCCATATTACTGCAAGACATTCTTTTTCGCTAGTTGAGTAGTTGATTTCAGCTTTATTCAACTTTCTGCTAGCATATGCCACTGGGCTTAATTCCCCATCCAATGCATCTGATTTCTGTAGTAAAGTTGCACCTAGCCCAATATTACTTGCATCCGTCCTTACTATGAATTCTTGACTTAAGTCAGGTAATTTCAAAATGGGTTTACTTGTGAGCTTTTCCTTCAATTCTTGGTAAGTCATTTCACATTGTGGTGTCCATGTAATGCGATCTGGAAGTCCTTTACGTGTCAATTCCGTTAAAGGTGCACATATGGAATTAAAGTTTTTGATATACTTCTGGTAGAAACCACATAATGAGACAAAGGATCTCACGTCCTTCTTGGTTTGTGGTCTCGGGGCTTTCTGTAGTTTCTCTAAATTCTTTGGGTCAGGGGTCATGTTTCCCTGATAAACTGTGTGTCCCAAAAATTCCAATTCTTTACATCCAACGCAACATTTGGTTGGTCGGGCTGTTAAATTTGCCTCCCTAAGTCGATCAAACAGCATGTTCAGAGAGTCAATGTGTTCCTCAAATGTTTCTGTTGCTATAAGGATATCATCCATAAAATTTGTTATACAGGGATTATTCAGAGGATCCAATAATTTTCTCATCATTCTAGAGAAGACACTAGGCGCATTCTTCAATCCAAATGGCAATCTATTAAACTCATAGTGTCCTTCTGAGGTACTAAAAGCTAGGTATGGTCTAACCTCAGGCTTTACTGGAATCTGATAGTATCCTTTACTCAGATCCACTTTTGAGAAATATTTAGCTTTATTTAGTCTGGCAAACAGCTGATTTGTATCCGGCAATGGATCCACCTGTCCTTCTGTAATAGCATTCAGTCTCCTGTAATCTATACAGAGTCTATGTTCTCCAGAGGGCTTCCTTAAAAGTACAACACCGGAACTATACGAAGACTCACTGTGCGAAATAATTCCTTCCTTCAACAGATAGTCTATCTCTTCCTTCAAAGCTTTTTCCTTAGCAAACGGAATCGAATATGGTTTCATACAGACAGGTGTGGAGTCTATTAATTTCATATCATATTCCAATAGGTTTGTATGCCCTGGTCGGTCTGTTAACACCTCTGCATGATTATTTAGAACCTGTTGCACTCTCTCTTTCTGAGTTTTCGTTAAATGTGTACTGATTTTCACCTGTGCTGCTGTCTCACAGGGGTGTAATGGATATTCAAATGATGAAAGTGGTTCCTTTTTCATCTCCATGGCGATGGACAAGGTCAACAAGTGTGTCTCTTCCTGATGTTCTCTTTCCAAATATTTCTTCAGGAGATTCACATGATAGATTTTTTCTTTCCCCTTCTTATCTATCTTATAATTTGTTCTAGACACCTTCTCTAGAACTGTATATGGACCCTGCCATCCAATTTGTAACTTATTCTGACTCCCGGGCAAAAGAAGCAGTACCTTCTCTCCCACAGCCAAATTTCTGTCTTTCGCCTTCCTGTTATAATAGGCAGCATGTTTCTTCCTGGCTTGTTTCAAATTTTCATTGGCAAGTTTCCAGCCAGTTTTTAACCGAGTGGTCAGCTCATTCACATACTGGTATGAAGATGTAATGTTTTCCTCTGCCTTTTCATCAGTCCACGTTCTTAACAAAGCTACATATGGACCTTTAATTGTGTGGACCTATTTGTCCATGCACCGGTATGGTCTCTTCCACTCGAAGCTTTATAGTGATGATTTTTCCTCCCAGAATTATCATTCACAAAACGACCGCTACCAATTTTTCTTTTGGGGCTTTCTCCCCACTTAAAATTCTTGATGAGAGATTTCCTCTCTACATCTTCTTCCTCCAGTTGGTTTAAGTCCGATTGAGGGATTGTCGGCTTATCCTGGGGTAAGACATCTTTTTGCACTCTCCGCATAGTGGCCATTGTAAAACAGTTAAGTGAAGCTTGTCCGTGAAAAGGGGCTTCCCATTCCATTTGGTCCACCTTATCAAATTTATTTTTCCTTTTATTATCAGGCCTGATTTTGCCCCATGGCGTGTCCAGGTCCTGATCCATGTTCCCACTTGTGGGTGTTCCTTCATGTGCTATGCTACACCTTTCTACAAAATTTTCAATGTCCCATCTTGCTTTGGGCCAATAATAATTGTGAGCCACCTTTTGAATAATGGTACCTATCTTCTCATGGTCCCCATCTGGTTTCACATGTAGGCTCCTTATTAATTCTGTCCTATATCTCTTTGGAAGAACCAGCTGTCCGTGACCATTGGATCTAGCTCCAGTCTTCCTATACATCAACTTGTTTTTCATGTAAAAATCTCCCTTGCCTGGAGTTGTATGACAAGTTGACAATTTTCTGAAACAAGGCTTGAGTGTTTTATCCCCAGCCTGTGCCTTCCTCATCTCTTCTGGAGTGGTATCCAACATAATATCCTCCTCCTGTCTTGAGGTCGACCTGACCTGAAGGGTTGCCATATACACAGGTTTCCTTCTGCAACGGTCAGTGTCATGGTTGTCCATCTGACAATTCTTACACCACCTTTTTCCTTGGTTGAAAGATTTTCTTTCATTATATTTCCTTTCATCGAATTGTGGGAATTTATTTTTATTTTCATACCGTGGCCTATCAAATTGGTGCTTACCTTTATTTTGATCCTTAGGATCAAATTTATTAAAGTTCTGTGGTGCCCTAAAGTTGTCCACCTGTTTCTTTTTATTACCTGTTACCTCTGCTTGAGCTGCTTGATACCTTTCAGCAACATTTAGCAACTCACCCAGCCTCTCTGCACCTTGTTCCATGAGAAACTTTCTCAGGTCTGGAGCCATGGACTCTCTTAGTTGCTCTATAAGGACCATTTCCTTAAGATCTTGGGTTTTCCCCAGAGAAGTCCATTTCTCCAAGTATGTCTCTATTCGTGCAGAGAACTGGTGATAGGTTTCACCTGACAGTAGTTTAGCATTCCTAAATTTTTTCCTGTAAAACTCTGCATTCTTTTCATACCTTAACAAAAGAGCCTGCTTTAGCATGTCATAATTTTCCTGATCAGCTCTGCTCATTTTTGCAAAAACTTCATAAGCTGCCCCACGAAGTCCCTGAGATAACTTTAAGCTCCACCTTTCTCTCTCCAACCCATACGTGGTAGCTAATAGTTCGTACCTATTTATATAGCTCTCAATATCATCGTCTTTCTCAACAAAATGATCTAAATGAAAATTCATAGCTGAGATTGAGGCTCCTTGAGTAACCGTAGCATCAGAGGCAAAGGGACTGGCACCATTTTCAGGAGCATGGCCTTGAAACTCAAACTCCCTTAGTCGTAATTCATGTTCCCTTTGTAATCTTTTCTCCTCCTTTTCTGCTTCCCTCTCTGCAGTCAATCTTCTTTCTTCTGCAGCTTGTCTTCTTTCCTCGGCTTCCAATTTCTTAGCCTCAGCCTCAATCTGCAACCTCTTAGTCTCAGCCTCAGCTTCAATCTGCAACCTCTTAGTCTCAGCCTCAGCTTCAAATTGTAACTTCTTAATTTCCCTTTCAGCCTCTAACCTTCTTTCGGCTTCAAACCTTCTTTCTTCGCGTTCAATAAATTTGTCACATTCCGTAGTAACATAGGCAACCATAACTTGCCCATCTAATCCTAACTCTTTTGCAGTCTGAACCGCAGCAGATCGAAATTTGGCCAGGTCCGCCATTGTCTATCAGGTAACTTAATACAATGTCTAACCAACAATTCAATCTCTAATGGACAACACAGGCACCGTGAGCTCAACCTTATTTAATTCCACCCAAGGATACCTTTTAATTCTTATATTCCCTGAAGTGAATTATCCCCAATATTTTTAATAGTTAAAGATTCAAAATCCCAAGAGCGAGCCCCCAATATATGTGGTGAAGTGGGATGTTATAAATACTTATAAGGGACTTAGTGTACTGACTGAGATCAGCTGTGAAGGTATATATATATATCTAATAAGAGTAGTATATTATATATATAACCTTACTTGCTACCACATATCTATATATCTCAGTCAGAATTATTCTGGAATAGTGTGATGCTACGTTATGTGTCTAGGGTATGTGTATGGTGAAGGGTAAGTCACAACAACAGACAGATAAACAATTTAATTTAATCCACTACTCTTAACAACACTGTGACACTCACATACATATAACACTCTATGAGAATATCTTAAAGAAGTCACTAGTAACGTTTCAAATAACAATATGTATTCATTACTGGCATGAATGAATATGTGTCCTGATTCAACTACAAGGGAACCAGGAATCACAATCAATTTAAATTACAAGTTATGTACAGAATGTATTTAATATGAATATTGTAGTGACATATATTATTACCAATGTTCTATGTGTGTCAATTGTGTAGTGGTAAAATGAGGTAATACTGGTTTTGTTTTGTTCAAGCTCTGTTGGTATTTGTCATCATGACTTCAATAGTTTGTCTTTAGGGACCATTATTGTAGATGTTCACAGTTCCTGATTTTAAGACAAGTAAATTCCCCTCTTAATGTTAATTTTAAAAAATCAGTTCAGGATGAGGGGACATAATGTTGAGCTCAGCTGGCCAATTCGCTTATCTGGCGTGATGGCGGCAGGAAAGGACTCCTCTGCTCGAATTCTCCTCTGGGCTCAGGAGACACCTCACTGATAGCTAAAAAGACCAAGGAGTATGCTGTCCGACTCTGGATTCAGCAAATCTCTGACCAGATGCTGCTCACTACCATCAAGACCACTGTCCCTGAAATCAAGAAGGATGTACCTTCTACTTCATAACTAATTTATATTCTCTTTTACACTGATCACAATACAGCACAAACATTGCGTTCAGAGCGTTAGGCCAACAGTCAGCTTCATTTGAAATACTTTATTCCAGTATTACCCTTCTTAATGGTTACTACGCCTCTGCACTTCCAGCATTATTTCTTTCTAGTCCATCATCCAGGTGTCAGTGTACTACTTGGCCATTCCATGCCGTTTTACTTCTCTCCGACACCCTCTGTTCAGGCTGGAGCATTATAGGCTTTACCTCACGTTTGCCACTGAACTACACATATATATACAGGCATAAATCAACAATTCACATTCAATTTTTCATTAAAAGATACTGAATGGTTCAAGCTTACCACAATTTCATGGAAATAAACACAGATACGTTGATTAGCAATGAATTCTGGCACAAACTGGCACAAATTCCGTTCTGCCTATGTTCCAGGCTTTTATTTTAGCAAAAATGTGAGCTGGCTTCAACGTACTGTCGCTTTATCAAGCTTATTTGAATTAGTGGTCTCGAACTAACGCTCCCAAGTGTGTATATCAGCGAGACTGGCCAATGAGCCACGTTTCGACAAGTGTTTGAAAAAATGTTATCTTTTCCCGTCTCCCCCAACAACCAAGATAGTATTTATAGCCCGACCAATCGTGGTTAGGCTTTCATTTGTTGCGCTCCAATCAATTTGGAGTTTACATGGTAGGCTATTTATGTAACGTAAGGTTTTTTCAAACACGTTATAAAAAAAATTTTATGAGCAGAAATGATTTTATGCTGTCAGGCACCCCCAATATTTTATTTTGGGTATAATTTATTAATTCCTGGACTATTTGCGTAACGTTTTACATATTATTTGTCAGCAAACCCTAAGGAACCCAAAAATACTAATTTAAAGGAGCTACGTGGCTGCGTTCAAAATATGCAATTTCTTCTATCTCCTGTTTAGATGTGCTGTCTGGGTACTGTTATGTGTTCAAACGTAAACCCATATAATGTTGTCTTTTCTAATAAGAGTCTGTTATGATTTATAAACCTAACTCTGGGAAAGGGTAGTGTATTTTATCACTGTCCGTCTGAAAAAAAAATTAGTGCATGTAGACTTACACGCGTGATGGTAGTAATTGTGTATCGCGCGAAGCGGGTTTAGTGTTCGGCTTTCTGCCTCTCCCTTCTCTTTTTATCCCTTTAGTCCATCTGTTCGTTCGTTTTGGTAACGCAGTATAATTAATGTTAGGGTTAATTTAGGTCATTACGCAGTACGTCTCAATGCTTTTCCAAGAAATACAGCACACGTTTCATTGAAGAAGGCGGGTAATAATACAGTAAGCTTTACTATCAACGTGAAAGCGTTACAATTTGCAGACGAAGCAGAAAACAAGGGGGATTTCGAGTACATTCTTTGGGACAGCACTGTCATTTTACCATTGCTCTTCTCTTTATTAATTTTATTTGTCAGGCTTCATATTTACCTAATAATTTATATATGTGGATTAGAATATTTCATGACAATTATCATAGGCTAGTTACTAGCAAAGGTGGCATCTTAGGCTCTAACTTTAATCTGATTACTATCTGAAGTAGAGACCTTCACAGCCGTGACTATCCTTTGATACCAGTCCTCTTCTCTGACACTGGGACTATATTATTTTCAGAGAGAATTATTTTATGTTCTATCAGTAATTACTACTGACAACTATACTCATAAAAACCTTTCGCTACAATAGCCAAATAAATAATAAGAGGAATTTCGCTGAATTACATCAGCTGTGGGCTTGAACGAGCTAACATTAAGTATTGCATAACCATCTTCATAAAAGGCGGTGGGTCAGATACTAAAGTTAAAATGGTTCCCCTCATGCAGCATTGTTCTTGACTTCTGAAAAATCTTATGAACACTCCCTTGAGGTAGAAACATCATTATCCTTTCTTTCTACAACTCTGCCAAGAGTAATCTTGGCGAAGGTAGGCACCTTTGAAGACCCACATTAGTTACTCTTGAGTTTTGGCCACTGTTGGAGCACTACTGCAGAGCAAAGGGGGAGGCAACCCGTGACAGCGTTGTAAAATAGTAAAGACTGGCGTTAGTAATATATATATATATAACTGAAAATACTTTAATATCTTATTTTGTCACAACCATAACGACCTGGTCAACAATAACTTCCCAGCGTTACCCAAGAGAACCTAATGAACCGCTTAATTTCAAGAAGACATTTTAAGGCATAAAGAATTGTATAAAATACAAACACCGAGTATATATAACGCCGAGCTAAAAAGACTAAGAATAAAAACCCGCCGTGTGAAATATGTGTAATTTGGAACAATAACACTTAAACACCAGGCGTTCTATCACTCTGTGTCCTTGAAGGTCAGTACATGTATCTGATTCCCTTCTTGCGTTTTTTTTTTTTTTTTTTTTTAATTAATGTGTTTGCTACTTCATTTTGTAGCACGCCCCTTTCAACCATCTACCATGTACATGGATTTGTTTTTAGTCCTCTCTTTCGTTCTTATACCACGGGGGATTCCAGAGCTCGGACAGTCGTTTAATTGTTTAAACTGGATCCTGACTGTCTTGTATATGCTGTGCCAAAGTCTTTTGCTGACCTTGCGTAGTAATAGTTAGTGGGAAGTACCAATTTCATTTCCACTAAACATTTTCTCCCACAAATTCAGGAACAACAGAAAAAATAATAATATCTGATAAACCAAACCCAGAGAGTCCTCCTTCCATCACGTTTTATCTTCGGCAATAAACTTGTACAAAAGAATGCGGAAAGTGGTTGTCCTTTTCAGCGTCGGAAATCGGCACCCCTTTGTCGCTGACCCCGTCGGAGATGGAACGCCCACATCGTGAGGCTCTCGGGGGATGACTGGCAGACGGGCGTGTCCGAGCAGGTATAATGTCGAGCAGACGTCCTCGGACGCCGAACAAGGACAATTGAGCGGGAACCGGTTGTCCCCGAGACTATTGTTAAGTTCCGGAATGATAATTTACAAAACCCTGCCATATTTCCAGTCCAAGCGTGGCTGGGACGGTTGCTCAATAAATTGACTTTCACAGGCACGATGGTCACTAAATTACTGGCAACATCACATTGCGACCCGACATGGTGTCTGGTTAAAGTCCTGTGGTCAAAACCAGCGATGGGGTTAACGAATATGTATAATGCGTCTATACTGCGACAAAGTTAAAAAAAAAGCCAACGTTATGCGGCCACAAGTCCGTCGTCAGGGGCACGTGAACTAAAACAGAAGAGATAGTGAGAATTAAGTTAAATACATACATATTAATAAATCTGAATTGACTAGAAAAGGGAAAAGCGGGCCTCGCTGTCATCGATATCAATAATGGAGGAAACCTGAGTCACGTAAACAGCAAATAAATAAGTTAATAAATAAATAAAGATAATTAACAGGTACTCGTTGGACATAAAGGATGACAGTAGACAACAGCAAAGAAAATATAAGTGATAGGCTTACCGGGAATCGAACTTAGGACCAACCAAACGGCGCCATCGCCTTGCTGTGCCAGTATATCGTGAAAGTCAGTTTTGCACCCCATTGTGCACTGTCACTTATATTTTCTTTTCTGTTGTCTGGTATCATCCTTTATGTCCAAGGAATACCTGTTAATTATCTTTATTTATTTATTTACTTATTTATTTGTCATCGATATCTAATGCGGACAAGATGGTCAATCGGCCAGGTATGGCCAAAACGAAGAATGTCTGAATCCTGAAGTCATAATCATTTTCTTTTCGCTTTCAATGGAGCATGGAGCCTGCATGACGCCTGCACAAAACAATCATTTGCTGTTGTAGCGGCGGCTTCTGTAGCAATTTGTTTTACATGATGAAGTTGGCAGCCCTATTCACCTCATATTAATCGCCTTGTACGACATGCCTGAAGGAACAGTAGGCATATTTTGTCTTAGTCTTTTAAAAGACCACCGGGAACTAACGGGAGACTGGAGTATCCGAAGTTAAAATCAGGAACTTACGATAAATCACAACGAATGTGCATTTGCTAGAACGGAGTTTTTGATGAGAATAAGCTCCGCTAACTAGGACTTCAGTTGGTCTATAAAGTTAATTAGTAGGACTTCGCCTGTTTTGCGTAGCCAAATGATTGGGGCTCTCAGCTTTTCTATGTAGCCAAATAATTCAATTACAGCTTTTCAATTAGTTCATATCACTTGCCATCTTAACATCGAAGATCGGCTGCAATGCATCGCCAACATCTTATGTCTTGATAGTATATTCAGGTAGACTATTTCCTGTCCAACCCTTGATGTTATCTTCCAACTTATAGCACCGTCTTCCTCGTGCAAGTTTGCATTAAACTCTTTCTCCATTACGATTTTCAGCAAGGTCTTATGTCTTTTTATGTGACGAAAATACTTTATATTTCTGAATTCGAACTCGTCCATTATATCTCTTTTCATTCCCAGCTTTTGTAGAACTTCTTCGTGTTTTCTTCTTTTTGTACTAAATGCGCCCCATTGGTCTATAAATCCACATCTCTAACGTCTCAATTTTTTCGGTCTTACTGCATGTTCATTGTCCATATTTCTACACCATACTGTAATAAAGAGTATAAGTAACACTTGACGAAAAAGAACTACTCACAGCAACAACTCTCCAGACAGCCAGATCACTAATACGAACAACAAACATAGAAACTTGGCTGAACAGATGGGAAACACCAGGAGACAGGTATACAGACGTATGGTCGGTCCTGATCCTAATGACAACATGAGTTATCTTACAAGGATCAGCGCATCATTTTTCGGTTCCGCACACAACGTATACACTCAACAATCACTTGATCAGAATCCAACCACAACACACCACAGAGTACCAGCTATGTACCAAACCCTATAAAGCTGGGGACCACCCCCTCTTTGAGTGCCAATCACTTGATGATGTTTGGAAAATGCTCTTTCCTCCGAGACCAGATAAGTGGAACACCTTTGATAAAGTTGTTATTTTATTCCCGTTAATGATGTCCACCAAAAGATAATTATAAGTAGATGGAAGCAGACATCATCATCATCAGTTAATAAACTCTTAATACAAGACCCTTGCCCTGAGCAAGAGTTGATAAAGTCCTCTGGTGTTCTGATTACTGAAGCTCGCTCGAACATCACCAGAGTTAAATACTGTGTTGTTGTGTTGCTCGTGGTTCGAGTATGGAATGTCAACTTGACCTACGCAGTGGTGTGTAGACATAGATGGAGTGTATAATGTGCGAATGATAGGAAGGGTTCGTGGTGTTGACAAATGTTCTTTTCTTACACTCATGTATGGCTGGAAGTCATCGACACCAACGACTGTGTACCTTTACTAAAGTTTAATTGGACGTACACACTCGACAGCACAGATAGTGACAAATCACAGGTTGGCATAATACATCATGGTACAGTGGATAACTGGTCTTGCAATGTTATGTTACATGGGCACTCATGTAGAATAATATTATAATGGACTGTCAGTAGCCAAGCACTCAGTATTGTCCATATATATATATATATCAACTGAGTTTACTGACAAAGCACGTCAGATTATAAACAATATCCAAGATGGCTTCTACCTAATCTCGTCTAGCGAAGATTCTTTAACATAAGGTTCAGCACAGTTTTTTCATATAATAATATTGAACCGCTAGCAATGGGTTCTCATGTGTAGCAGTGATCTCTGGACTAATCAAGCGATAATACGGGCATCCCTTTTCTCTTCTTGAAAGTCACTACATGTTTGGTTCCAAGATGGCTTCACTCGTGAGCTGTCACTCACGTTTGGATACAGATAATGAATCTGTCCTAAAGTTAGTCATTCATTAAATCTTTCATTGCTCTGTAGATTTGATCATGAACACTTGACTGCAATCTACAGGATATAGTGCTGCTAGGAATCGAAGTCGTTTTCATCGAGTCAAATATATTCTCTTAGACATTCAAATCGTACCTATCGAAAATGGTGGCTTCGTACGAGAGTTCATAAGAGTGTCTATTATTACCTTGGTATCAGAAATATGATTCTGCCATTCCTTGGCAATACGAATAAACACTGGGGTAAAGCATACACGATAGGTCTAGACGACTATCACTTTCCCCACAAATACTGAGATCACTTTTTCCCCGGCGACAAGCCGACATAGAAAACACAGTCCCTATCGGGACGAAGCCAAATCACCCCACACTCTAGCGACACATCCGCCGAATAGCCTTTGACCTCTCTAGAGACAACAGAACATATAGTTCGACTTAGATATGTAAAGATATACAGATATAAGACAGACTCGTCCTACTCAGACAAACAATACACATAAATTCAGGCCATAGATATTCTGAAGCAAGAACAATCTATTACTACCCAAACGAAGAATAAATCGCAGAAAACTGGACTCATCCGCGGAGTTCGATCGAAAGAGCCGACACAACTTTCAAGGGAAGTAACTCAATAATGACTTTCCCTTAAGCACTATTTTGTTTACAAAATATTTGCGAACATAACAAGTATACCAATGTATAATATTGTAAGATATCAAAGACTGCACGTAACAGTCTTACCACACCTCCCGGGAAAAAAAAAAAAATGGAACTTTTTTTTTTTTTTTTTGAAATACATCTAGGAGCAACGTACAATAGGCTCACAACGCATGAATAATGCGCAGATGAAAATATCAGGAATACCTATAACGCCTAATATGAGGCTAAGTCGACTTATGGAGCGACTGGTGAGAATGTGTCTCATAAACTGAGAGAAATTATTTCTCTACAAGTATATTTTTCCAGGAAGGTGTCATCAAAGTATAATACAATTCTGGCAATTACACAATGCCTAAAAAATTCATATCATCATTTCGTATTAGATATCTTAAATTTATGATTTATGAAGAAAAAATCATCAAAGCACAGCGGTGAATAAACATCAATGAACCGCTATGTAGTGATACAATCATTATATTATTAAATTACAAATGTGTATCTATCATGATATAGAAAAGGAACTACTATAGAACTAGACATATCAAGAAGTCTAAGCCCTAATAGTTATGTGGAATCATGTGGGCATCTTGACAGAATGTCTGCCATCACATTATCTGATCCACGAATAGCTCGCACAGAGAAATGAAAAGGTTGAAGAGCAATTGCATATCGAGTAGACCTCGAGCTCTTCAAATTCTTACTCTGTATAGCAGTAAGAGCTTTTTGGTCGGTTTCTACTATGAAATGTGCGCCTAGAAGGAATCTCTGTAGTTTGAGGATCGACCAAACCATAGCTAATAGCTCACGGTCTAAAACCGAATAATTCCTTTCTGCCGCATTAAGTTTTCTGGAAATATACATTACAGGATGCAGAGTTCCAGAGTACTCTTGCATTAGTGCCGCTCCAATCCCAGTGGATGAAGCGTCACTACGAAGAACGAATGTCTTATCTTTAGTGGGTAGCACTAAAATAGGTGGTGTTGAAAACAGTGTTTTAATCTTATCCAGAGAGCATTGGCATTCCTGAGACCAGTGGACCACATTAGGCGAACCTTTCTTTAGAAGTGTTGAGAGAGGTGCCATGATAGAGGATAGATTCTGAATGAATCTGCCATAAAATTGAATAAGACCTAACAGACTTCTCACCTGTTTTTTTAGTCTTAGGGATTGAGATGTTAAGTATCTTACTAGTATTATGGTCCTCTGTCTTTAGGAAACCATGACCAACTCGGTGGCCTAGGAAAGAAATTTCGCTAAAACCAATATAGGCTTTAGAGGGTTTCGCTGTCAGGTTGTGCTCACGCAAAGTAGACAGCAATTCATCTAACCCTGAATAGTGATCTTCCCAAGTATCGCTGAAAAGACAGATGTCGTCTAGATATGCAATGACATCTGACCGATAAGATAGGATTCGGCGCATCATGCGTACGAATGTAGCTGGTGCGTTCATAAGACCGAAAGGCATAAAATTCCATTGGAACAAACCTCTAGGTGTTGAAAAAGCCGTGAGAGGTTTGGCGCGTTCAGATAAAGGAACTTGCCAATATCCTTTAGACAAATCAAGTTTAGTGAAAAAATGAGATTTGGAGAGTCGAGTAAGTAGCTCTTCCAGTAAAGGCATAGGTTCGGCATCGAACTTCGTTACTTGATTCAATTTTCGATAGTCAACGCAAAGACGTATGTTATTGTCTTTTTTACGAACAATAACCATCGGCGAAGAATATGCAGAGGTGGATGGTTCGATTATTTTCAAATCTATCATCTCATCCAACTCTTTCTCGACCTGTGCTTGAAAATGTATAGGTATAGGATAAGGTCTAACCCTAATAGGAGTATGGTCAGTTAGAACAATGTCATGTTCAATGACATGCGTTTGTCCAGGGATGTCAGTGAGTACATCCTGAAATGTTTGCAACATAGTTGAAACTTGTCGCTGTTCTCCTAGAGACAAATCAGGAGAGACAGTAACGTTCTTCCATGATTCACTAGAATGAAGTGGGATCATTGGAAGAGGAAGATTTACATCTGAAAAACTTGTTTCCTCATCCTGTATCACGGACAGTGATGAGTAATGACCATGTGGTACTGGAGAATTGTCCGTTGCTTGGAAAATGGGTTGCAAATAATCCGGACGTTCATGGAATTCCGTAAGCATATTGATGTGGAAGGTTTTATGCTTCCCATCAATATCGACAATATAGTCGACATCGGAAATTTTCGATATTATATCGTACGGACCTTTCCAAGAAATAAGTAATCTGTTTTCCCTACAAGGTAGTAATACAAATGCTTTGTCACCAGGACAAAGTTGTCGTAAGCATCTCTTCTTATTGGCAAATTGCCTTGCCTTCTGTTTCGCAAATTCAGAAGAAGAAGTTGCTAATTTGCATGCTTCGATAATCTTTTGTCTCAACGCGATGACATATTCGTAGGATGACTTTGTGTCATCGTCAATATTGTCAGATGTAATGAGATCGTGAAGCAACGACATAGGGCCACGCGGACGCGCGCCAAAGACGAGTTCAAAGGGAGAAAATCCTGTATGTTCATTGGGTACCTCTCTGTAAGCGAAGAGGGCCGCAGGTAAAACTCTGTCCCAGTCTTGAGGATGATCCTCAGTTATCTTCCCCAGTAAGTTTTTAAGTGTTCTATTAAGGCGTTCGACCATACCATTAGACATTGGATGGTAGATACTACTTAAAGATCTATCTATCTGCAGAGTAGACATTACTTGAGACATGGTATCTGATATTAGTTGGGTGCCATGGTCTGACAATATCTCTCCGGGGAACCCCAGACGAGAAAATATAAGCCAAAGAGCATCTGCAATATCAGCAGTAGTAATGCTCTTCAGAGGAATAGCCTCTGGCCAACGTGTGCACATATCAACACACGTCAAGATAAACTGATGTCCTCTGGCAGACTTGATCTTAAATGGACCAATTATGTCTATGGCCATTTTTTGGAACGGCCGAATAGGAATGTCCGCCGCCTGAATGGGTGCAGCATGCCGTGGACCTTTGGATTTAACTTCCTGACATACTTTACAAGATCGACAATAAATCCGTATGTCCTTGTTTACCAATGGCCAAAAGAAAGCCGCAAGGACTCTTGACTTAGTACGGGAAAAACCCATGTGTCCAGCACACTGAGAGTCGTGAGCGTGCTGCAAAATTTTAACTCTCAAATTCTTGGGAACCAGGATTTGAGAATGACTTGACGTAATGGAGTCTTGAACCATACGTACAAGTACGCCATTCTTCTTTGTAATCCACGATTTACGACTTGTGTCTTTATTCGGATCACCTTTAGTTGCAAGAATGAAGAATTTCTTCAGAGTGGGATCATCTTCTTGCTGTTTTATAAACGAGTCACGAGAAATTACCAAGGGATTATCTTGGTTATGCACTTCATTATCTTCAGTAGATGAAGTTTGAGGCATATTAAGAGCCTGAGCTCTAGTGACTACAGCGTTAGCAATCTGCATGTTTTGCCTTTCCCACGTGGAAATTCGTTGCGGAGTGCATTCTCTGACTCCGTGAATGCGACCGATGATGAGGTCAGCGATCGGATTCGGAAGAAGACATGCGTGTACATCTCCTGTAAAGAAAGGAGTAGCAATCCTAATGATAGCAGTAGAGTATTTCTCTAATGTGCCGCCAAATGTTACACATTTGACTACTTGTCCAGTGGCACGGGAAGGATCTACGAGTGACTGCCTAACACCAATTGTGGTGCATCCAGAATCAAATAGCACAGAGACTGGATTGTTATTCACTAAACCCTTATGTAAGACAAGAGAACCTCTTCCATCATGCGCGACTGATGCCGGAAGAGCAGGAAGAGGATGGCCACAGCTTAAAGTAGACACTGTGGTTGGCTCAAATAACGTTTTGCATTGGGGGCACTGAGATGCTCTCCCAAAATCAAAAGCGGCACATGCCATATTACTAGCATCATTATTATCTTTACTCTGTTTATAGGCTTCATTGGACTCTTGTTGTGCAGAGTTTGCCTGAAAATGTGGTTTATGTCTTTTGTATTGAGATCTACCTCGGTTATTATCACCTCTGTAGTTATTGTTACCTCTATTGTAACCCCTATTTGGGTTTGAGTCATAGTTCCCTTGGTTACCATTATCATATTCATTATAATGAGTATCTCTGTAATTATGATCTTGTTGACTCCAAGACGGATAACCCTGATAGTTTCTATAATTACTTCCTCTACGGAAATTCCTATAATTATGACCACCCCTGTGTCGAGAGCTATCAGCTCGTCTCCAGTTCTTTGAAGAAGAACCCTGAAATGATTGGTTACCTTGGTTTTGATAACTATTATGGTTACCTTTTTTTATCAAATCTGTTTTGAGGTCCCTGAAATCTGTGTGAATAATTGGGATTGTATGGTGTTGCTGAAGCAACTGGCATACTCTCCTTAATCTTAGTGTTGCCAAAAGTCACGTCGGGGTGTGCAGTGACATATTGGGAACAATATTCTTCCATTTCTTTTAGAGATTTGGGTTTACGCTCATGTATAAATTCAAGGAAAGGTTTGTTCACACATGACATAATCTTATCTCTGAGCAACAAATCCATAAGTCCTTCATACGTTTTTTCTGTTTTGGAAAGCTCAATCCAACGATCAACTGTGAGACGTGCCTTTGCAGTGAATTCTGAGAATTCTACACCCGTCTCAGGCACCATCGTTTTAAATAAAAGGCGATAGCCTTCCTCACTTAGCTGATATTTTTTTATCAAAGCCGCCCTAATGACATCATAATTATCCTTATCTGCTTCTCCTACAAGGCATAATCTAGTCAAAGATTCACCTTTCAAGTTTTCTGATAATTGATTAGCGTATTGTGATTTATCCACATTATGTGTACGACAAGAACGTTCAAATCTATCCAGCCAGAATGTAATATCGTCACTGGACTGATTGAACGGTGGAACCTTAACCTTGTAAGTAGAAGGTTTACCATTACCACTAGATGCCTGATTAACATTACTCATACTTGTCAATCTCAATTTCTCTAACTCAAATTCATGTTCTCTTATTGCTTTTTTCTCTTCAGCATCTAATCTTTTTTGTTCAGCCCCCCTGTCTAATCTTTTTTGTTCAGCTTCCCTGTCTAATCTTTTTTGTTCAGCTTCACTGTCTAATCTTTTTTGTTCAGCAGCAGCTTCTCTTTCTAATTTTTTTTTGTTCAGCTGCAGCTTCTCTTTCTAATTTTTTTTGTTCAGCTTCAAATCTCCTTTCCTCCACCTGCATCTGCAATTTCTTTTGTTCAGCAGCAGCCTCAGCTTCTCTTTCTAATCTTTTCTCTTCAGCCATAGTTTTTCTTTCTTCTGCAGCTAATGCTTTGTCATATTGAGCAACAGCCCATTGTTCTAATTGTTGACCAGTCTTATCAAGGGCTTTCCCTTGTGTAATGAAGTATTCTAATGTAGACATGATGTCTAACAATAATACTAATCACCTGAACCAATAATAATACCACAAGTTCTCAATGACTTGATTAATCAGTATACTATCCCAATATCTGTGGGTCACAAGCCTTTAATAAGGTCTTGTATAATAGTAATAATAATCAGGTACTGGTTTATACCATAATCCAAGTGCAGTGCACAGGCAATTGTGTCTTATGAAATATACCTATATAAAACATATGTCAACCAACAGAATACATAAAGTACAAATAGGACTGACAATACAAGAACGTTTGCAGAAATCAAAATAAATCAAATAGGGAAATCAATGAAAATAATCACTGAATCTGCAAAGAATAACAACACAAATGACGTCACAATATATGAATATAAATTGTGAATAGAACTGAAAGATAGAAAAGGTTAGACCAACAAATTACAAACAAATCAAAACAAAACTAAAGAACAAAGAAATATTACAAAAATAACAATAATTACAGACTTCACAGCTAACACAAAAGCAACAGTTGTCGCAGCAAATTTTCAATCAAGAAAATTGCACCTATAGAAAACGCCCACAACGGACCCTCTATGACGTGGGATATTCTGTTGTGAGGACGCCGCCCAACCTTAAACACAACCCGCTGACATAGAAACTAACATACTATACAAACAAATAACATGTAAACATAAATATATATAAATTATGTGTATGATAGTATGTGTTGCAAAATAGGCTCAGTTTTACAGTAATGGCAAAGTTATTTTTATGGAAATAAACAAACTGCCACTTTATTCAATTAAACATTCTGGCCTTAAATATTAAAGTTCATATACAGAAAACAAGAAGATCCATCGATGAAAATAGGACTTCTTAGTTCACTAATACTGTCTTCCTGTTAATATTACAAGAATTGATCCAACTGTTCCGTGAAACTCTGTAATGTCTAATGTAAAAATGTCAACAACGCTGACCTACATACTGCATTCACTTGACAGGTCACGTGACGAAGTGTTGACAAATAGCAAACCAATACTGCAAGTGTGTCGTATCAGCCACAGGAAACGGTCTGGTATCGGTACTCTGTTGACTTCTGAACTTCTGCGAGGTCAAACCCAGAAAGCTGGTCCACCAGTTGATAAAGTTGTTATTTTATTCCCGTTAATGATGTCCACCAAAAGATAATTATAAGTGGATGGAAGCAGACATCATCATCATCAGTTGATAAACCCTTAATACAAGACCCTTGCCCTGAGCAAGAGTTGATAAAGTCCTCTGGTGTTCTGATTACTGAAGCTCGCTCGAACATCACCAGAGTTAAATACTGTGTTGTTGTGTTGCTCGTGGTTCGAGTATGGAATGTCAACTTGACCTACGCAGTGGTGTGTAGACATAGATGGAGTGTATAATGTGCGAATGATAGGAAGGGTTCGTGGTGTTGACAAATGTTCTTTTCTTACACTCATGTATGGCTGGAAGTCATCGACACCAACGACTGTGTACCTTTACTAAAGTTTAATTGGACGTACACACTCGACAGCACAGATAGTGACAAATCACAGGTTGGCATAATACATCATGGTACAGTGGATAACTGGTCTTGCAATGTTATGTTACATGGGCACTCATGTAGAATAATATTATAATGGACTGTCAGTAGCCAAGCACTCAGTATTGTCCATATATATATATATCAACTGAGTTTACTGACAAAGCACGTCAGATTATAAACAATATCCAAGATGGCTTCTACCTAATCTCGTCTAGCGAAGATTCTTTAACATAAGGTTCAGCACAGTTTTTTCATATAATAATATTGAACCGCTAGCAATGGGTTCTCATGTGTAGCAGTGATCTCTGGACTAATCAAGCGATAATACGGGCATCCCTTTTCTCTTCTTGAAAGTCACTACATGTTTGGTTCCAAGATGGCTTCACTCGTGAGCTGTCACTCACGTTTGGATACAGATAATGAATCTGTCCTAAAGTTAGTCATTCATTAAATCTTTCATTGCTCTGTAGATTTGATCATGAACACTTGACTGCAATCTACAGGATATAGTGCTGCTAGGAATCGAAGTCGTTTTCATCGAGTCAAATATATTCTCTTAGACATTCAAATCGTACCTATCGAAAATGGTGGCTTCGTACGAGAGTTCATAAGAGTGTCTATTATTACCTTGGTATCAGAAATATGATTCTGCCATTCCTTGGCAATACGAATAAACACTGGGGTAAAGCATACACGATAGGTCTAGACGACTAACACTTTCCCCACAAATACTGAGATCACTTTTTCCCCGGCGACAAGCCGACATAGAAAACACAGTCCCTATCGGGACGAAGCCAAATCACCCCACACTCTAGCGACACATCCGCCGAATAGCCTTTGACCTCTCTAGAGACAACAGAACATATAGTTCGACTTAGATATGTAAAGATATACAGATATAAGACAGACTCGTCCTACTCAGACAAACAATACACATAAATTCAGGCCATAGATATTCTGAAGCAAGAACAATCTATTACTACCCAAACGAAGAATAAATCGCAGAAAACTGGACTCATCCGCGGAGTTCGATCGAAAGAGCCGACACAACTTTCAAGGGAAGTAACTCAATAATGACTTTCCCTTAAGCACTATTTTGTTTACAAAATATTTGCGAACATAACAAGTATACCAATGTATAATATTGTAAGATATCAAAGACTGCACGTAACAACCTTATATGGAGCAGAAGAACAACTTGCGAGCATATGAAGGTATCACTACATGGCATAGGGCCGAAGAGCGAGAGTCCAAGCTTCGCTGGATCAGTAACATAACAACAACAACAACGAGTCTCACTTTTTGATTTGTGAGTTATTTGTTTAGATGGCAGTACCTGTCTCCTGTAGTTGAATGTAGATAGTTTATGCAGCTAAATAATTCGACTTCAGCTTATCTATACAGCTAGATAATTCGACTTCTGCTTGTCTATACAGCTAGATAATTCGACTTCAGCTTCTCTATGCACTTAAATAATTCGACTCCAGCATGTCAATACAGCTAAATAACTCAACTAAAGCATGTCTATGCAGCTAACTAACTCGACCAAAGCTTGTCTACGAAGCTAAATAACCCGACTAAAGCATGTCTATGCAGCTAAATAACTCGACCAAAGCTTGTCTACGACGCTAAATAACTCGACTAAAGCATGTCTATGCAGCTAAATAACTCGACCAAAGCTTGTCTACGCAGCTAAATAACTCGATTAAAGCTTGTCTATGCAGCTAAATAACTCGACTTTAAGAGAAATAATCGTTTCACGTTATTAAATATAGGCTGGTTGAGTAATATTAGAAGTAACGATGGGAAGTGAAAAAATTATGACCAACCACACAGGTGTGGTATAATAATATTAGTGAATACTGATCAAATCGAATTACTAGAAAAGCTTTCTTCTACATTTACAATAAAACGGCAGTGTACAAAACAAAAACAAAAAACCCGTTATTTCAACAAATCAACACTGAGATAGTGGACATGATAATAGTTCCAAATTCACAACAACTAAGCATATTACAGCCCGGATCAAGTCCAAATACACTGATATAAATACATGTGAAAAAGACCCCCCCCCCCCCCCCGCCCCCACAAACAAACAAACAACCAAACACACAAAATCACAACAAAACAAAAATATGGTTTTAAACAATCATTATTACAAATAGATTGTCAGCACATAAAAGTTACATAAAGAACTTAGCACGTAATAAACAGTTACCTTCTAATGTTTTGCTTATTGTATAGTTGTAAAAGAGGCATGGACGATAATAAAGAAGGTGTTACATTTGCCAGTGCGGTCAACATAGTCCTTAGCTAAACCAGCATATCAGTACTTCTACTACAGTAGCCTCACATTGCATTTACAACAATCAATCTTAACTACTGCATGTTTATATCCAGTAGTAACTGTTAAGAACTAACATAAAACTCCTGATCTGGATCAATGGCTGAACAAGTGGATACAGACTTTCATAAATATGTGCGTGCGTAGAATAGAAGGATTGAATTAGTATGGCAAGATGACAGACGTGAAACTGGTGACAAAAACCAGACAAGTGCCAGTGGAACAAGAGATGAGAAGAACCAGAAAAGTGCCAGTGGAACAAGAGATGAGAAGAACCAGACAAGTGCCAGTGGAACAAGAGATGAGAAGAACCAGACAAGTGCCAGTGGAACAAGAGATGAGAAGAACCAGACAAGTGCCAGTGGAACAAGAGATGAGAAGAACCAGACATGTGCCAGTGGAACAAGAGATGAGAAGAACCAGACAAGTGCCAGTGGAACAAGAGATGAGAAGAACCAGACAAGTGCAAGTGGAACAAGAGATGAGAAGAAGACGCTGACACTTTGTGGTACCCTGTTACAGCATTACAAGACAGTCCATGTTCTTGAAGCCGCTTATCCGCAGGATTAGAAAGATAGCACATACTTTGTGGAAACTTAATGACAGCATTACAAGACAGTCCATGTTCTTTAAGCCGCTTATCCTCAGGATGAGAAAGGTAGATGGAAATCGAAAAAGACACGAAGAAGAAAAATGGAAACAGACATGAAAGAGGACATCGAAGGACCTTGAGCCATGAAAGAGGACATCGAAGGACCTTGAGCCATGAAAGAGTTGGCTTGGATTTTTTTAAGGCCTCTTCTCCATGGGGTGAAGGGCTAAACCTCGTCGATACAAATGCCTAAACTGCAAGATCAAGAAGATCCAAGCTACATGGAAAAAAAAACCAAAAAAAAAAACACCAAAAAAACATCCGAACTTTCAGACAGCGAATTCTCTCATTGTGGAGTGTCCACGATAACACGAGCAAAAACTGAAACTTTACAAGGGTCCAATGAAAATCGAGAAATTCACACAGTTTAACGAAGCAGCGGCCATTTTCCAGTTTACAGTCCGTGCCGGGACATTAATATTTTCACACGCTCTTAAAAACGTCTATTGTAGGTGTATCCATCCGAATGCAGGCTGGGAACTCGAACTTCCTTCAAGGCAGTTTTATGCTTTTTCCGATGCATTAATGTAAGCTGGCTGGTAATTTGAGTACAGTATAGTGATTAGAATAATCGATGCTCATACTCATTAAACACTTCTAACTAAACATTCGCTTTGGGCAAAATGAAAATCGACTACGCCCATCTGATAAAAAAAAAAAAAAAAGAACATCAAAGTTTGATGGGAACTTGACTTCTAGGCGTGACAGAAAGTCCTGGCGTGTGTTTCCAACCTAAATGTTTTAGCGGTTTTTGTTAGCTGGGAAAGTTTCTGTGATGTTAGAACCACTGGTTGTTAACTCTGCAACTGAATGTCAGGTTACGTTGATATGAATGAGGGAGTGGGAGGCAGATTCAGTGCAGGAGAAAAAAGTATGTTGGAGTTATAAAAGGGAAATTCATACGCGCACTATATGGGAAGCAAAAACATGCGATATCTATTCACATCTCAGCTTTTCATTCTTTCTCATTTTTACGCAAATCCACCATAATCTTGTATCTGGAAGCTTATGGTATCATTAAATATTCACAGCTGTATCAGCTAAAAGCATTTCATTTTGTTCTGTCCACATTGTAATGATGTAAATTTGAGTTTCTTCTGTTCTTATTTGTTACATTTGAACTTCCTCAGAGCTAGGGTTACCACGTGCTTGAGCATAAAAATAGGACACTGAAAGGGAGAAAGGAGGACAAAGAAGGACGCAGAGAACAGCTGGTGTTTACGGCTTTTAACTTGCTTCCAAATTCCCAGCTAACTTTTCTGTGTCCTTGGAAATCACAATGTCATATGTAATGAAAGTTTGACACTCAAACAATTTACTGTAGTCAAAGTAAAAAATAATATTATAAGTAGTCAACATTATCATCATTTCCTTTGGGCTCCTGACAGAGCACAAGGCCACTACTACAGCTAGTTCCTTTGCAGGAAACCTGCATCAAGCAGTTCCATGCTCTTGTAGGGGTGATTTCTGTGGCAGTTTGTTTTACGTGATGAGGTTGCCAGCCTCATACACAACCTCAATGTTTTGTACCAGAGGGCGCAGTAGCTATATTCTTTAATTATGAGTAATATACTATTCCTATATATAAAATCCCAGCTTTTTCTGTCAGTGCGTAACGCTAAGGGATGCAACTTTGCTTGAAAGTTAGACATTAATTGTATTGTTTCCCTTATATGTACTCTCCTGAAAATAGTAACACTTACCAAAGAAGAATGCGCAAATGACGGTGTGCACAGAAATATCCCATCCCAACTAACATAATTACCGATGTATGTTACGTCGGTAGGTCTCACTCAAAATAGTAACTCGCGCCAAAAAAAAAATAAGTGTGCAACGCACGTTGAGCAACTTGCGCGGCGTGGGTGTTATTTAAAACAAAATACTTTGGTTTTTTTTTTTTTTCTTTATTCTTTCACGAAATTAGTAGCGCTCGACAAAGAAAAAGTGCGTAAAAATTGGTGTACAAATCATGAAAACTTGACAGTTTTTGTTAAAACTACTTATTATCAGGGAACACTCTATGAAAACAATCCACGCACATTCACACGAAATGTTGTCATCAGAGAACTTTTAAATTGAATCTAATATAACATAATTCTAACCGTGTGTACGTTGGTCACCGCTGAGGAATGCAACCGTGTTGAAAAATTGTATTGTTTCCATTATATATATACTCTCCCGAAAATAGTTACAATCAACAAAGAAAAGCGTTCAAATGACGGTGTTCATGAACAGTTTGATTACACTGTATAATGGAAAAAAATCACAAACACTCTAAGAATGTACTTCTATCTGCTCACCCGGGAACGGAAACAGCACAATATAATTAAAAACCCGTCAAGTTTGACGGGTTATTGCTAGTATTTAAAGAATGTGTGATCTGTATACACACATTGGGATCCTCGCTGCTGCTACGTATTTCGTGTACTGTGGTGATGCACAGTGGTTTTTAAAAAAATACTTTTGAATAAGTAAAATTGCCGTTAGGTATTGGTGCTTTTGAATTTAATTCCCGTCTTATGACGGACTTTTATACTAGTGAAAATAGAATGATTTAATTCAAGCATACTTTTATTAGTTTTATCATATTTATCTGAAGGACCAATTTTCTTCTTTTCGAGTACATATAAATTAAATTAGCACACGGAAACTTGTTTGTTCGTATTGTACTACATAAACAAATTTTTGCATTAACAGACAAGACAGACAGGCGGGTTCCATTCTTTCAACTTTTGAACGTTTATTAGAGAAGACACCATTTCAGCTTTAGCATTTCTTTGTATTCTGCCCAGGAATGTGAAAGACAATTTCTATTTACACGGCCAAAATTAACATAAGCAGTAACATGTCAATGCAACACATTTTGAGTAGAGATTACTCTTTCTCATCCTTTCAGTATCGTAATTAAATGATGCCAATAAGTAGGAACACACGTAATCTGAATACACGCTCATTGTTGTAAACGTTATAACACGTAACGGTAAAAGTATGGTGGATGGATATAAAAAAAAACATCGAAAAAAGACTAGTCTTAGTAGGAATATACTACATATAGTATACTAGACCAATACTCTGGTCCTTACACCACGATGTTTCGCAGATACACCGATGACGGCATAGGTCTCACTGATATGTCAGAGGCTGATTTATCTCGCTTCATCGATTTCGTTAACCACTTCCATCCTACCATCACATTCACCTTCATCATCTCTACTGTATCTGTTAACTTTCTTGACATTATTGTTACCCTCACGTTACCTGGCCTCAAAACCTCAGTGTACTGCAAGCCTACTGATGACCACTGTCGTGAGAAATTTTAATCCACATATATTAATTAAAAAGTAAATGTAAAGCCTAACAAATAAATTCTATAAAAGGAAGAAGAATGGTAAAGAACAGTGCTGTCACAATGACAGTACTCGAAATCCCCTTTGTTTTATGCTTCGTCTGCAAATTGTAACGTTTCCACGTTAATACAAGCCACTGCATAATACAAGCGTTTCCACAACACAATAAAACGGGTACTACATTTCTAAGAAAAACATTGAGAGGCACACTGCGTAATGACCTAAATTAATCCTAACATTAATTATACTACGTTACCAAAACGAACGAACAGATGGACTAAGATAGAAAGAAGGGAGGGCTGAAGGCAGCAACGCAAGCAACACTAAACACGCGTCTCGCTATATTAATGCCACCCCTAACACGCGTGTAAGGCCACATGCACTAACTTTATTTCAGACGGACAGTGATAAAAACACTACCCTTCCCAGAGTTAGGTTTTAAAAAACCTGAAAAACGCTTATTAGGAAAGATGACATTAGATGGATTTACGTTTGAAAACATGACAGTACCCAGACACCACATGGGGATTGAAGTGAACAGGAGGTGGTAGAAAATGCACATTTTGAACGCAGCCACCTAGCTCCCTTAAATTGAGATATTTGGATTCCTTAGGGCTTGCTGACTAAGAATATGTTAAGTGTTACGCAAATAGTCCAGGAATTAATAAATTATAGGCAAAAGAAAATAATGAGGGTGTCAGACAGCCCCAAAACATCGGAGTCGCTCAGTGGCAGAATTTTAAACCACCATTGTACGGAAATAGGCCACAAGTTACATTTGAATTGATTGGATGGAATGATATGTAAGGCTAAACACGATTAGTCGGACTATAAATGCTATCTTTTGTTGTCAGGGGAGACGGAAGTAAGAGTACTTTTTTTCAAACGATGGGGTAGAAATGGCCTGATTGGTTAGGTCTGTTAATATAGTTAATTGATAGCGTTAGTTCGAGACCACTAGTTCAAATAAGCTTGATAAAGCAACAGTGCGTTGAAGCCAGCTCATATTTTTGCTAAATAAAAGCCTGGAACATAAGCAGATGGGAATTTGTGCCAGTATTTGTGCCAGAATTCATTGCTAGTCAACGTATCTGTGTTTATTTCCATGAATTGTGGTAGGTTGAAATATTTGATCTCTTTTTAATGAAAATTGAATGTACATTGATAATTTATGTCTGTATATGTGTGCAGTTCAGTAGCGAACAAGAGGCAAGGCCTATAATATATATATTGCTCCAACCTGAACAGAAGGTGTCGGAGAAAAGTAAAACTACATGGAATTACCAAATAGTACACTGACACCTACCTTATGATATGAAAGGACTTATAGCTGAAAGTGCAGAGGCGTAGTAACCATTAGGGAGGTTAATACTGGAGTAAACTGCTTCAGAAGAAGATAGCAGTTAAACTAAAGCTCTGAACTCTGTGTTTGTGATGTATTGTGCTCAGTCTAGCCAGATAGTATAAATTAGTTCTGAAGTAGGAGTTACATCCTTCTTGTTTCAGGGACTGTGGTCCTAGTCATTGAAGCCGCACCTGGTCTGAGCATTTGCTGAATCCAGAGGCTACAACATACTCTTTGGTCCCTGTAGTAACCAGTGAGGTGTCTTCAGAACCAGTGAAGAAGTCTAGCAGAGGAGTCTTTGCCTGCCGCCATCACGAAAGTTAAGCCCTTCGTGGCCAACAGAGCTCAACAATTTGTACCCCTCCTTTAAAAATGAATTGTATTAATTAAAGAGGGGCAATTAATTGTTTTAATGTTCGCAACTGAGACCATCTCCAATACTAGTTCCAACATACACAAACACATGTAGTCATGATGTCTAATAAGAACCTATCTTGAAGAACAAAACCAGTATTACCTCATATTACCACATCACAACTCACACACATAGATTACTAATATTGTATGTCAATGCAAAGCCCACATTTATCACTGTGTACATAATATGTGTAATTACATGTTATTATATTGCCTGGTTCACTGTGTAGTTGAATCAGGATCACTATTGTAGAAAAAAATCAATACATCTGTATATATCTGAAATTTATCATTGAATCTTTTTAAGATATTCTTCTAGAGTGTTGACTGTTTGTGAGTGTCACAGTGTTGTCAAGTGTGGTGGACTAATTAAATTGTTTATCTGTTGTTGTTGTGGTGACTTACACTTCTTCATTTGCATAACCCTAGACATATAACGTTGCCATCACAACATTCCAGAATAATTCTGACTGAGATATAAATATGTGGCAGCAAGTAAGGTTATCTGTAAAACACTACACATATTAGATACAGATACCTTCACAGCTGATCTCAGTCAGTACACTAAGTCCCCTATAAGTATTTATATCATCCCACTTTACCACAGCCACGTCTATCTTCTGTATACATCTCATTCTGGGGCTTGTCGTGACTCCCTACCATTTTCCCAACTTCACCGTTTCCGCAGTCTATGCCCAGACAACGCTGACTTTCACTACCGGGCTAATAAGATGTCGGACTTCATCCGAAATAGACTTTATTCGGAATATGTTCTCATCTCTGCCTTACAACGTGCTCTCCCTATCTACCGCCAGGAAACCCTCAACCCCCACCACAAAACCATTTCCGATAGAGTCAAGTTAATCTTGACCTATCACCCGCACAGCACTGCTGTTAAAAAGATCTTCCGCATCTGACACATTCTCCAAGCAGATTCTGTGACCCGAGAAGTGTTCAGTGAGGCACCTTAAACGGACATTGACACATAACCAGCAGTCTACGTTATCGATTTTTTTCCCCCGGTGTACAGGGGGAAAAAAAATCGATAACGTAGACTGCTGGTTATGTGTCAATGTCCGTTTAAGGATACAATGCAGTATTGTCGAAAAAATTTTTGGTTTTTGGTTGTTTTTCGTCCCCATACTGGCCACCACTGTTACAAGGTGGTTTGCTCTGAACAATGTTCCATGTGATATGACTAAAACAACTATAAATTTCTGGCCATTGTTTTTTCTTTGATATGTTAGTTTTTTTTATTCATTGATAGTGCATCGTGCCTTCGATGGAAGATTAAGCGAATGCGGGGGTGGAAGATTCCGACCAATACTTGAACCTTGGAATACGATTGATTTGATAAGTCATTTCATTGAGTCCATACATTTAATTCACAGTTGTACACACAGGATGATCATTTCAAATAGGAACAGAACATAAGTCCTTATAAGTCATGCATAAATTAATCAATAACGTAGACTGCTGGTTATGTGTCAATGTCCGTTTAAGGATACAATGCAGTATTGTCGTCAGAACATCACAGCTATATGCACGCGCAGCTAGACATGGCTACCTGCCGACAGTGAGACTGCGAGTCTGAATATTTCATATGAATTTGACGATTATTCTTCTCCTTCTGAGAATTCTAGTTAAATACTAACCTCCATAAATTTCCCTCTCATATAGAGTTCTAGGACTGACCCTGGTCCATCAAAAAATGCATATATATGGCTATATCATGCCATTGAATTGTAAGGTTAGAAAAACGCAGCTATTCAGCTTGGCGGTCAAGTAACAAAGGGTAGCGTTTCTTAGTTACCGACTGTGACCCAAACAACGCTATACACGTCATAATCGATCGTGTATGGAGCGTTCAATAATTGAAACATCTATCGCAATATATTAAATGCCTTAACCTTTACAATTGCACGTCTGATAACCTTTAGCAGACGGCGTTAATATCATATACCGTAACAATTCCCTGTACACCGGGGAAAAAAAAAATCGATAGATTTTTTTTCAAGATCTATCCGACTTAACAATTTTTCAAAAAAAATTTAACACAATTGTGACATATGGCCGACGATGTTCTGAGTAGAACCGTGTCGCGGTCATGTCAACTAACTATTTGTCATAGTCATCTAACATTAATCACTTTATATATCAATATTATACATATTATTATATCAACTAAATAAAATGTCCAATGTTAATAGTGAATGATAGAATTAAATTAAAGTAAGGTCTGTCGTATTAGTATGTCATATAGGAATTAATTTAACTAATTAACATTAAATTAATTAATTAAACTAAGAGTTAAATTATTAAGGTTCTAATGTAACGCGATGTTATGAGAGAAGAAAAGACAAAATAAGTGAGAAGAAATAGAAAGAAATTTGAATATAAGTTTAACTTAATTGTGTGTGTTAAGTGTTAGTGAATAATAACTATCTAATTTAACTAACTAAATAACGTATAGGTACATTTAAAAAAAAATATTAATCTAATACTTGTGTGAGATTTATTTTCTCTTTTCATAATTTCTTCTTTTTATATTTCGTTCTCTTTTTTTTGTTCCTTCATTTCATTTTTTTTTCTCACATTTCATTTTATTGATAATAGTTCAATTAAGAAGTTAAGTTAACTAATTAATTAGTATAGGATATGATGATCCATCCGTAGTCTTGATCCTGATGAATTCTTTTAGGCAAAAATGTTCAAACGTTTACGTTGGAAAGAAATGTCATTTATCCCAGCATCCAAGAATTAAGTGCACATCGGATAATAAGTTCGACTTGTCGTCAGCTATTGTTCCATGATTGTTCAACGAATATTCATATATCGTGTATGGACGTTAGACGAAGTTCCAATGTCAACATGTATACCCCGATTGTCTTTTAGTTCAATTCTGTGATGCATACAGTGTTTATAAAGTTTAAATTGAAGGCAAGGTTAGTTCCCTTATAGTTGATATGTTTTAGGAATGTTAATGTTGATTATTCGTCGTCAATAGGATTACGTGACAACGCATCCGCCACAATGTTTTCAGTGCCAGGAATATGTTCAATGGAGAATTCAAATGGCTGTAGGATGATTGCATATCTGGCGAGTTTCTGGCTTTTATGGTTTGATCGACGCAAGGATGCTACAGCACGTTGGTCCGTCTGTATGGTGAAGGGAGCACCAAGCAGGAACTTTTCGAGTTTAGTTATTGCCCATATCACGGATAACAGTTCCTTGTCAACTGTTGAATACTTTGTTTCTGCAGGCTTTAGCTTTCTTGAAATGTATAAGGTAGGATGTAGAATGCCATCATGGTTCTGGAGCAGGCATGCACCAATGCCGTAGTTACTAGCATCTGTTCGTAAGAAAAATCTTTTGGAAGCATCGGGAAGTCTTAAAATTGGTTCATGCGAGAACAAATTTATAATTTTGTTGAAAGTTTCATTGCATGTACCAGTCCATGTCACCTTCACCGGCATGTCTTTTTTTTAACAATGAAGACAATACAGCCGTGATGGATGACAAGTTTGGTATGAATCTACTGTAATATTGAACAAGTCCTAACAAACTCCTGACCTGTTTCTTCGTCTGAGGAACTGCTATGTTTAGAATTTTGGAGACTGTACTAGGTAACGTTCGGATATATCCCGACCCAATGATATGTCCCAAAAAGGTTATCTCATTACACGCGATTTGCACCTTTGTAGGTTTAGCAGTTAGATGATAATTCCTTAGAGTGTCGAAAACATATCTAAGTCCCGAAACATGTTCCTCAAACGACGAACTAAACAAGCATATGTCGTCAATATATGTAATAACGTCTGGTCTACCTGATAAAATTTGTCGCATCAGGCGAATGAAGGTAGCTGGCGCATTAACAAGCCCAAAAGGCATCACATTCCACTGGTATAGACCTTGTGGAGTGGAAAATGCGGTGTAGTACTTAGCCTTTTCGGTCAGTGGTATCTGCCAATAACCTTTAGTTAAGTCTATCTTACTAAATATAGTTGCGTTGGATAGACGTGGCAGTAAGTCGTCGATAAGTGGATGTGGTTCGCTGTCAACTATAGTCTTAGCATTTAATTTTCTATAATCAACACATAGTCTGATGTTATTGTCCTTCTTCCGGACAATCACTAATGGAGAAGAGAATGGCGAATTACTAGTCTCAATGATTCCCAGAGACAACATCTGTTCAAGTTCCTTAGTAGTTTTTAGCAAGGAAATGTAAAGGAACAGAATAGGGATGTACACGAATAGGTGTATCATCATTGAGAGTAATGTCATGACTGATAGCCGATGTGCGACCCGGGACGTCGGTCAATACATCTGGATAAGATTGTAATAGATTAGCAATCTGTAGACGCTGTTGCGGTGTAACCGTTGAAGAGATGGTTACATCCCGCCAAGATTCAGTAGGTTGAACTACTGGTACCGGTAACGGTAACTGTACCTCAGGAAAAGAAGATTCTTCTTCCTGGATGACAGATAAGTTAGAATAATAACAAGTAGATACTGTGTTGTCATCTAGTTCATGAAAAATTGACTGTAAGTGTTCAGGACGTGTATGAAATTGCTTGAGCATGTTAATATGAAATATCTTTTTGTGTCCCTTGATATCTAAGACGTAATCAACGTCGGAAATTTTATCAATGACTTTGTAAGGACCATTCCAAGATATCAATAATTTATTGTTATTGTGAGGAAGTAACACATAAGCCTCGTCGCCTGGGAATAATTGGCGTAATCGTCGAGACCTATTTTGTAGAGATCGAGCCTTAGCTTTTGCAGCCTCAGAAGAAGCTGTTGCCAACTGGCAAGACTCAATAATGTTCTTCCGAAGATTAATCACGTACTCGTAAGATGACTGAGTGTCCTGAGTCATCTCCGCGTCAATTAATAAGTCTTTTATTAGTCCCATAGGACCTCTTGGGGGAGCACCAAAAACTAATTCAAAGGGAGAGAAGCCAGTTTGTTCATGCGGTACCTCCCGATAAGCAAATAGGACAGCTGGGAGTGCTCTGTCCCAGTCATGAGGGTGCTTAGCAGTAACCTTATGTAGTAGTTGTTTAAGTGTACGGTTAAGTCTTTCAACCGCACCATTACTCATCGGATGATAAATACTACTTAAATTCCTATCAATGTTCCAAGTTTTCATGACTTCCTTCATGGTGTCAGATATAAACTGTGACCCATGGTCTGATAAAAGTTTTCTAGGAAACCCTATTCTAGAAAAGATGAGATGTAGTGCATCAGCTACATCTGTGGTAGTGGTGGTCTTTAATGGGATAGCTTCTGGCCATCGTGTGCACAAATCAATGCACGTAAGGACGAATCTATGTCCTCTGGCCGATGGTAGCAATGGACCAATAATATCTATTGCCATCTTGTCAAACGGTCTTACTGAGATATCGCAAGCCTGAATAGGCGCCGTGTGAAAAGCTCCACGTGCTTTCACTTCTTGGCATGTAGTACAGGAACGTACATACTGCGAAATATCTCTTGACACTCCTGGCCAAAAGAATGAAGACAGTACTCGAGATCGTGTTCGAGTATATCCCATATGTCCAGCACAATGTGAGTCATGTGCATGTTGAAGAATGTACCGTCTAAAAGTATACGGGACCATAACTTGTTGTTTCATTTGTGATTTGTCATTAGAACATCTAATCAATATGTCATTTTTAATAACAAAACAATGTTTGTTATTATTACCTGAGGATAGATTGTCAACTTTATCAACCAGCTTAAAAAATTTTTTTAAAGATTTATCCTCTTTTGTTTGGTTGCAAATGTTTCCCTGTCAATAGGTGAATTGACTACAAATTCCTCTTGGTTGTCTGCATCCATTTTATTATCATCAACTTTCTCCATGAGTTGAGTCTGCGCTCTAGTCGTCACGGCGTTTCCAGTGCATAGGTTATGTTTCTCCCATTCTATAATCTCATCTGGAGTACAATCTTTACTGCCGTGTATACGACCAACCATCAGATCAGCTATAGCTTTTTTAGCATACATACTTTTACGTTCCCTGTGAAAAAAGGTGTGTTAACATGAATAATAGCTGTGGGGTAAAACTCAATAGTTCCCCCAAAAGTCATGCAACGGACATATTCCCCCGTTGCACAGCTAGGATGTACCAGCGACTGTCGTACACCAATCGTTGTGGATCCTGAATCCCTCAGCACTGAGACGACGGATCCATTAACTAATCCCCTGTTAAAAATTAGTAGGCCTGTTCCATCGTTGACTGCAAGACCTACCTCTGGTGTAATATGTCCGCAGTTAAGCACTGTTTCTTTCGCCTTCTGAAAAATAAGATTGCATTGTTGGCAACTATTTGCCACATTATAATTAATAGCAAAACATGCAGCAGAAGACTGTGTTGTATTATTGTCAAGTGGGACCTGAGCTATAGGGGTAGTATTATTTGTAACTGCCGCCCCTGTATTATGGTTGTACTGAGATGATCCCCGAGAATGAGATCGATTCCGAGTATAATTGTTAGAATTATCTCGTCGTCCTCTATAGTAACTATTATCTCGATGTCTCGAGCCATGATTATTACCATTCCAGTTACTATTATTATTGGGAGTATGTGATCGATTATAATTAGTGTTATGTTGACCATTGTGGTAGTTTGTTTGAGGTGAATAATTTCTATCTCGTGATCTACCTCTGTTGAACTCATTTTTATTGTTGAAATTATTATTATGTCCCTTCTGAAAGTTAACATTGTGATTTCTTTGGAACCTGCTTCTGTCTACACTGTGATGTCTTTGTTTGTTATTATGATTGTAGGCCATATTAGACGCCACAGGTAGAGGTTCTCTTAATGAGGAGTTAGAAATGGTTGCATTCGGATGTGCCGAACAGTAGTTTAAAGAAATTTTTTCTAACTCGTCCATAGTACCTGGTTTACGCTCCTGCAAATATGGGTTTACGCTCCTGCAAATATGCAAAAAATGGCTGGCTAACCGAAGATAATACCTTATCCCGTAGTAGTAAATCAACTAATTTGTCGTATGATTTGTTGACTTCTGCCAGTTCAACCCATCTATTAAACGTATTGCGTATGTTCGCAATGAATCCTGCAAAATCTTTTGGAGATTCAGGTAAAATTCCCTTAAATTTCAACCTACAGTGTTCCTCGTCCAGGTGAAACCTTCGTAAAAGCAAGGACTTAATAGCACCGTAGTTATTTGCTATTGATGGGTCAGCATTTTGAGAAGCCGTCAGTGGTTCTCCAACCAAGAATTCATTTAACTTGAGTACCCATGACTCTTCAGGCAAATGGTTAGTTTTGCAAGTCTGTTCAAAACGTGACAGGAACGATGAAAGGTCGTCCACGTTCAAGTTGAGAGTGGGTAGTTTAAAGTTGTAGAAATGTTTAGTTTGGCTGGATGATGATCCATTTTGTGCGTTATTATTCTGGTTTGCATCAGCACTTTGTGCTTGTAATCTTGCTGTCTCCAATTTAATACGCGCCAATTCCATTTCTTGTTGTAAAATAATTTCCTCTCGTTTCAGTTTATTCTCTTCTTCCTGTCTGGCGATTGCTCTTTGCTCTTCTCTTTCACGTTGAGCAATCTCTCTCAATCTATTTTCCTTGTCAATTTGCTTCATCTCACTTTCTGCTTCCTCTTTCTTTAATGCAGCTTTTTTCTCTGCTTCTTTTATTTCATGTTTTTCCAGTTCTGACTCAGCAAACTGACGAAGTTCTTGAGATTTATAACCATATTCCCGACCAATTTTAACGAAATGGTCTATAGTAAGCATTTTGACTTTTATCTGGTAAGTAATTATTGATAATTACTGATTAAAATAGTCAATAGTAGCTTCAGAGTAATTATTATACTTACTCAACTTAGAAATATTCAATATAAATAATCACAATAGTACTGAACTCTAATGTCTAAGTTCAACCAATAGACAATATTTTGTAACAATATTGTATCTAAATAATACTATATCATAAATAGTTATGATATCTGTTAACTATTATGTAATTACTTCATACAATTAATCTTAATATTCAATAATGTTGGGTATGATTCCTAGTAATTATATTGTTCAATGTACTAAGTCACTCTCTTAGTACCAGAAAAGTATATTAAATAATATACAATGGGTCTATTACCTCAAAGGTAGACTATAAGATTATTTTATTTGGTCAATATATATAATATATTATTATGCCCTAGGCATCTCTTATAAATTGTAGTGCTACTTTCTTGGACTAACACTGCATAATTATGCAATGTCCCATATTAACCTTAAATATCAGAAAAAATTAATTAAATTAAATTACAAGTGTATTATTGCATATAATATCATATTATTAATGTAGTATTATATATATATCATGAGGACAAACAAAACAATGATGCAACTAAAGGGTACAAACAATGTTAAGACGCAAACAAGACATTTTCACAATTAAAAATGAATTTATGAACTAAATAAAAGAAGCGGAAGTGTTACAAGCCAAATGAAGGGTCAAGGTCTGACCCGAGGTCAACTTAATATTCAAAGTACAGAAAAAAAAAATGACTGCAAAAAATGATGACATCACAGGACTCATAACGGACGAACATTTAACAATCATAAAATAAATTATAGTGAGAGTAGTCTGGACGAAATAGTTAACGAACATGATACAAAACTGAATAAAATTGTTAACTGAGTACGAATAAGATACACCAGTTATCTACGGAACGGTACAGCTAACACAAATCGTCAAACGACAGCAGATTTGGACAGATAGTCCAATGGCAAACCTCAATGGGGCTTCCAAAAGTGCAATCGTTTAACTGCCTTAAGAAACGACCGAAATCAATTCAGGCATCGTGAGAGCCACAGAATCTAATTTCGGTTCATCCTCCCTACCTCCCACGAATTAACAACACATTAAGACAACAAAAAGTACATTAAACATAGGTAAAAACATGCCGATGTAGGCAGAGGGCATGGACTCAGTGTCACGGGACGCGAGTAAGTCTGCAATTAAATTCCTAAAACCTAATGGTAATATTTTGTCGGTAAATTTCTCACTGAATGAGTGTGTATTTCGACTTTCTATACTGATTGTCGGCACAGACATCGTTTTCATCAGTCGTGGAAAATTGACCAATTTTACAAGGAATGTTGACATAACAATAGCCATCGCTCGGCGTGAGTCTTGTAAACGTAATAACATTCACCTGTAGAAAGTCATAAATGTCGCCCAACAGGGAGACATTACATAAACAGTCCATCGCCGGACGTCGCGGGTGTGTTTACACAACGCCAGTAATACCCAATTATTATTTTGGCTAGTAATAGAACATAATGTGCAGTCGGCGACAGAAGGCCAAGTAATTTTACAATGAGTATTGTGGTCAGTCGTTCAGACAAAGTAATATTGGATTAAAGGAGACTGAAAGTCTGAGCCAGGGACAACATGAAAGCAGTATGAATACGAAATTATAACGAGAAGAACAACACTGTACGTGCCCCAAAAGACGAACGCAGACAAGTTGTCTCGGATAAGCAAAATATGAGAGCGACCATAGCAAAATAATACAGGAAATTTTACACAGTTTGAGGACGGAATGTCTGACTTTAGGAAAACAAACGAAATTTCACATGACACAGGAAGCGAACCCGAAAAATCGCCCTAGGCGATCCAGACGATATATAACCCAACTACATGCATTGCTTGGCATTGGTAAGAGAAACCATTCCGCCAACCAAGACTTGGGGTTCTAGATTTCACAAGAAAGAATCAAGACATTGTGTCAGTGAAATTCGTATAGGGACACCAAGTGGTAGAGACAGGGACCATTTGAGATACTCATCCTTCGTCTACTACGTGGTTGGCGTTAATCACAGGACAAGCTTTAGAGTAGGGCCGACCGAGATACTGCGACGACACGCATCTCACACGTAATTAACGGCAACAACCTACCAATACTCCACGGGGGTCAGAAAGGAATTTACCAGGCGGTGAAGGGTCTTTCTATCATCGACTACCCACCCAAAAAGAAAGCAGAAAATACCCAGAAGGATTGCTGCATTTCTAAATAGCTGTCCACGTGAAATTTAATGATCTGAAGTGGCAGTCGCCAACGGATGATTTTTTACAACAAGTGCCTTTGAGAAACTATGATCAAAAGCTGCAAGAGCAGACGGGAGATTTTGTAACCCCAGTGCCTACCAAATTTATCGAGATCCTAAATTACATGCAGTAATGGACAGATTCTCCCTGTACAATTGATGCACCAACAAATACGAATATACAACATATTTCCATCATCGTCACCACATAAGCAAAATACCAAGACAACAAAAGGACATCTGCATAACAGACGAAGTCTCACCCGCCTAACATTGTGTTCAACCTCACCCATGAATAAGACACCTCGGACGCTCGGGACAATGTCAACACAGGCATTGTGAAAGACAAAAATACAAGCCGTGGACACCTGGCGAAATCGAGTGAACCGTCCAATGTTATTGTAGGCAGACAAAGACTTGTCCATTGTGTTCAAACAACCAGAGTTTATTGACAGTTAGCAAGAGACCAAGAAACACAAGATATCCTTTTTGTTAGTATTTAGGAGTTACTTAAATTCATCATCATCACATAGGGTAGACTTTAGATTCATTTGTGTATTTTGCATTAACTAATATCTTTCTTCACAGGGATAGTTAATGTTATTTCTAGTTGCATTTGTATCAGTGTAATTGAATGTTGTTATATTTCAGAACATTAATAAATGTTGTAGTTGTGTTTACCAACACACGTTATCACATATATAGAGAAGGAACGAAAGTGTGCGAAAGAGACATACTGTTCTTCTTCTCTTTCTCTTCTGTTCACTCAGTGTAATAGGGGAGTGGGGGCTCGTTAGTATATAGAGGGGGAGATAGAGTGGTAGGAGGTATATGTCACGAGATCCAGAATCACTGGGGCTATATGCTGGGAATTCATCCCAAAGTCTTATATTCACCTTCTCCACTCCTGCTGCTCATCTTCAACCGGGTGCCAGGCGAATCTGAGCCATTGACAAAGCCGGCACCTCACAGATAACTCTCTTTGGTTACCCTCACAGGGGTAACTTTGTGACATAATTGTGGGCTGCAGTCCGGAATATACCTTGGGACTTGCCCTAGACTAAAACATTAAATAATTCTTTTTTGCAAATTTTGTATAAACCTATTCACTGTCTTCTATACTGTTCCTTATTCTACTTAGGTAGAGGGAAAGAACACAGAATAGAGTATTAGATAACTAGATATTCATATTAGATATTAAGATTAGATATTCATAGTATATTAAGAAAGACATTGACACATGTTAGAAGATTACACCGTATTAATTTATATGCACTTTATTACTGCATCTGGTTACCAATATTGATTTGTTGTCATCATTATAAATTTACCTGGATTTTTGGTAGTACCACGTGGGACTCGATCAAAAGGCATTGTTGAAGTCGGACGCTTTGAACGAGCGACCCGACATTGTGTATTCCTTTTGTTCACAAGTGGACAATAGCGACTAAGCCACTGAGACGAAACATTTTAGTATTGTTTTCTTGGTAGGCAGGCAGTTGATGGTCAGAAATATTTGACTGGTATTCTTAGCAAGCCTTAGAATTGTATTGCCAAGGTTTTCTTTACTATTGTCATTTACCTGTACGGCTGTAAAGGTTATAGCGAAGCATACGGGAAATTTGTTTTGGTTCTCCCTTTGGCCAAGGGCACAAATTTTTTCTTCGCCCTATATTTTTTTTTCTCTCACATAATTTTGAGTAGCGATAGGCAGATTGAATTCTAGCTTGATCATGGCAGATTTGATGCAAATTCGCGCTGCGATTATCCAGGAAGCAACTAGTTTAAAACTAGAAAAAGGAGAACTTATGGAATATGTGGAAAAAATGTTAACGGCGCACAAAGAAGAGAGAAAAGACAAACTTGCAGAGCAAGAGAGAAAAGATAAACTAGCAGCAGAAGTAGAGCAAAGAAGATTGACATTAGCAGCGGAGAAGGAGGAGAGAGAAGCCAAGAAATTAGAAGCTGAGAGAGAGAGAGAGGCCGAGTATAGGAGATTCAAGGCAGAGTTAGAGAGAAATAAGGCAGAGAGAGAGCACGAACTTCGGATGAAGAGGTTGCTTAAAGCATTTGAACTATCCACAAGAGTTGAACCAGAAATATGTATTTCGGCCCATGAAGTGGCAGACGAGCTATCATATCGCCTAGAGGACACACCATCTTCGCCTTGCATTACGACATATGCAAAGAAATCTGCAGGAGAAACTGATTACGAGAAGGGCGCAGTTGACCGGTATCAGGGGAAGAAAGACAACTTGCTTTGCAATCCACATAGACAGGAAACTCAACACAACTCCTTTTCTCAGAACCAGAGGCAAGGGGAAAAATGGTGCCGGTATTGTCGCATGAAAAATCACTACACCAGTGAGTGCCGAAACCGCCCTCCTCTCCATCGCTTGGCGTATATAGAAACCCGAACAATGAAGGACAAAGAGTCCCGGAGAAAAGAGGGGGAAAAATCACACCCGGCGGTAGTTAATTCAATGGATTCCAGACACCGATGCAGAGATAACGGAAAGTTATTAAAAGGCACAGAAGAACCCACTCTAATTGCGAGCGGTACCTTCGATGGATCTTGCAAGGGGACTTCGAATAAAACAATTTCACCTGGCATCACAGGGAAGAAGAAAACAGGCACTTGTCTCCTGACATCAGGAGAACAATTATTACCTTACTCCACCGGCCCTTCTACGTGGAAAGAAGCGACCGGACAGGAACGGGCATTCGCTATTATCCACGGAAATAGACAGTTGCACACATCGCCTAAGTCTGCCTTTACCCAAGACGAGGAAAAGTCAGATCCTACCACTTTTAAAACTTACGGAGAGAAATGTGTGCCTTTAGAAGGTATAACAACACATACGATTATCGGGACAGGGTGGACGACGGACACGGAGGCACCCCCCGACTCTCTTCAAAAGGAGGTAGAAGAGGATTATGAGGAGAAAAGTGTGGTAGAGCCGGCGGGGATACAGCAGCTCAACACCCATGGGACTCCGATTCTATATGTAGGCGAGACAAAAACTAAGCGGATAGAGAGAAGGAAAGACACCAGGCGACACAAGAGGAAACAGCTTGGTGTACGCGCTTTATGCAAGGCACAGCGCAGATGCGCGAAATTTACAACACACTGTACCCGATATAAATGGACAGATGGGTTGCACCGTATCTTGAATTATGACCATTCCACGGGCAAGATACACAAGATACGTAATAAGGACAAACAAGGGCCAACTTTGATCCGTCGTCGGATTCAAAGATTGGTTAGCAGAAGAAAGAAGTGGGGAAACATTTTTTATTTCGACAGAGCGAAGAAAGACACACTGAGAGTTAGTGTCAATAAGAATGGACCACTCAAAAGAAAGAAGAGGTTTAAACCTGGCAACGAATATTACAAGGACCCTAATGCAAAGGGGCGGAAAAGGAAAAGTGATATTGTAGGGACGGCGACTAGCGCCCGGATTCCCTCGGAACACAACGTTGTCAATAGAGAAAGAGCGGAAGAGGTATTCGATTCCAGGCTGGAATTCGATTCGAAAATCAGTTCAAGACTGGTTAGATCAGAACAATTGACTGATGGAACTGTGGAAATTCAGGTCACAGGTAACGGCGATCCTCCAATGATGGCGGCTATCGCCCGGACTCCCATTGAAGGCAGATATGTCAAGGGAGAACTACGAACGGCAGTTTTAAATGATCATACATACGAAGTCATTTTAGGCTACAAATATGTGAGTTTAGGAGACACTCGTCAATCAAGAGTCACAGCTGCAGTGCAGACAAGTGACCAAGCGAAGGAGAAGAGACAAGGAGACGAGGTTCACTTCCATCCGCAAGAGCTGAGACAAGCTCAAATGAACGATAAATCGGTAGAACCGTGTTTTAAGAAGAGACTGAAGGGAGACAATCCACCAGAACCAGGAGACTGCTTTAAACAGCAAGGACAACTCCTTAGGAAAGTAGAAAAGCGCGGATATGAGTATAAGCAACTGGTAGTACCAGCACGATATAGATTTTATATCTTAGGTATGGGACATGCTAGTGAATCTAGTGGTCAGGTCAGACAATACATCACTACGCAAAGAATCACCCACCATTATTATTGGCAGGGAATCGCAGGGGACATGGATCAATTTATCCGATCAGGTCCTGAATGCCAGAGAGGGGCATCAAATCATGGGAAAAGTGAGGAAGCCACTGTTAAGGGAAACAGACTACGTATGAAGAAGAGGAGGCGTCAACATGACGGAGAATATAATAATACGACTGGTCCTAAGTGTGAGCTAGAGATAGCATATGTTTTACTGTTTATGCATAGCAAACAGAACAGGTTACAGATTGGATGGCACGGGCCATACACAGTGGTCGAGAAGGCATCTCGAACCAATTATAAGATTCCAATGGAGAATCAGCTGGAAATATATAATATTATTCTGCTAAAGAGATACTTAGCCAGACACATAACTGAAGCGGCCAACTTCAGGACACGAGCAGCCACAAAGCATTTGAATAAAGGAAATCCGAACTCAGCACTGCAGCCCAATGCGGCTAGACAGTCATCTGCAGGTGTGCAGAAAATCACAACCCACTCTACGAACGTAGTCGAGCAGGGGCGACAACTCTTGACTACGGTCACGATATTGAAACAGGAAAGGGAGCAGCTCTTTATAGCTGATGCAGGAGAAGCAACTGAGGAAGATTGCGAGAAGAACGATTTGAACGAGGAGAAGGATGGTGGAAACGAGGAAGATGAGGAGGATAGTGATAGCGAGGAGATAACATCAGCCGACAATAGGGAATGTAAAATGCATCCTGACTCGCAGGAGTCTTCCCAAGCTAAGACTTCGTGTGGGGGACATATGTCACGGGACGCGAGTAAGTCTGCAATTAAATTCCTAAAACCTAATGGTAATATTTTGTCGGTAAATTTCTCACTGAATGAGTGTGTATTTCGACTTTCTATACTGATTGTCGGCACAGACATCGTTTTCATCAGTCGTGGAAAATTGACCAATTTTACAAGGAATGTTGACATAACAATAGCCATCGCTCGGCGTGAGTCTTGTAAACGTAATAACATTCACCTGTAGAAAGTCATAAATGTCGCCCAACAGGGAGACATTACATAAACAGTCCATCGCCGGACGTCGCGGGTGTGTTTACACAAAGCCAGTAATACCCAATTATTATTTTGGCTAGTAATAGAACATAATGTGCAGTCGGCGACAGAAGGCCAAGTAATTTTACAATGAGTATTGTGGTCAGTCGTTCAGACAAATGAAAGTCTGAGCCAGGGACAACATGAAAGCAGTATGAATACGAAATTATAACGAGAAGAACAACACTGTACGTGCCCCAAAAGACGAACGCAGACAAGTTGTCTCGGATAAGCAAAATATGAGAGCGACCATAGCAAAATAATACAGGAAATTTTACACAGTTTGAGGACGGAATGTCTGACTTTAGGAAAACAAACGAAATTTCACATGACACAGGAAGCGAACCCGAAAAATCGCCCTAGGCGATCCAGACGATATATAACCCAACTACATGCATTGCTTGGCATTGGTAAGAGAAACCATTCCGCCAACCAAGACTTGGGGTTCTAGATTTCACAAGAAAGAATCAAGACATTGTGTCAGTGAAATTCGTATAGGGACACCAAGTGGTAGAGACAGGGACCATTTGAGATACTCATCCTTCGTCTACTACGTGGTTGGCGTTAATCACAGGACAAGCTTTAGAGTAGGGCCGACCGAGATACTGCGACGACACGCATCTCACACGTAATTAACGGCAACAACCTACCAATACTCCACGGGGGTCAGAAAGGAATTTACCAGGCGGTGAAGGGTCTTTCTATCATCGACTACCCACCCCAAAAAAAGAAAGCAGAAAATACCCAGAAGGATTGCTGCATTTCTAAATAGCTGTCCACGTGAAATTTAATGATCTGAAGTGGCAGTCGCCAACGGATGATTTTTTACAACAAGTGCCTTTGAGAAACTATGATCAAAAGCTGCAAGAGCAGACGGGAGATTTTGTAACCCCAGTGCCTACCAAATTTATCGAGATCCTAAATTACATGCAGTAATGGACAGATTCTCCCTGTACAATTGATGCACCAACAAATACGAATATACAACATATTTCCATCATCGTCACCACATAAGCAAAATACCAAGACAACAAAAGGACATCTGCATAACAGACGAAGTCTCACCCGCCTAACATTGTGTTCAACCTCACCCATGAATAAGACACCTCGGACGCTCGGGACAATGTCAACACAGGCATTGTGAAAGACAAAAATACAAGCCGTGGACACCTGGCGAAATCGAGTGAACCGTCCAATGTTATTGTAGGCAGACAAAGACTTGTCCATTGTGTTCAAATAACCAGAGTTTATTGACAGTTAGCAAGAGACCAAGAAACACAAGATATCCTTTTTGTTAGTATTTAGGAGTTACTTAAATTCATCATCATCACATAGGGTAGACTTTAGATTCATTTGTGTATTTTGCATTAACTAATATCTTTCTTCACAGGGATAGTTAATGTTATTTCTAGTTGCATTTGTATCAGTGTAATTGAATGTTGTTATATTTCAGAACATTAATAAATGTTGTAGTTGTGTTTACCAACACACGTTATCACATATATAGAGAAGGAACGAAAGTGTGCGAAAGAGACATACTGTTCTTCTTCTCTTTCTCTTCTGTTCACTCAGTGTAATAGGGGAGTGGGGGCTCGTTAGTATATAGAGGGGGAGATAGAGTGGTAGGAGGTATATGTCACGAGATCCAGAATCACTGGGGCTATATGCTGGGAATTCATCCCAAAGTCTTATATTCACCTTCTCCACTCCTGCTGCTCATCTTCAACCGGGTGCCAGGCGAATCTGAGCCATTGACAAAGCCGGCACCTCACAGATAACTCTCTTTGGTTACCCTCACAGGGGTAACTTTGTGACACTCAGTTAGCACTGTTTGCAATAACAACAGTTAAACACCTAGACTTATCTTTTCCGTTGCTTAGATCAGTGCTAGAGGTCGTCAACAGCTAGGCCTGTGCCTTTGACTGTCTGCTCCTGATGGGCAGGCAACGGTAGTCCATCTTGTGCATCTTGATCAATTTGAAGCGAACTAGAGAGGCGTTGAAAAGATGTCTTCTTCACTGCGACAATGCAACAGTGACGTCATGTTGCTATTCATGATCACGTGCGTCACGTCAGCTTCGTAATGGTCATGTGATCGAAACTTGATCGTAAATATTTCATTCGAAAGTCATGAAAAAATTTTTGGTTTTTGGTTGTTTTTCGTCCCCACATACCGGGCACCTCTGTTACAAGGTGGTTTGCTCTGAACAATGTTCCATGTGATATGAATAAAACAACTATAAATTTCTGGCCATTGTTTTTTCTTTGATATGTTAGTTGTTTTTATTCATTGATAGTGCATCGTGCCTTCGATGGAAGATTAAGCGAATGCGGGGGTGGAAGATTCCGAACAATACTTGAACCTTGGAATACGATTGATTTGATAAGTCATTTCATTGAGTCCATACATTTAATTCACAGTTGTACACACAGGATGATCATTTCAAATAGGAACAGAACATAAGTCCTTATAAGTCATGCATAAATTAATCAATAACGTAGACTGCTGGTTATGTGTCAATGTCCGTTTAAGGATACAATGCAGCATTGTCGTCAGAACATCACAGCTATATGCACGCGCAGCTAGACATGGCTACCTGCCGACAGTGAGACTGCGAGTCTGAATATTTCATATGAATTTGACGATAATTCTTCTCCTTCTGAGAATTCTAGTTAAATACTAACCTCCATAAATTTCCCTCTCATATAGAGTTCTAGGACTGACCCTGGTCCATCAAAAAATGCATATATATGGCTATATCATGCCATTGAATTGGAAGGTTAGAAAAACGCAGCTATTCAGCTTGGCGGTCAAGTAACAAAGGGTAGCGTTTCTTAGTTACCGACTGTGACCCAAACAACGCTATACACGTCATAATCGATCGTGTATGGAGCGTTCAATAATTGAAACATCTATCGCAATATATTAAATGCCTTAACCTTTACAATTGCACGTCTGATAACCTTTAGCAGACGGTGTTAATATCATATACCGTAACAAATACTCACCAACTTAATTTCTAACACACCAATTATAATATCCTCAATAAATGGACAATGTGTAGTCGCCATAGACAGGGAGTGATGAGGCCACCCCAACAGCACATCCATTAAACGTTCTCCCAGAAAAATTACAACCATAAACAGTAGTAATATTAACTAGTCTTGTAAAATACATATGTACACTCCTTTCATTTATTATGCCATATATTCATGCATTTCCTTAATAATTGCAAAACCTTTCATATGTTCTGACCAAAATAAAACCTTGGTTCAGAACAAATAAACTTAAAGAAAATTTATTATCAAAAATTTTACACAGCTTGAGTTAGTTCAGTGTGTCATAACATTTTATTAATATTATTAGACTTATTAAATATCTGTGTGTGTGTATGTACACTACCACAACACATTACATATCATTACCCTAGAACTTTAACGTAGCCACATTCATTAGATAACAAAAAAAGATAGGTGTGAGGTCGTAGTGGTAGCAAGAAGGGCCTTCTGACAATTCACAGCTACATTTATCTCAGGAGCCTTCACAGCTGACCTCATGCATCACACTAAGTAATATCACAATCATACAATACCATCAAATCCACTACATATATTGGGGTCTCTTGTCCCGGGATAATTAGCCTATCAATAATATTAGGATCTCCTGGGGGGAGAAATAAATTAGGGGAACACATTAATAAAAATTAAAAGTGTCCCTGAAAATAAAAGTTGGTGAATCTTCACAGCCAGTGGTAGTTAATTGATTAATTAATTAATTAGAATTATTTTAGACTAGAGTAATTAGAATTACTTTAGTGGTTGGAAAGTTTACTTTGCTCATTGCTAGAATTGTTTAAAAAGTATGGCGGAGCTAGCCAAATTCAGATCAGCTGCTGTGCTAACGGCAAAGGATATGGGAATGGATGGTCAGGTTTTAATTCAATATGTAACGGCTGAATGTGATAAGTATATTGAACGGGAAGAAAGAAGATTAGAAAAAGAGGCTGAAAGAAAATTAGAGTCTGAAAGGTTGGCTGAAGAGAAGAGGTTAGACGCTGAAAAAGAAATTAAGAGGCTGCAGATTGAGGCAGAAGAAAAACGACAGCAAAGGGAGGCAGAAGATAAAAAGGCCGAAAGGGAGGCAGAAGATAAAAAGGCCGAAAGGGAGGCAGAAGATAAAAAGGCCGAAAGGGAAGCAGAAGATAAAAGGTTGACTGCCGAAAGGGAGGCAGAAGATAGAAGGTTGCAAAGGGAGCACGAATTACGACTAAGGGAGCTGGAGCTACAAGGCCAGGCTCCTGAAAATGGTGCCAGCCCTTTTGCAACAGATGCTACGCCCAGTCTGGGGGCCTCAACATCAGCTATGGGGTTTCATTTAGACCATTTTGTTGAAAAAGACGATGACATAGAGGGGTACCTAGGACGTTTTGAGTTATTAGCTACTACATATGGGTTAGAGAGAGAGAGAGAGGTGGAGTTTAAAGTTATCACAGGGACTGAGAGGTACTTCTTACGAAGTCTTCGCAAAAATGAACAGAGAAGACCAGGACAATTATGACATGTTAAAGCAGGCTTTGTTATTGAGGTACGAAAAAAATGGTGAATTTTATCGTAAGAAATTTAGAAATGCCAAACTGTCGTCTGGGGAGACATACCACCAATTCTCTGCCAGACTGGAAACCTATTTGGAGAAATGGACTGCTCTGAGGAAGACCCAAGATCTTAAAGAAATGATCATGATTGAGCAATTGAGAGAGTCCATGGCTCCAGACATGAGAAAATTTCTCATGGAACAAGGTGCAGAGAAGTTGGGGGAGGTTTTAAATGTCGCTGAGAGGTATCAGGCAGCCCAGGCAGAGGTAAGTGGTGCTAAAAAGAAGCACATAGAGTATTTTAAAGCTCCACAGCAATTTAATAAATTTGATAATAGAGAGCAGGGAAATAAAGGTAGGACAAACTTTGAACGGCCAAGAAATGACTACCGAGACAGAAACTCACAGTTCAATGACCAAAAATCCAATGAAAGAAAAACGTTTAACCAAGGAAAAAGATGGTATAAATGGTGCAAGAAAGATAACCATAACACCGAATTTTGTAGAAGGAAACCTTCAAACATTGCTGCAATGAAGTCGGGGACGCAAAGATTAAAGGTTAATCCTAAGGGACAGCAGGAACCTTATCACCCCCCAGTTTGTGAGGATGTTATTTGTAATGGGGTCACCATAATGTGCCTTTATGATACAGGTTTGGATTATGATTCAGTTGTGAAGTCTAGCCTAGTGGACCCAAGTCAGTATACCACAGAAACAGTGGAAATACAAGGGGCAACTAAGGACATACCACTCATGACACTTCCCATCGCAAGGATAACGGTGAAAACTCGCTATGTGGAAGGAGAAATCAGAGCAGCAGTGATAGATGAACCAATCTACCCTCTGATATTGGGGTGTAGATACGTCTTCTTGGGAAATCCCGAGAGACCTGTGATCACGGCGACAGTGCAGACCAGGTCACAGAAGAAGGAGGAAGAAGGTGAACCTATAAATGCTCATCCAGAGGAGATGAGGAAGGCGCAGGCTGAGGATAGGACACTCAAGCCATGTTTTAAAAAATTGCCCAAATGCCACACACCTCCGAGCAAGGGGGAATATTTTATGAAGAATAAATAATTATACAGGAAGACAGGAACTAGATCCACTGGTCACGGACAGTTGGTTCTTCCCAAGATATATAGGGCAAATTTAATAAGGAGCTTACATGTTGGAAAATATGGGGGCCATGAAAAAGTCGGTACCATCTGCCAAAAAGTTGCTCGCAAATACTATTGGCCCGACGTTAATGTCGATATTGAAAACTTTGTAGAAGCATGTGGCATATTTCATGAGGGAACACCCACAAAGGGAAAATATGTGCAGGACCTAGAAACGCCACGGGGCAAAATTAGGCCTGGAAAGAAAAATTATGATACTCAAGGAGACAAAGTGCAATGGGAGCCCCCTTTTCACACCCAGTCTTCACTTGAATGGATTAACATGGCCACTATGCGACGAGTACAAAGAGTAAATTTTACCCAGGATAAGATGACAATCCCTCGGTCAGACTTATATAAACTGGAAGAACAGAAAAGAGAGCGAAGATCTCTCATAAGCAATCTAAAGTGGGGAGACAAACCCAAGAAAAAAATTGGTAGTGGTCGATTTGTGAGTGATGATTCTAGGAAGAAAAGTCCTCACTATAGGGCTTCTAGTGGAAGGGACCCGACGGGTTCCATAAAAAATACGTATGATAAATTAAAGGTCCAGATGTAGCCCTATTAAGGACCTGGACAGATGAGAAGGCGGAAGAGACTGTTACCTCATCTTATCAATACGTGAACGAACTGACCACTCGTTTGAAAGCTGGATGGAAACTGGCAAATGATAATTTGAAAGAAGCCAGGAAGAAACATGCAGCATATTTTAATAGGAAGGCAAAGGACCGAGAACTAGCTGTGGGAGAGAAGGTGCTGCTTCTACTACCCAGAAGCCAGAATAAATTACAAATTGGATGGCACGGTCCATATACGGTTCTAGAGAAGGTGTCTAGAACAAACTATAAAATTGACAAAAAGGGGAAGGAGAAAGTTTATCATGTAAACCTGTTAAAGAAGTATCTGGACAGACCACTCCAGGAAAGCACCCCCTTACTGACCTTAGCTATCGCAACTCAAATGCAAAAGGAACCACTCACCTCACATGAATACCCATTACATCCTTGTGAAACAGCAGCACAGGTAAAAGTCAGTAAGCACCTGACTAAAAACCAGAGGGAGAGAGTTCAACAGGTTCTGGAGGAACATACAGATGTATTAACAGATAAACCAGGCCATACAAATTTGCTACAGTATGACATGAAACTGGTAGACTCAAACCCAATCTGTATGAGAGCCTATTCTATTCCGTTCGCGAAGGAGAAGGCATTGAAGGAAGAAATAGATTATTTGTTGAAGGAGGGGATTATTTCACACAGTGAATCATCTTTTAGCTCTAGTGTCGTTTTGTTGAGAAAACCGTCTGGGGAACACAGACTGTGCATAGATTACAGGAAACTGAATGCTGTCACAGAAGGACAAGTGGATCCATTACCAGACACAAAACAGTTATTTGCCAGACTGAACAAGGCAAAATACTTTTCAAAGGTGGATCTTAGTAAAGGCTATTACCAGATCCCAGTGAAGCCTGAAGTGAGACCTTATTTGGCTTTTAGCACTTTGGATGGACATTATGAATTCAACATGCTACCATTCGGACTGAAAAATGCTCCGAGTGTATTTTCAAGGATGATGCGCAAATTGTTGGATCCCCTGAATAACCCATGTATCACGAATTTCATGGATGATATTCTCGTCGCCACAGAGACATTTGAAGAACACATTGAAGCTCTAGAAATATTATTTAATAGGCTTAGGGAGGCGAACTTAACTGCTAGGCCAACAAAATGTTGCATTGGATGCAAAGAGTTGGAATTCTTGGGACACACTGTATATCAGGGTAGCATGACCCCTGACCCCAAGAACTTGGAAAAACTGCAGAGAGCACCTAGACCACAAACAAAAAAGGACGTGCGATCATTCGTGTCGTTATGCGCATTTTATCAAAAATATATCAAAGATTTTAACTCTATTTGTGCTCCTCTGACTGATCTGACTCGCAAGGGACTTCCAGATAACATTATTTGGACTGCGCAAAGTGAATTAGCGTTCCAAGACTTAAAGGAAAAACTCACTAGCAAGCCTATTCTCAAACTGCCTGATTTGACACAGGACTTTGTCTTAAGAACCGATGCAAGTAATGTAGGACTCGGAGCAGCTTTGTTGCAAAGATCATCTTCACCTGATGGGGAACTGAAACCAGTCGCTTATGCAAGCCGCAAATTGAATAAGGCGGAACAAGGATATTCCACAAGCGAAAAAGAATGTTTAGCGTTAATCTGGGCAATAAAGAAGTTTCAAATCTATCTGTATGGTAGGACTTTTGTGGTCGAGACGGATCATCAGCCTCTCGTATTCTTATCTCAGGCTAAGCATGAAAACGCAAGATTGCTGAGGTGGTCTTTATTGCTTCAACCTTATCAGTTTAATATCCAATATATCCCAGGCAAATTGAATGTCGGTGCAGATTTCCTCAGTCGGCACCCCTGTGATCAAAATTAGAGTAATGGCAGGCGTGAGGAGAGATTTTATCTATGTGTATCACTATTTTTAGAACTTGCCGTAGGCATGTTTTCAAGTGGGGAGATGTGTCATAAAATTAACCATGATACAACGTTAAAATATCTCCAATGATACAACGTAGGGATAAAAACTAATGCGTAAGCTACTAGAATACATGATCGCCCACGCCGCGGGTCATCACCCGCCATGGAAATTAAATTGTTAAACGTGAAGGCAAAACATTACCCTTGGAACGGGATGAGAACGGAGATTAAAAGGAAAAATCTGACTGAACGCGTGCTTGAAACTAGGAAGGCTAAAAGACGCAATTGGTGGGGAAAGGAGGAAAAAGTCACGTCCCCAAGTTGACATAAGGTAAAGAAATCGACAAAAGGGACCTTAGCTATTATACGCAACAGTCATTTCTTGGACGCTTTTGCGATAACTTAGTCCGTTTATTTGAATTCAGCGGCAAACGCAGTATAGAAGATGCTAGAAATATTTCGAAAAACCAACTAACCTTGAAAAGTAACTTTTTCTTAATAATGATGTTAGGAATATAAAACCTAGCTGGCCGGATGGCCCATCTTGAGCAGTGAAATAATATGCTTTCATTTATACAGACGGATAAATAATAAGAAAGATATTGACAAAAGACTGTGTTGTTCATATCAGCGAGCATCTGCATTGAAACAAAAAATATCCCTAATTTCACTGACAAACAACATTTTTCTTTCTTATATAAGAATAAGTGTTCTTAGGTCAGTTTCTTGCGCTGATTTCAAATCTGAAATCCGTTTATCTCTATTACGTCGGGTTCTTAAGATATTTGTGAATAAATATATTTTTGGGAAACCGTTATTTGCTCCGTTTCATTTTTACTATATAACTTATTAAAAATTAATAAAAAGCAACATAATTCTACTTTTTATACTGTTAAAAGATGCATGACATATGTTACGCGATTTTTCAAATAGTTACTGTATTTTGAAATAATTCTGAGCAAAATATGGCTTCTAGAAATTGTAGAAATTCGGCTGATCTGTTCTGTTACGTGTGCGGATATTTTACCGATCGTGTTCACCAGAAAAACTTTACACCATTACTAAAGATAGCATATGAACTTTATTTTGATTCGAAAGTTGATGATGCAAATAAATCTTGGAAGCCAAATGCGGTTTGTTCGATACATTGGCAGGTTGGTTATGAAAATCGCCGAAGCATAAGTCGATGCCTTTTGGCGTGCCAGTAATATGGCGTGAACATACAAATCACACTACTGATTGTTACTTCTGCTTGACAAATATCCATGGTTTCACTTTTAAAACTAGAAAGTCTGTGGTTTATCCAAATATTGAATCGTTTTCGAAACCAGTGCCTCATGATCCAATCACGTGTCCGATCCAAGTACCACCAGAACAATATCCGTTGGACGTAAATGAACCATCAGAAAGTGATAGTTTACCTGCTTTAGAAACTAATTCTGACTCAGATTACATACCGGTGAATGATGGTGTTTACTTAATTAACCATTCAGAACTTTCAGATCTAATACGTGATCTCGCTCTTACCAAAGGACAAGCGGAATTACTCGGTTAGCGACTCAAAGAATGGAATCTTTTAGCGCCCAATACTCCGATATCTAAATTTCGTCATAGACACAGAGAACTTGTTCAATACTTTGAGATGGATGATGACATTTGCTATTGCAAAGATGTAAACGGTCATGAGCACATAATCAACGAATGGCGATCTTTCATCGATTCTTCCAAGACTAGTCTAAAAGCCGTGTTATTGCATAACAGAAATTTTTTTTCATCAATTCCAGTCGCCTACTCTGTTCATATGAAAGAAACTTATGACAATATGGCTATACGTTTGGAAAAAATAAAGTTCAATGACTACCAATGGCGGATTTGTGGAGACCTAAAGGTCATTGCAATTCTCACTGGCATGCAGACTGGGTATACAAAATTTTGTTGCTTCCGATGTGAATGGGACAGCCGCAACAGACAGGAACATTATGCAAGAAAGGTGTGGCCTATCCGGGATCGTATGCAGCTCGGGCATAAAAATGTAATACGCGAGCCATTAGTTAACAAAGACACCTTCATTTTACCACTGTTACTTATAAAGTTGGGGCTCATGAAGAATTTTGTAAAAGCGTTAGATAAAACGAGCAAAGCTTTCACTTATCTTCGAGAAAAGTTTCCGCAAGTTAGCGATGCAAAGATAAAGGAAGGTATCTTTGTAGGACCTCAGATTAGGAAAGTTATTGCAGACAAACAATTCGAGAACTTGTTACATGGTAGGGAACTTCGCGCATGGATGGCATTCAAATCGATCGTCGATAACTTTCTGGAAAATCACAAATCTGTCGACTATGTTGCATATTGTTAAGCAGTGCATAGATGCATACATAATTATGGGCTGTAACATGTCCCTCAAAATCCATTTGCTCGATTCGCATCTTAACTTTTTCCCTGACAACCTTGGCGAAGTCAGTGATGAACATGGAGAATGATTCCATCAAGATATCGCCGTAATGGAGTCACGTTATCAAGGACGGTGGAGTGTGACCATGCTTGCCGATTATTGTTGGATGCTTCATCGCGATGTACCACATGCCATTCACCGACGAAAGTCGACTGCAAAGAAATTCAAGCCTACATAACTGTTATACTTCTTGTACGAATGATGTTGTAATACTGTATGCGTTGTTAAAAAACTTCAATTGCATATTTCTAGAGATCCCGACCTGATAGCGAAAAACGGTTTGCAGATTTAAAAACAGCACATTAAAATTGACCAGAAAAACATAGAAATGTTAGAGAAAGAAAAAAAAAGTTTTTTTTTGTTAGTCAGTGTTTTCAAAAAAAACTGTAGCCTTGAGACTCAAGTGCTAAAATCTAGTTGGAATGAAAGAGACGGGATGGGATGGTGAACTGTGGCTAAAAATAACTTTAAGGGCAAAATTGTGTAGGGGAAGGCGGAGTTGGTTCAAAAAACAAGTGTGTTTTTTTGTGAAACGCAAGTAGAGACAGACGGACCAACAGACAATAACGCATACTTGACTGAGGTATGACTGAAATGACTTTTTGGTAGGAGGTTTGAATTTGAAAAGAAAAAGGCGGTGATGGGCCATAGATGAATATATTATCGGCGCTCAGACGCGCATTTTTGCCATTCGTCATAAGTTGTCCTAGTAGACACAGTGAATTATTTAGTGGTGTAATTCCCAGAAGCTAATTGAAATATTTAGAGGGACGCCATACTAAAGCCAGCAGCTCAGCTGAGTTTTGCTAGCAATTAACTGTGTTCTATATTCATAATTCTGGTAAGACTGAAAGTATTTCTTTGTATATTTAATATTTGTTTAATGGTTCGAGTGATTTGATACTGCCATATCAAAATCTATCCCTTACAACAAGTAAGGATTCGCTCTAGACCCCCCGCCCCAGTTCAGGGTCTAGAGACAAATAAAATACATAAACTCCAGCAAGGATTATGAAAGACAGATCAAGTGTTGAGATCAGTGGAACATATCACCTATCCTATTCTATGGCAGGAAGCTAATGAACATATTTCAGAATATGTAGTCTGGGAGAACTTATCCTATGTAAAACCAAATTGGTAAGATGTGTTGTATGGTCAAAGAGATCTGACCCGTCTATGTGGTGTTGTTGTTGTGTGTGGTGTTGTGTCCAGAAATGGTTTAGAGGATGGAATTCTGACACATGACCAATACTTTATTGCAGAACTGTGAGTTTTTATTTGGCACCAATGTGGTGTCAAATGAGGTGTTGAATATTACAAGAGTGGACCCGTGCAGTTTATATTTTGGCAGAGCAGCCTGATATTGCCACCAAGCACGGAGAGGTGGGGCCACCTGATTCCAGCACCAGATTACTCATTCAAGATACGTGAGCGTCTGGACTGCTGAATACTCACCAACTTAATTTCTAACACACCAATTATAATACCCTCAATAAATGGACAATGTGTAGTCGCCATAGACAGGGAGTGATGAGGCCACCCCAACAGCACATCCATTAAACGTTCTCCCAGAAAAATTACAACCATAAACAGTAGTAATATTAACTAGTCTTGTAAAATACATATGTACACTCCTTTCATTTATTATGCCATATATTCATGCATTTCCTTAATAATTGCAAAACCTTTCATATGTTCTGACCAAAATAAAACCTTGGTTCAGAACAAATAAACTTAAAGAAAATTTATTATCAAAAATTTTACACAGCTTGAGTTAGTTCAGTGTGTCATAACATTTTATTAATATTATTAGACTTATTAAATATCTGTGTGTGTGTGTATGTACACTACCACAACACATTACATATCATTACCCTAGAACTTTAACGTAGCCACATTCATTAGATAACAAAAAAAGATAGGTGTGAGGTCGTAGTGGTAGCAAGAAGGGCCTTCTGACAATTCACAGCTACATTTATCTCAGGAGCCTTCACAGCTGACCTCATGCATCACACTAAGTAATATCACAATCATACAATACCATCAAATCCACTACAATATGTGACCCAATCGGGCCTCGCACTGAAGGGGACCCGCAATCAAGCCCCTGCCTCCAGCTTTGAAATAAAGGAGCAAAGATTGTTTAAAATTAGATATCAGGAATGTATGCTTTTATATTATATTAAAAATACCTCCTCCCCCTACCCCCCGCCCAAAAAAAAAAAATTCTTAGCTTTATTTGGACATAAACGTGTTACAACAAAACAATAACTTAAGTCCAGGGATGCCCCACCAGAATGATCCAAATCAGGACCCGCAATTACTAAGTCCGACACTGGTTTCCCACGGCATCCAAATAATACATTGAACAAGTTAAGTTAACATCTCGTCATGAAAAATAAGACATGTCCAAGATCAACTCAGCGGCATGTACAGGAATGTCCGGAACTGCACTAGGTAAAAATCCTGGCAACACTGACGAGAAAATGGCAATGTTTTTGTCCGGTAAAACTGTTTACAGTTGACGGGCCGGAAAAATAATTCTTGGGCTTTGGATCGCTCGATCCTGTCAAAACATTCCCGAGGTCTAATCTCCTGGGCTACAGACCTCTAAGTGCATACTGATTCGCTTTACGTTCATTTTACTTGACGACTCGCCTGGAAACTTCAAGTAGATGAAATCTGATTATGTGAAAGTAAATGAGTATTTGCCTACGTCACCTAATATCTTGAAAATGTTACTACATGCTGCTGTATGCGCGCATGTGTGTGTGTGTGTGTGTGTGTGTGTGTGTGTGTGTGTGTGTGTGCACGCCTGTCAGCACAACTAAATATATATATATATATATATATATATATACACATATATATATATATATATATATATATATATATATATATATATATATACACATATATATATAGGAGCAGCATACCCGCCAAAATATGGCGGGAAATAATTATGTTGTGCCTGCTGCATGCCTTGGTGACGGCACTAATTCTCCTTTTGTCATTTATCTGGATGCGTTGCTTATGAAGCTATTGACCAACGCGTCAAAATGGTATGGGGGAAAAAGTGGGAAAAAGTCAAATAAACAAAATTTGACTAATTAATTAACAGCTGCTATATCACAACATGTTCTGTAAATATTCGGATTAAAATTTAAAAAATTCAAAATAAGCTTTCTATTACTTATTACACTCCGAATCATTATCGAATGGCACAAAATACAATTTTAAGTATTTACTCTTTACTATACATACATCAGATTCTTATGTCAGTTGTATTTAACCACTTAACGCCCAATGCCCCTAATATGAATCCTCATGTGTGACTGTGTATTAAAATATACAATAAAACATATGTTAATGCATACTGGGTCATACATGGATCATTTCATAATGTCCTTCAGGTTTATAACACAAGTTACATTACAAAGTCAGAATTACCTGTATAAAAGCATGAACAATAAATGCAATTTAGTAGTTCCGCATTCAAGTTCTTGGGCCTTAAAGGGCTAAGCTTCATAAACTTCTTCTTCTTCTGCGTTCGTCCTAAAAAGGACGTTGGTTACGTCGTGTCGCCGTTTACAGCAAAGCTGCGATATCTGCGCCTTTCGGCCCGACACATCCGTTTTCGGCATGGCATTTTTGGGACCGGGTTAGCCTTCCCTCTTCGATCCCTACTCTGTCAGCAAGACTGCAGTGATGCAGCCTGTTTTAAGGACCACCACTTGGAGGTGGAGTAGAGTCTTGGTCAGCTCTGGTTCGCTGACCCTGACGCAAGCGGTCAAGCTATGTGTCACTGACTGCATTCCTCACTTTTGATGCGTCTTCAGTCCCAAGCTTCATAAACGAATGTGTACATAGCTGAATGTATGTCATCATTCGTACATCGCTGAATGTATGTCATTATTTGTACATCGCTGGATGTATGTCATCATTTTGTACATCGCTGAATGTATGTCATTATTTGTAGATTGTTGAATTTATGTCATTATTTGTACATCGCTGAATGTATGTCATTATTTGTACATCACTGAATGCATGTCATTATTTGTACATCACTGAATGTATGTCATTATTTGTACATCGTTGAATGTATGTTATTATTTATACATCGCTGAATGTATGTCATTATCTAATTTGTAAAAACGTCTTTGCTACTTTTCTTCGTAGCACTCTCTTTCAGCCATATGCCATATATATGGAGCAGCTGGTTATATCCGGACTTTGTTAAATTTTGTGTTAAACTTTTCTTGATTGTATATACTCTATGTACTGCACAGTATTATTCCTCTCGATGGTGTGGTTACAGTTTAATTATTATTCAGATCTCTGTGTCTATCCTGGCATGCATTTAATATTGGTCTGAGGTTAATTTATGTCAGTTGTGCAAAATCCTTATCTTTCTTGGGAAGCTTGCTTCATTATATAAAGTGGCTAGGTGAGCGAGTGGTTCTGTAAAGTCCTGAGCAACCTTTTTTTTTTAAATGTCTGCTTTGTTTTTGTAATATACTGTTTTATTACGTAATTATGTATTTCTGGTGAGGCATTAATGCCTATCAGATTTTCCACATTCATTTCTACTTTGAGATTATTGCAGTAGGTCTCTATGTTTTGCCTGTGCTGTTCATATTTCTTGCCGTCCAGCAGAAAGCGTCTAATTGTATTCGTTTCTTGATGCCCTGTACTAATATAGCATTAAGTAACAATTTCATTCTTATAAATAAGCAACCTCTTATAATGTATCTGCGCTTAACATGTTTATAATGAGTTTCTAATAAACGAACTTGCGGTTATACCCGAACTTTCTGGAAAAGAAAATCATGTTCGCGTTTATCTAGAGATTGTTTCGTCGCTTCGCCTTACTTTGAAAGCGCTGGCGTGGGAAAATAAAATCACAGTCGTCATGTGTGACTGTATTCAAACTAATGTCATTTAGTTGTAGGCCAAACTTGAGATTGACTTTCCATTTTGTTTAGTTTGGTAGATTGACACGCCGATAGATAGAAATGCTTTATTAGAACAATTACGATTCTGTATTGTTTGATATATAAAATATAATAAAAACGAAACTCAAATTACTTATATGGTAAAAAATAATAATTGAAAGATAAATACGATAATAAAACATAAATCATCATCATCGAAGCATTTATGTGCTCAGACAGCAGTGTTGTCTGTATATATGTGTTTTACACGATGAGATCGTCAGCCCCCCACACAACCTCATATTAGTCGCTTCGAACTACATGCATGAGAGAGAAATTTGTCCTACCTTTTCTTTGACTCACCCCATGCCATGGAACAGCACAGAATCATATTGCAAATAACAGTTAAATAATTGATGACAAAATAAATATGATATTAACAGAAACGGCATGTCAACTTAATAATAGCCATAACACTTATTTACTTCCTTAGTCGTTTCTCTTCTACCTTGGGATGTAGAAATTTGCTAGAGAGAGAGAACGCCATGCTATCCTATTGGCTGTTTTTCCTTTGACCTGTTTCCAGTCCAGTTCTCAGTCCTTCGCGGATTATCTAATGTGGTCCTCCAGCGAACTCTAGGTCGTCCTGGAGGTCTGGATCCTTGGCTCTTGGTTTCCATATTTGTCGTGTTATCCGATATTCTCCCATTCTGCAGATATGGTCATACCATCGCAACTGGGACTGTTCCACTCGCGTCTACAGGGGTTGGGTTTCAAGGCCATGATGTATCGATTCGTTCCGAACCATTTACACCAGTGTTTCTCAACCCTGATAGTAGCAACGCCCCCTTTTGACAACTAATATTTTAAACCCCCCCCCCCAACCTTTTAACACCCCCTTGCTCTTTATCGTGTATACACACACACACACACATATATTCCACCATACTTTTAAAAAAGCAATGCAGTTAATGAGTTATCTTTTCTTATAATATAAAGAAGAAGAGAAAGCACATTTATAAAAGCATAGTTATATTAAATATGTGTTTAAGTACGGGATTATATACACCACAAGTTCATTATCCTTGAATTACAAATTGGCGGAGCAAATGATATAAAATTAGTTCTTACAACTCTATAACTATCATAATCATATCATTTTAATAGCGCCTAAATGACTGAATATATATCTTCAAATCTGAATATTTAAGCCTCTCCTTATGTAAGGTTAGCTTGGTTGTGTCGAGAGGCTAACGAATGTTTCGAGTGTTGAAGGAACATAAATCTCCGCCTACTGTCTCCTGACAATGGTAACATCCCAGGTACTAAAATTTTGCGTTTGGAATCCTTGAAACACTCCATGCGACGCAGGGCAAATAAAAACTGTCGTGTTACAAGCTTTGCGAAGGAGAATATCTTTGTAATTGTTTCATACTGATTCTCATAAAAATGTACACAACGCCCCCCTGAATGGAAGTAGCGACCCCCAATCGTTGCGACCCATCAGAACGCCCCCAGACATCTTGAAAACGCCCCTCAGGGGGCGGTACCGCCCCCATTGAGAAACACTGATTTACACTGTAAGTTAAATACCTTACTTGAAAATTCATTCGGCATGTTAATAATTTAATATCCAACAGCCTGCTTACTGTGGAAATCAACAATAAACTGATGACAAAACTGTAAAAATCGAATATATAACTGATGACACAGCTGTAGAAATAGAAGATCTAGCTGATGACAAAACTGTAGAAATAGAACATTTAACTGATGACACAGATGTAGAAATAGAACATTTAACTGATGACACAACTGCAGATATAGAACATTTAACTGCTGACATAACAGTAGAAATAGAACATTTAACTCAAGACAAAACTGTAGAAATAGAACCTTTAACATAAAAAAAACTGTAGAAATAGAACCTTTAACTGATGACAAAACGGTAGAAATAGAACATTTAACTGATGACACAAATGTAGAAATAGAACATTTAACTGATGACAAAACTGTGGACATAGAACATTTAAATGATGACACAACTTTAGATATAGAACATTTAACTTATGAAATAACTGTAGAAAAAGAACATTTAGCTCATGACAAAACTGTAGAAATAGAACATTTAACTGACGACAAAACTGTAGAAATAGAACATTTAACTGATGACACAAATGTAGAAATAGAACATTTAACTGATGACACAAATGTAAAAATAGAACATTTAACTTATGACACATCTGTAGATATAGAACATTTAAATGATGACATAACTGTAAAAATAGAACATTTAACTGTTGTCAAAACTGTAGAAATAGAACATTTAACTGATGACAAAACTGTAGAAATAGAACGTTTAACTGATGACAAAACTGTAGAAATAGAACATTTAACTGATGACAACTGTAGATATAGAACATTTAACTTATGAAATAACTGTAGAAATAGAACATTTAACTCATGACAAAACTGTAGAAATAGAACATTTAACTGATGACACAGCTGTAGAAATAGAACATTTAACTGATGACACAACTGTAGATATAGAACATTTAACTGATGGTATTACTGTAGAAACAGAACATTTAACTCATGACAAAACTGTAGAAATAGAACATTTAACTGATGACAAAACTAGAAATAGAACGTTTAACTGATGAAAAAAAAGTGAAAATTGAGCATTTTGGAAAACCAATAAAATAAAAAGCACACACATGGAAAAGGAAATTAGAACACAAGGCATAAAGCGGATCACGACCAGGCAGAAAGATCCTTAAACCAATGGAACAGGGCAGAAAGTCGGCTTGTGTTTGTTGACGGCCTATGCTCCAAGTGGAGATGTGAGGTAAAGGATGCATGAATAAACTGCAATTATTATCTATTTCTCACGACTTTTGTCACCATGTATTCTTTGTAACTGTTTTTCTGTGTTAAACGTACATAACTGCATTTTCTAAATCTTATCAGCTGTTCTTTGTTCTCTCTCTTTATTATCGCTATCTCACCACTTTGGCTGGTCTGTGCCAATATCTCTTTTCATTATCGGTTTCTCACTGTCTCCCTTAACTACGTTGCGTACCGCTGATATTTCTCCGTCTGTCAAACACTGTGCTTGATATCTAAGATTACACATTAAGACGATAATTACATGTCTATCGTCTTATAACTCTGATTTGGACCTCTCTTTTTTTCTAATCGTCGACAGCTGTATTTCCGCGAAGCCGTTTCAACAACACGGTCATATAACCCATAAACCAGGGGTTTCCTGCGTGAAGTATACGTACGAGTAGGTAGTTAAGGGAGCACGGGGAGTGTTTGGTATATAACTATATTAAAGGTCGATAGTTCCATACTGCTGTAGGGGAGTGAAATGTTGGAGACTTCACTATACTAGTCCTCTATCCCACTACCTTTTCCTTCCCTAACTCGAAATCATCTACATCTGAGTCGACTGGAGCGTGATGACACCATGAATCGAGCCTGGTACTTTAGCCGAGAGAGACCATATCCATAACCACTCTGTCAATCGGCGCTCATAGCTATATTATCCTACTGTTCGTGAAAAGAAAAATGTGTGGATTGGACAAGGGAATGGTGACCTTTGTTCTAAATCAAACGCACAGCAAGAAACAAAGTGAAAGCTGAACAAGATACTCTGGTATCTCTTTCAAAAACTATACAGTACAAAGAAAACAAATAGAATCAAGGGTCTCACTAACTTATTTTACTGTGTTCTCATAAATATTTAATAAATATTGTGACACTAAATTATGTTGTAATATACAACATAAAGTGTTCTTTATGAAAAAAAAAATTGATCTGGTTGTTTATTATATTATGTGCATATGCGCGGTAAACTCTAGAATTTATTTCCGCACATATTGAATATGGGGAACGGGCAGGTTTACTCGGGGATGTTAATCCAGAATTAACCGCGGAGGGTTGGTCCTGGTTGCTAAGATAAGAAAGGTGGCTCTGAGGTACAAGCAACCAGGTGAAATAGAGGTAGAGAAGAAGGATGGTCCGGTGGCGATTTCCCAAAACAGTTCCAGACAAGCAATATCCTGTGACACTATATCCCCTAATCTGTTATCTCCCTTCTCATATAGCTTACGAAAGCCCACCTTTCACCCTCCCAATAAATAATAAGAGAAAGGAAATATACCTGAAGTCATTTATCCTCTCTCTCTCTCTCTCTCTCTCTCTCTCTCTCTCTCTCTCTCTCTCTCTCTCTCTCTCTCTCTCTCTCTCTCTCTCTCTCTCTCTCTATCGCTCTCTCTCTCTCTCTCTCTCTCTCTCTCTCTCTCACTATTAATGCGACAACCTGAGGTTGTGAGAGATCTCACATGTTACGAGATTTATTAACTGAATTATAGTCATACCCTGTCTTACGGCGCTTCGACTTACGGCGCGTCGCACTTACGGACATTAATACATTACCACCGTACTTCGGAGTTACGGCGCTTGCTTTAGAGTTACGGACATTTAACGTCATGACGCCACCGCCCGCATCTGCGGGTCAGTTTGTTTACAAACATCGTGCGATTTGCATGTTCTTGTGTTGGCTGTTTCCCATTGTGATTAAGTGAATATTAAAGTGTTTATAATGTTTCTTTTAATGTTTTCTTGTGATTAAAATATAAAATAAGTTCATACAAAATCGCAAATAAAAGTTGAAATGAAAGTCGTAATGCTGTTACAAACATTAACATCTCCTTGTGTTATGCAAAGTGAGTAGCCTAATCTAGGCCTAAATGAATACGTATTAAAGTGTTTCTAATGTTTATTTTAGCGTTTTCTTACTTACTTACTTATTCATCCCTCTTTTACCGTGATGTGTAGAGGTTTGGAAGAGAGAGCGCCATACTTTTCTATCGGCTGTCTTCCTCCTGGCTTGGTTCCATTCTAGTCCTCGGCCCTTCAAAGATTGTCTAATGTTGTTCCCCCCAGCGGACTTTGGGTCGTCGTGGAGGTCTGGATCCCTGACTCTTAGTTTCCCATGCTTGTCGTGGTAGCCGATCGTCTCCCATTCCGCAGACATGGCCAAACCATCTTAGTTGGGACTGTTCTACTTGGGTCTGCAGGGGTTGGGTTTTTAGGCCTTGACATATCGTCTGGTTGCGGACCATGTCTCTTCTTGTTACTGCAGCCACCTTCCTCAGAGACCCCATTTCTGAGGGTTTTTAAAGTGTTTTCTTGTGACTAAAATGGTAAGCAAAATATTAATTTTACTTTCCTATCGGTTTTATAGGACTAGCACTATTGCGCACTTAATATATGATAGCGTAGACACGTTTTCAGGCTTCGCAAGAGTTTTTTTTTTTTAAAAGGACAGTGCTTCGACTTACGGACATTTTTGTATTACGACACCCCTCTGGAACCGAATACCGGTATAACGTAAGTGCGGGATATGCCTGTACACAACAATATTTACATAGGAAGTTTGGCTGCAGTAAAATGTACTTTCGCATATATATGAGAAATCTAATATATTAGATGTGTGATTAAATCAAATAGTAGAGTGAATAAAATGTAGTGTGGATGTAAGTATGTTGTTATCACAAAACTCACCGTTATCTAGAGTCTCTGTATACTGGAGTGATTTTCCTGAAATTATGTGATTCTGGTTTGATTCCCTGAAATATACTTGATAATAGTAATATAACTTAAGCGTTCTCTTTTTGACTGCTCTCACTGGCTCATAAAAACAATTTCGTTAAATCTATCACAATCCAACTGATAACGTCACATTACTGTGTGATCACTGATACAATCGCTGGTTTTGTTATGGTGTTAATCAACTTTCTTCACGAGGTCGAATATATATATATATATATATATATATATATATATATAATATATATATATATAATATATATATATATATATATATATATATATATATATATATATATATATATATGTGACCGCGCCATCTTGTCAGCCCTATTGTCTCCGTGGTTCACCCATCTTGTCAGCCATATTGTCTCTGTGGTTTAGTGCCGTTTCACCTTTTCATCACGTTATCTTCAACAAGATTTATTACAAGGCCATAATAAAGCCTACAAATTAGTTGTGTTTTTGCTCTAGAAATAGTTGTGCATACAGTAGAACTCCATTTATCCGAACCCCATGGGACCGAGCATCGTTCGGATAATCAAATGTTCGGATAATTGGATTACATAATGTATCGAGTACATGTACACATATTTCTAAAAATAATTAACCATCACAAGGAAAATACACTATAAAACATATTTACTTGTACTGTAATAATAATACCCACACTGTATTAGATCACTGTATCACCAAAATCTTTTATTGCACTGCAGTGCATGTACTTCTTGTATTAATTATTTTTGTTAAGAAAGAGAAATGTTTTCAAAATAACATTACAAACGATTCAAAACCAGGCGCAACTTACGTATATATGTACTTGCACAGATGTAGCCCACTATTTAAAATAATGAGGAATCCTCTTTTGCACCAAACTGGATAGTCTCCTTTTGGCTGCTAAGTCCCGAATTCTCTTCAACAGCAGAAGCTGTGTAGGACAGCTGTCATCTTCTTGCTCGTACCAAGCCATCGCAGTTTCTAGTGCTATAAAGGCCTCTTCAGGACTTGGTCGACGTTTTGGTTTTTCTTCATAATCTACAAGTACATCATGTACTTCTGAGGTGTCTTCATCATCGGTCACTACATGTATTTGGTTTTCTTCTTGCACAAAAGACAAAATTTCTTCGTCATTCAAAAAACTGAAAACCAGAATCATTATCATCTTCTAGCCACATGTGTGCATCATCTTTGTCACAGTCCGAAAATCCGGGCATTGCTTGAAACAGTTCCACAACTTCATTTATACAATCATCATTTGTGTCCACTGCAGTAGTTTCATTTCCTCCTTTTTTCCCAAGCAATCTACTCCAAGCCTTGTTGAGATTATCTTGTGACAGGGTGGTCCAAGCATCAGCTAACATATAGCAGCAGTCTTTGAGATTAAGCTTTTTGGAAAACGCCACCACACTTTCTTCATCTTCAGCCAACAATAAACGACGCAGGACTTCCTTCTTGTACATCTTTTTAAGCTTTGCTATAACACCCTGATCCATTGGTTGAATCAGTGCTGTTACATTGGGAGGCAGAAAAATTACTTTAAAAATTTGCATCAACTGCATTCAATGTATCCGTCTCTGGATGAGATGGTGCATTGTCCAGTAGAAGAATTACTTTTCCAGTTTTCTTTTCTTGTTCTCCCAACCTCTTCACATTTGGGATGAACTGATTTGTATACCAATCAAGAAATATTTCACTATTCATCCAAGCACTCTTCTGTGCTTTGTAACACAATGGGAGACATGTCACATTCTTTAAACAACGTGGTTTTTTGGCTTTGCCGATCATTAGCACCGGTAAACGATGACTTCCACTGGCATTCGCGGCTACCAAAATTGTTACTCTCTCTTTGCACTTTTTAAACCCAGGGGCAGCTGCTTCGCGCTGAGATGCAAGTGATTTTTGAGGCAATGATTTCCAGTATAAGCCAGTCTCATCGGCATTATACACATCCTCGAGTGAATAACCTTCTTCTTCCAAAAAAGCCAAGAATGTTTCTATAAAATTTTTAGCGGCAGTTGCATCGCTAGATAAAGATTCCCCTTGAATCTCCAATTCTCGTATGCCATGACGAGATTTAAAGTTTCTTAAACATTCCTGGCTAGCCTTAAAGTCAGGAGGACCGTCAAGTTGATTGTTGAACTGAAGTGCCTTTTCACACAACAGAGAACCAGAGATAGGTTCCCCTTTGCTTCTTCTTTGCACAAACCATATATACAAAGCCTCTTCCAATTTCACATCTTTCGCATTTCTCATGGTTTTACGTTTCTTCGACCCACTTTCACTATCAAATTTCGATGCAAAACTCATAATTTTATCCTTGTTACTTTTAATGTCAGAGACGGTAGCTTTCCCAACATTGAAAATCCTCGCAAGTGAAGACACAGTTTCACCTTGTCCTAGTCTCTTGATAAATTCTGTTTTCGTTTCAATTGACAAAACATTGCGGTTCCTTTTATATGCTTTAGGCCTACTGGAAGATGCCATATCGCACAGAGAAATACTTGTACGCCAAAATTATTCTGCTGTAGTAGCAGACACAATTATTTTAAGTTGAACTGTCTGTTTAGCCAGTGTTCTACCTAGAACGCACACGTACACTGTATTTTTAAACCAGATATTAACTGACTTTATGATCTAACTGACTTCCTGTACGTAAGCGACCGACCATTAGCCATCCCATTCTCTACAAATTGTTCGCACACATTTGAAGTTTGCCGCATCAAAAGATTCAGAATTTTAGTCTAACGTGACTGTGGCATCTGATTTTTTTTTTTTTCTGGAAAAAGTGTTCGGATAATTGGATGTTCGGATAATTGGGGTTCGGATAAATGGAGTTCTACTGTATTTGTGTTTTCATGCCTTCTAGAGCAATAATCGCGTGCGTTATTTCTCGAGGCGAAATCTCAGGTTATTGTTAATGTCTAGCCAGACATTGATTTTACGTGAGTATCCCTTTTCTTGTACAGAGACAGGTGTCCCTCGCCATTCAGGCAGATACTCGCCGATTTCGGAGGTACCCATTAGAGCTGGGTCGGCTCAGGAGCCGCCAATCCCTGGTCGACGACACTCCTTCAAATGTCCTCGCCAGGTCTCGAGTTAATCCAGTCCAATTCCCGGTCGACGAAAAATCTTCAAATGCCGTCGCCCAGGTTTGATCCTGAATCACCCGGTCGCCAGAGCGGTGTTGTAACCACTACGCTAGCGCGGCTCCATCCTAGGGCTTATAAAAGAGATAGCAAGCGGCGAAACAGGCCTATTTTTGAGAGAGCCGCCCAGAAGAGAACAGACGAAGTTAGACACCAGAGTCAATCTGTGTCAATCTGTAGATGCCTTGAGCACAATGTCTATGAACACTGACTGGGTGTTTAGTGTTTGCTATGTTCGGTGGTATTAAATGTTGATCTGTATAAGGCTTTGTGTTGCTTGAATTGTTAAGTCTGCTGCTGAGAGGGTTGCAAGCAACCAATAATTGCAACCCCTGTCAAACGATCTCTAATAAATTTTCTTAGTGCATGGGTCTTGGGTGTACAGTAGCCACATCGACATAAGTTCGCCTCTACCACTACACCTAGCCTCTGTTACAAGTGGCGTCGTCGGCAGGATTAACAGACAGCACGCAGTGAAGAAACTCTTCAGCAATCAGAGTAGCAACAGCCGAAACAGTAGAACACCCAGTTCAGTGCAAGGCGAGGGACGGGATCATCCAGTTTGTCAATATTTCTAGTCAACTCTACTAGCAACAAGATGGTGGCACGCAACACACGTGCTGCTAGTAGATTGGATAACGAAGATGTGGCTGAGGTGGATGACCCTGTAGTGGGGCTGGATCGTCAACCAGAACGAGTACAGTACATCGTGGTACCTACTCACAAGAAAGTGCGGTGCTTTGGGGAGCGCACGGGTCCTACGGCCGAGGAATATGTCAGAGAGGTGAGAGCTGCCTGGAGAGTAGGGATGATGAGTAAAGAGGACCAGGCAGATGTTATTCTTGACAGTGTGACCCCAAGTGTCCGCAGGGAGCTGAGGATTCAGGCTAATGACGATGACCCAGAAGCAATGCTACATTCCATTCTTAGGGTGTATGGGGAGCGTCGAAGCATCCCAGAAGTAATGGCCACTTTTTATTCTACCCGGCAAGGTGCAAGGGAGTCTCTTTGGGAATTCTCCCATCGCATCCACGAGGTGTTTGAAAGTGTTGTAAGAGCACAAAAGCAGAATAACGTCACTCCGTTGGAGCCATCTTTTCTTCGTGACCAGTTTGCTGCTTGTCTCAGAGATGATCTACTAAGAAAGCTTGCAAAGGAAACGATCATCAAAGAGCCTACAGCATCGTTCACGTCGGTGAGGGACTATGCCCTACGGTTTTTAGAGACTAAACCCACTTCTGGGGCTGGTGTTGCCAGTGTCGAAGCAGCTTCTGGAGCAGGTGTCGCCAGTGTCGAAGCAGCAAATACGGTGATGGTACCAGATGCACATGCATTAAACGCAGAAGAAGAGCGGCTGAGAGCACAGGTGGCTCAATTAGAGGCTAAAATTGATGCGATGACTCAGGAGCAGGGGAGACGTACCAGGACAGTTCGTTGTTTTAGATGCAGAGGACTAGGCCACGTACAGAATCGATGTCCACAGGCATTAAACTAGACCCCTCTGCGGCTGGGAGTCAGGTTACAGAAGGGGAACAGAATGACTCAAAGATAAAGATGGTTGGTGGTCGACCGGAGTGTGAGATACTTATTGCAGGAAAGAAAGTCAAAGGCGGCCAGGAATGTAAGGGTAGCAGGAGGCGACCCAGGGCCCAGAGGAAGCCTAGGAAAATAAGATGCTTCAACTGTGGAGACTTTTCAAACCACATGGCAGTCAAGTGTCCCCAGGGCCCGCTTCCTAAGCGATGTTTTCATTGTAAGTCCCCAGGCCATTTGATATCGGTTTGTCCATCAAAGAGTGCCCTCACTAGACGTACCAACACATCTAGATTGCCGTCACAGTGCAAGCCAAGAGATGGCCGTGGCAACTGTCACCCTAAGGGCGCCAGGAAAAGTGGTCGACATTTAGAGGAGGAGACTCATCTAAAACTCGTTGAAGGACACGTTTCCAGGCTGCAAGGGGCGCACGTAAGAGCAGAGGCACCGTTGCAGAGTTTTGAAGCAGTCCGGAAAGAGAGATGTGACAAAGTGTCGTGTTCTACTCCACTACAGGTCGGAGAATTGGTGAAGAAGAGAATGCACAACGCTGAGAGATCAAAGATTCGTGATATGTGGTCAGAAGAGGAGTACGTTGTTGTTCGTGCTCCCACAATGACAGGGGGTCCATATATCATCCAACGAACAGACAGAGCGAGTCCGAGCATTAGAGTCACTGGCAACGAACTGAGACGAAGTGAAGGACAAGATGATTCTCCACATTTGGTAGATACGACTGGAGCGCCTGATTTTGTGCAGTTGTCGGGACGACAACAAAATCAGGCGGGGAATATGTTACCGCGCCATCTTGTCAGCCCTATTGTCTCCGTGGTTCACCCATCTTGTCAGCCATATTGTCTCTGTGGTTTAGTGCCTTTTTAATCACGTTATCTTCAAAAAGATTTATTACAAGGCCATAATAAAGCCTACAAATTAGTTGTGTTTTTGCTCTAGAAATAGTTGTGCATATTTGTGTTTTCATGCCTTCTAGAGCAATAATCGCGTGTGTTATTTGCGTGTCGCAAATTAATACGCGCAGCGCGCAGTAAGTTGAGTGATTAGCCAAGGGCTTATAAAAGAGATAGCAAGCGGCGAAACAGGCCTATTTTTGAGAGAGCCACCCAGAAGAGAACAGACGAAGTTAGACACCAGAGTCAATCTGTGTCAATCTGTAGATGCCTTGAGCACAATGTCTATGAACACTGACTGGGTGTTTAGTGATTGCTATGTTCGGTAGTATTAAATGTTGATCTGTATAAGGCTTTGTGTTGCTTGAATTGTTAAGTCTGCTGCTGAGAGGGTTGCAAGCAACCAATAATTGCAACCCCTGTCAAACGATCTCTAATAAATTTTCTTAGTGCATGGGTCTTGGGTGTACAGTAGCCACATCGACATAAGTTCGCCTCTACCACTACACCTAGCCCCTGTTACATTTATATATATATATATATATATATATATATATATATATATATATATATATATATATATATATATATATATATATATATATAGAGAGAGAGAGAGAGAGAGAGAGAGAGAGAACGAACGAACGAACGAACTTTATTTTCAAAGGGTTGAGAATTGGGCACGCATGCCCGTCTGACATTCTGCCCTTCTTTTCTCTCACCTTTCATACTGAATTCATTTATTCTCACATGCATTTTACATATCAATTTCAAGGAATTCAACGTTGTAAAGTAAAATAAAATAGCACACTCATATTAACATTAAATACTTATAAACATGACATAAAATATGTTGAAAAGTACAAACATCGTCATTAGAACCTACAGTTGACATTATAAGAAAAGATAATTTGATTGGGGGGGGGGGGGCATGTAACACTGGACAACTAATTTTGACATTTTGTGTGTATCTGAGATTAAACAATGTTACCTTTATGTTGTTTAGGCTGCTGAAAATGAAAATGGCCGTTAAAACACCAGATTAGCTCTAGTTTTCTTAAATATATATCAAACAAGTTTTACACATTTGCCTTTATAATACCATATGATAATAATGCTCATAGCGGAAATGATTCACAGCAACGCCTTTTTGCCTGTCGCTTGTAATGAGTTTCTGGAGCATCTCTCACAAGGGTCCAACAATAGTCTGCTAGCATTGCTGCATTCCGTTTCCCTTGGTACCTTTTTTCGAGGGTAGCAATGTCCTGGTGAAATTGTTCCCCATGCTCGTCACTGACAGCACCGCAGTTAGCAGGGAAGAAATCCAGATGAGAGTGTAAAAAGTGTAATTTCAAAGACGTTGCACCCTAGTCTCTCGTAGCGCTACAAAAGGGTTTCTCCAAGCTCCTGGTAATTGTCAGCCTTATTGTTTCCTAGAAAGTTTGTGGCCACTTGCTGGAAAGCATTCCAAGCTAACTTTTCATCACCTGTGAGGATATCATCAAAACGCTGATCTCGGAAGAGCTGACGTATCTGTGGACCGAAAAATACACCTTCCTTGATTTTGGCCTCACTACGTCTTGGAAATTTATCACGAAGGTATAAAAATTGTGCCCCATTTCGATCCAAGGCCTTCACAAAATTCTTCATTAGTCCAAGTTTGATGTGGAGAGAAGGGAGCAAGATCTTGTGGGATTCTACAAGTGGTTCGTTAAGTACATTATTTTTCCGCGGTTCAAGTGATTGTCGTTGGGGCCAATCCTTTTTCTTGTAGTGGGAAGTCCTGGCACGGCTGTCCCACAGACAGAGGAAACAGCAAAACTTTGTGTAACCCTGCTGTAGCCCCATCAAGATGGCAATGACCTCCAGGTCCCCACAAATCTGCCACTTATACTTGTCATAGTTGATGGTGTGCAACAGTTGTTTCATGTTGTTGTACGTTTCTTTCATGTGGACTGCATTCCCAAGTGGAACAGATGGTAAAACGTTACCATTATGGAGCGACACAGTTTTTAAGCTCAACTTGGACGAATCAATGAACAGCCTCCAATCGTCGTCTTTGTAGTTGATGTGTAGTGCTGCCACCAGACCCACTATATCAACGCAAACAATGAGGTTTTCTGTTATTTTGAAATACAGAAGCAGATCTTTTTGCCGAGCACGAAACACAGACACGTGCACATTCTCTTCTAGAAGATTCCATTGCTGCAGGCTGGACCCCAACTTAATTTACTCATTTATTTTAATTTAACAGAACTTAACTACGAGCACTGTAATAATTATGCATTTTTCCCACTCTGTAATTTTCCAAACCACAACAAACCAGTTGTATTAAATACCACGTGAATAGTCATGGTATTCATAGTATTAATAATACAGGTTGTAAACACACAAATACCACATTCACATGGATATGTGAAAGGGTTAAGTTATTCTTAGGTTAATTAAATACCACGTGAATAGTCATGGTATTCATAGTATTAATAATACAGGTTGTAAACACACAAATACCACATTCACATGGATATGTGAAAGGGTTAAGTTATGAAGCCTTTTTCATTTTATTTATAACAGCGTTGAGACGACAAGTATTGGAGAGCTGATGCGTGATGCCATATGATGATGGATGGCATCCGCATGTCTGGTTTTGTGTAGTGTGTAGATGTGTTCAGTCAAAACAATGTTCATGCAACAATAACAGGGCAATCCACATAGGACGTCAGTAAACTCACGACGTATAAAGTCAATGAGTCTTGAAACAGCCGTTGACGTTTTTCTTCATTATTTATTGTGGACGCCACAGTGACAAAATGGTTACGCAAATGTGTAGGCACATCAAACAGTCATTATCACAGCAACATTCAATACAGCAATAAACGGTAGACAGCATTACAATGATGAGTCAGATGCATGTTATATTTCATAGTGCTGTAAATGTAGTCAGGTGGAAAACTCCATCCTTTTCTATAACAGCCAGGAGATAACCAGATGTATGAGATCAGTTCACTCTCCTTAGTTTGACTTCAGCAAGACAGACACGTCTGCCGAAGTATAAATAATGTCCTCAAAAATATCCTCTAGATAATAAAGGTTTTCCAAACCTAGTTCATTTAACAGAGTAGCAAGTAATGGTCCTTGGTACCTGCATCAACCGATGCAGTACAATGCAGCGACATGTGAGCTAGGAAAACATCTCGTGACGACGACTTTCGCAGACAGGCTATGAATCGAAATCGCTCACGACCCAAAATCAATAGAGTTAATGAAAGAGTCAATTTACCTTGCTTTCATGAAATACACAGAAATATCACGCCTCCCGACATGTGGGAAACACTAGAGGTATTATCTCGAATAAACGAAATATCCATTAAGAGGACTACACATCCCTGACAGAACAAAAATAGCGGAGATCCCCTCTTCAACGAGGCATCTCTTTCGCCATTCCAAATCGCTCACTCCCACTAGTGGTGGGCGGAAACCGATCGACAAAGAAGCAAGACAAGTCATGCGCAGTCCAGCGCAAAACGACCACAGCTCAAACTTAACTGCATTCGATACCAACGCGAGAAGACAAATGCTTACCGAGAAAAGTGACTATAAATTCCAAGCAGTTGTTGCCCTTGCGTTATAAAACAGATATTGAAATAAAACGATGTTGCGAGAATTTATCACGCAACATATCACCACCTCCTCCCGATAAAAAAAAATGTGGAACATATTTTTTTTTCAATATCAAAGAGCAAGCGATAAGCGGCTCAAAACGCACGAATTATGCGCTGATAATTAACTAAATTGCCAAACAATAGGCTAATTATAGAGTGTCTGGTGAGGATATACCTCAACAGAAAAATAAATATGTCTCAAAAAATATTCACATCGGGGAGGTGTCACCAACACACATCACGTTAGCATGTAAACACAATATACGTATGCAAGTTACTATAATCATCATTAAACAGCATACTCTAATATTGTCTTTAAAAAATGGATGTACAAATCTGATAGGAAAATTTAGATAGTACATTCTTTGACATGTAATGACATAAGTACATAGTAAAGTTAAACTACATGACGATCCAGGACATATGCTCTGGTATTCCGAGGGTAAGTACACAATCTAGAACTCGTAAGGTAAGTCCTCAGCTCAACAATGACATTCTGAGAAAGTACAAGCAATATAATGCTAATTAATAACTAATATGCTTCATAAGGTACAATACATTATTAATAATTGTGGCTGTTTAGTAAACTAACGGCCCTTATATTAACTACTCAGTCCTCCTCTATCATCTTAAAAAACGAACAGAAGAAGATGACAACAAAGCACGATAGTGTGTACATATAAAGTAAGTACAGATGTGCTAATCTATTGTAGAAATATAGGTGTGTTATGACTCTGTAATATATGGAAATATAGGACAGAAGTATTAGTTGGAGTCATGTGGGCATCTAGACAAAATGTCAGCCATCACATTATCCGCACCACGGATAGCTCGTACCGTGAAGTGAAAAGGTTGAAGAGCTATAGCATATCGAGTGGATCTCGAACTCTTCAAATTCTTAGTCTGAATAGCTGTAAGAGCTTTCTGATCAGTCTCTAGAATGAAATGTGCGCCCAGGAGGAATCTTTGTAGCTTTAGAATTGACCAAACCATCGCTAACAACTCACGGTCTAAAACCGAGTAGTTCCTCTCTGCCGCATTTAGTTTTCTAGAAATGTACATAACAGGATGCAGAGTATTTGCATATTCTTGCATCAGTGCTGCTCCAATCCCAGTGGATGAAGCATCACTCCGAAGAACAAAAGTCCTATCAAGAGTAGGTAATCTTAAGATGGGAGGAGAAGAAAATATATTCTTGATTTGGTCTAGTGAAGATTGGCATTCTTCAGACCAACGGACCAGATTAGGCGAACCTTTCTTCAACAATGTTGATAGAGGTGCCATGATCGAAGATAAATTTGGAATAAATCTCCCATAAAATTGAATTAAACCTAAGAGACTCCTAACTTGTTTCTTCTTTTTAGGAACAGAGATGTTCAGTATTTTGGAAGTATTGTGGTCTTCTGTCTTCAAGAGACCATGACCAACACGATGTCCCAGGAAAGAGATTTCACCAAAACCAACAAAAGCTTTAGAAGGTTTTGCTGTCAAATTATTCTCACGTAGAGTGGACAGTAAGTCATATAACCCTAAATAGTGATCTTCCCAGGTATCACTGAAGAGACAGATGTCATCTAAGTATGCGATGACATCCGAACGATGTGACAGAATTCGACGCATCATGCGAACGAAAGTGGCAGGGGCGTTCATGAGACCAAAAGGCATAACATTCCATTGAAAAAGACCCCTAGGTGTAGAAAAAGCAGTAAGAGGTTTGGCATGCTCTGCTAAAGGCACTTGCCAATAACCTTTAGACAAGTCAAGTTTAGTGAAGAATCTAGAATTAGAAAGTCTAATCAGTAGATCTTCTAACAAAGGCATCGGTTCAGCGTCGAACTTTGTGACCTGATTCAATTTGCGATAATCAACGCAAATTCGTATGTTCTTATCCTTCTTCCGGACAATAACCATGGAAGAAGAATATGGTGAAGTCGATGGTTCAATTATATTTAATTGAATCATTTCATCCAATTCCTTTTCCACTTGCGACTGAAAGTGTATAGGAATAGGATACGGCCTAACCCTAATTGGATTATTGTCGGTAAGAATTATGTCATGTTCTATGACATCTGTGTGTCCAGGAATGTCAGTGAGAACATCCTGAAATGTTTGTAACATCGACGAGACTTGTCGATGTTCGTCACCAGAAAGATTAGGAGAAACAGAAACGTTTTTCCAAGATTCCGTGGAATGTAATGGAACCACTGGAAGGGGAAGGTTGACATCAGAGAAGGTAGCTTCCTCATCCTGAATGACAGACAGGGATGAATAATGACCGTGAGGTGCAGGAGCATCATCCGTTGCCTGGAAAATAGGCAGCAAATAGTCCGGACGTTCGTGAAATTCCGAAAGCATGTTTATGTGGAAAGTTTTATGCTTTCCATCAATATCGACCACATAGTCAACATCGGAAATCCGAGAGACTATTGCATACGGACCTTTCCATGCAATAAGAAGTCTATTTTCCCTACTGGGGAGTAGGACGAATGCTTTGTCACCTGGACAAAGTTGTCGTAGACATCTATTCTTGTTAGCAAACTGCCTTGCCTTCTCTTTAGCAATTTCTGATGAAGCAGTTGCTAGCTTACATGCCTCAATGATCTTTTGTCTAAGAGCAATGACATACTCATATGAGGATTGAGTTTCATCGCTAATATCATCGGCAGTGATGAGATCGTGTAATAAAGACATAGGGCCGCGTGGACGCGCGCCAAAGACAAGTTCGAAGGGAGAAAATCCTGTGTGTTCATTAGGGACTTCTCTATAGGCAAAGAGAGCCGCGGGTAAAACCCTGTCCCAATCTTGAGGATGATCTTCAGTTATCTTACCAAGCAAAGTCTTGAGCGTTCTATTCAGACGCTCAACTAACCCATTAGACATAGGATGGTAGATACTACTGAGAGATCGTTCAATATGTAAGGTAGACATTACCTGTGACATAGTGTCAGATATGAGTTGAGTGCCATGGTCTGACAATATTTCTCTGGGGAACCCCAAGCGAGAAAATATCAACCAAAGAGCATCTGCGATATCTGTAGTAGATATGCTCTTAAGAGGAATAGCCTCTGGCCAACGTGTGCACATATCGACACATGTAAGGATAAACTGATGTCCTCTGGCCGACTTGACCTTAAAAGGGCCAATAATATCTATGGCCATTTTCTGAAACGGCCGAATAGGAATGTCAGCAGCCTGGATAGGCGCAGCATGTCGTGGTCCTCTAGATTTGACCTCCTGACATACCTTGCATGATCGGCAGTAAATACGAATGTCCTTATTGACAAAAGGCCAAAAGAAAGCCGCAAGGACTCTCGACTTCGTACGGGCAAAACCCATATGTCCAGCACATTGCGAGTCATGAGCATGTTGCAATATTTGGACTCTCATGCTCTTGGGAACAAGAATTTGCGAATGTGCCGACGTAGCCGAATCTTGTACCATACGTACAAGTACGCCGTTTCTCATTGCAATCCAAGATTTTCTATTTGTATCCTGATTCGGATCACCTTTCTTCGCAAGAACGAAGAATTTTTTTAAAGAAGAATCTTCTTCTTGCAATTTTATGAAAGAGTCACGAGTGATTACTAAGTGACTATCTTGGCTATCAACTTCATTATCACTATTCAGTGAAGTTTCGGGTGTTTGTAGAGCTTGTGCTCTTGTAACTACTGCATTTGTAGCTTGCATGTTATTATGTTCCAAGCAGCAATCTGCTGTGGGGTACACTCCCTAACTCCGTGAATACGACCAATAATAAGGTCCGCAATAGGATTAGGTAAGAGACAAGCATGCACATCTCCAGTAAAGAAAGGAGTGGCAATGCGAATTACAGCAGTAGGATATTTTTCTAGAGTGCCGCCAAATGTGACACATTTAATAACCCTTCCTGTAGCACAAGATGGATCTACAAGCGATTGTCTAACACCAATAGTGGTGCATCCGGAATCGAAAAGTAGTGAGACCGGAGTATCATTAACAAGACCCTTATGTAGAATTAAAGAACCCCTCCCGTCATGCGCAACAGCAGCAGGAAGAGCGGGAAGTGGGTGACCACAACTCAAAGTAGTTATGGTACCCGGTTCGAATAAAGTACTGCATTGGGGACATTTGTTTGCTCTCTCAAAGTCAAAAGCAGAACTAGTGACAGCGTCAAAGTTTTTACTATCAACAACATGATTACAGGCTGCCTCAGTTTCCTGTTGTACAGCATTAGCCTGCTGATATCTCTTTTTTTTGTGTTGAGATCTACCCCGACTATTATTACCTCTGAAGTTATCAGAGTTATTATTATCTCTGCAGTTATTATTGTCTCTATTGTAATTGTTATACTGGTTCGAATTCCAGTTTCCACGATTACTATCATGTTCACATTGATGCGAACATCTATTTGTTTGGTTTTGAGGTCTTCGGCAGGAATAACCTCTATTACCATATCCTCTTTTGAAATGCTTATAATTATTAGGGTGATAGTAACGAGTCCTATCAGGTTGTCTCCAATTCTTCGAAGAAGAATCACCATGAAATTGATTTCCATGATTTTGACAGAAATTACCGCTACTCTTTCTATCAAAATTTTGTTGGAATCTACGAGCAAAGTTTTGGCCATACGGAGCTGCCGAAGCAACTGGCAAACCTTCTTTCACCTTAGAGTTACCCATGGTTATGTGTGGGTGTGCAGTTACGTATTGGCAACAGAAATCTTCCATTTCCCTTATTGTTTTAGGTTTACGTTCATGAAGGAAAGCAAGGAAAGACTCATTGACAGACGACATGACTTTGTCTCTAAGTATTAAGTCCATAAGTCCTTCATAAGTTTTTTCCGTCTTAGATAGTTCAACCCATCGTGAGAAAGTAATGCGTATTCTTGCAATAAACTCGGAGAATTCAACTCCATTTTCAGGTAACATGTTTTTAAATTGTAGACGATAGCCGTCTTCGTTAAGCTGATATTTCTTTAACAGAGCGGCCCTGACAACCTCATAATTGTTCTTGTCAGGTTCATCCACCATATTTAATATACTTAGAGCTTTACCTGTCAGTATCCCTGATAACTGATAAACATATTTTGCTTTGTCTATGTTATGAGCTGTACATGCTTGTTCAAATCTGTCCAGATAGAACATTATGTCATCACTGGAAGGACTAAAAGTTGGCAACTTAATCTTAAAAGTATCATTATTAGCCTTACCAGAAGATGAACCCTTGTTTGAATCATTACCATTACTCATGTTCATCAATTTCAATTTTTCCAACTCTAAAACTAAGACCTTTTCTTCATGTTCCATTTTTGCTTTCTCTTTCCTCTCATCAGATTCTCTCTGTAATCTTCTCTCCTCAGCCTGAGCCTCTTTTTGAAGTCTTTCATTTTCAGCTTCTTTTTCAAGTCTTTTATTTTCAGCCTCTTTTTCAAGTCTTTTATTCTCAGCCTCTTTTTGAAGTCTTTCAGCTTCTAGCTGTAGCTGGAGTTTTCTCTCCTCAGCTTCTGATTCCCTTTTTTGTTTTTCCATTTCCATTTGGAATCTTTTTTCATCCACCTGCATCTGCAGTTTCTTTTGTTCAGCTTCCATTGCTTTATCATATCGAGCAGTTGCAAATTCTTCTAACTTATCACCAGTCTTCCCAAGCAATTTACCCTGCTCAATAAAGTGCTCAAATGTAGACATGTTGTCTAACATATGAGTCCAAAACCTGAAATAATTAACTAATTTATTTCAAACCTAAGTGTAACAAGTCTTAATTAAGCACTTGTATATTCACATCACATTATATTATCCCAGTCTCTGTGGGAAACAAGTCTCCAATCAAAGAACTTGTATATGAAATATCAACAATCAATTCTTGATCATAAGTGCACTTCTCATTCAATAGTGCACGACACTATTCATCATTCATTTATCATCAGTATAGTAGTAACAGTGCATTAGCATAGCCCATTAACTAATTACTATAACTGTAAACAATGACTATGTAAACACATGCAGAATGTAAACATTGAAAATGTAAACAATACAAACAATGTAAACAATAACACTGTAAACAATAACAAAGATCAGCAACAATACAAAAACTTTCGCAGAAATCAACTAAAAATAAAGCAGAAATTAATGAAATATCACAAAAAATGTGACGATATCTGCGATAGAATTAAACAAAATACATGACACCACAGTGTATAAACAAAAATGTTGTATGAAACTAAATTATAGACAAGAGTAGGCTAACAAACACAAACAAATCAAAACAAAACTAAAGAATGCGAAATAATAACGAAAACAATATTAAAACATGTCATCACAGCTAACATAAATAGCAACAGAAGTCGCTTAGCAAATTCCAGTATTGGAAATTTGCAAACCTTACAGAAAACGCTCACAATAGACGACCTCTATGACGTGGCATAATCTAACGGAGACACCACCCAACCGAGAACCCGCTGAAATATAAACATATAAATATACAAATAACATATAAACATAAAAACATATAGAATGAGATGATACACAGAAGACTCAGCAGAAGTATAAGGGCACAGTTTACATACAAACAGGCCACTTAACTTATAGGCTTCCAATCGTAGAACAGCAGAAAAACGGATGTCAATCAACGTCCTAAAGAGCGAAGCTCCAACGATGATGGCACATCTGAACTGCTTCCACTGCTAACACGATGGTACAAGAGCTTCTGACATACTGTGTGTTGAGTTGTTTCGGCACTTGACCTTCTAATCCAAAAGTAAGTTGATGGAAATCGGTACTTGGCCTTCTTCAGAAAACAACCCGTTTCAACCGGCACTTGACCTTCTCAAAAAACGACAGCACTGGAACCTTGACAGCAGCAACTTGCTTGACTTGCGTAAAAGATAACAGCAGTCCGAGTTATCCGGCAACATGTAACAACGCCGGGTACTGTCAAATTCTTGTTTCCGTCAAAAAATTGAAATTTGACTTTTACCGGGCAACGCCGAGTACTTTGAAAATTTTGAAGATGTTGACTGTATTGAAGAATGTTAATTTCTTGAAGGATGCTGAAGAATTCTTGTTGAAAATGAAGTGGGTAAGGGACCCCGTGTTTGCTGGTACCAGAATCAAACCAGCTTATGGCCACCAAATGATGCGTGATGCCATATGATGATGGATGGCATCCGCATGTCTGGTTTTGTGTAGTGTGTAGATGTGTTCAGTCAAAACAATGTTCATGCAACAATAACAGGGCAATCCACATAGGACGTCAGTAAACTCACGACGTATAAAGTCAATGAGTCTTGAAACAGCCGTTGACGTTTTTTCTTCATTATTTATTGTGGACGCCACAGTGACAAAATGGTTACGCAAATGTGTAGGCACATCAAACAGTCATTATCACAGCAACATTCAATACAGCAATAAACGGTAGACAGCATTACAATGATGAGTCAGATGCATGTTATATTTCATAGTGCTGTAAATGTAGTCAGGTGGAAAACTCCATCCTTTTCTATAACAGCCAGGAGATAACCAGATGTATGAGATCAGTTCACTCTCCTTAGTTTGACTTCAGCAAGACAGACACGTCTGCCGAAGTATAAATAATGTCTTCAAAAATATCCTCTAGATAATAAAGGTTTTCCAAACCTAGTTCATTTAACAGAGTAGCAAGTAATGGTCCTTGGTACCTGCATCAACCGATGCAGTACAATGCAGCGACATGTGAGCTAGGAAAACATCTCGTGACGACGACTTTCGCAGACAGGCTATGAATCGAAATCGCTCACGACCCAAAATCAATAGAGTTAATGAAAGAGTCAATTTACCTTGCTTTCATGAAATACACAGAAATATCACGCCTCCCGACATGTGGGAAACACTAGAGGTATTATCTCGAATAAACGAAATATCCATTAAGAGGACTACACATCCCTGACAGAACAAAAATAGCGGAAATCCCCTCTTCAACTTCTTAATCGCCTCTAAGAGCACCATACCTATCACCAGTTGGCGTGATGCTGACCACAACCCCTAGTGTGCTGTATGGTCAAGAAAATGTGAGCCTGTGTGGCAATTCTAGAGCCAGTACATGCTTACCAAACTCCGACCCTCGCGGAAAGAGCGCTTTTATTAGTTCAAACAGGACATGAGGTATAGCATCAAAATCATGACATGAGGTATAGTAAACTTAAATACTCTGGTTTCAGACTGTAGCATCTGCGCCGTTCCTCTGATCGCACCAGCAGAGGCATGCTGCATGGGCAACAGCTTGGCCTCTTTATTCAAGTGCCCAACCTCGTGCCCACCGAGACTATGTTTCGGGGCTACGCTCCTGTAGTCAGAAATTACAGAAAATGAAAACAGATATACACTAATTGGGAACGAGTAGTGATACCATGATCATATATCGGTAATCAAAATTATCTGGAATTAGCGACACTACACATCCTAAGTAAAGCCTATCAGAGGTTGAAGGGGATATTTTTTCTTCATAAATTATAAAATAAAAGTTACACTTTACATTTACTTACGACAACTGAACAATTACATTCAAGCTAAAACAGCGAATCTCAAGAACAGCTAGGCAGAATCTACTGGCCTGCATCCATTGTTCAAATCTTTTATCTTTTTTTTTTTTTCCTTCTAAAGTTTGGTTGTTCGTGCGTTTAGTGCTTTTTTGAGACAGTGAAAAGAAGAGACATGGTACGCAACCAGACGATACGTCAAGGCCTAAAAACCCAACCCCTGCAGACCCAAGTAGAACAATCCAAACTAAGATGGTTTAACCATGTCTGCAGAATGGGAGAAGATCGGCTACCACGACAAGCACGGGAAACTAAGGGTTTCCCTTCCTTATGTGTTATAAACTGGAAACTAAGAGCCAGAGATCCAGACCTCTAGGACGACCCAGAGTCTGCTGGGAGGATAACAATCTTTGAAGGATAGATGACTGGAATGGAACCAAGCCAGGAGGAAGACAGCCGATATGATAGTATGACGCTCTATCTTGCAAACCTCTACACGTCACGGTAGAAGAGGAACTACTAACTAAGTAAAGAGACAGTGAAATAGATGAAAGATGCCACAATTTTTTAATGCATGTATTTTGTTTCCGCATTATTTAGTGCTGTTGATGAACGGAAGTATGTTCCAGATTTGAAACTTTATATTTTAATGAGAATATTATTATTATTGGTAATGTAAGTTAATTTTTTGTTATGTTTACTGCGTACATTTCTTAATGTGTATGATTTAAGTGACTACTGCTATTTACACCGACTATGTAAATATGTGATGGTGTTTATTTTGAGTGCGTAACAGTGTTTGCGAAAACTGGTGTTTGTTGGTAATTTTTTTAAGGTCAGAATTTTTAGTCGTGCAGACGTTTGTCTTTCAGTAATCAGGAATCTTGAGAATTAGGCAAAACATTGGTAGCTCTTCGAATGCACCCTACGTGCAATGGTGTTCTATGTTTATCAAATATGTAATCTAATTTTGTGGTCTAAGTTTATCATATATATTCATTTCTATGCTAACGTCTAAGGAATACTGAGAAATAATTGTCTACGTGAAGACTTGAATAGCAGAATTTAAAAAGGTGAAAGAAAACTTCCTCGTTTACTTGGTTTCTTGCGTGATGTTGAGCAGTTCCTAGGCTGAGCAACTCTTTCAGTTGTTCGTTTGATTGTTAGCAGGTAGTGATCACTTCCACACCTCACGGTAGAAGGGGACTGACTAAGTAAGTAAGTAAGAAAGAATTGACTGCTTGCATCAGGGTCAGCGAACCAGAGCTGACCAAGACCCTATTCCACCTCCACGTGGTGGTCCTGGAAACAGGCTGCATCACTGAAGTCTGGCTGAGAGAGTAGGGATCGAAGAGGGAAGGCAAACCCGGTCCCTAAAATTGCCGTGCTGAAGTCGGATGTGTCGGCCGAAAGGCGCAGATATCGCAGCTACGGTGTAAACAGACACAACGCAACCAACGTCCTTTTCAGGACGAACGAGGAAGAAGAAGAAGAAGTATGCCCAAGAGAGCCAGTTATCCATATAATTTTACTGATTGTAGATCTTTTTGTTTCACTAATGGCTTTGTTTTGATGCTTCCTTGTATTGCACAATGTTGTCCGCCATATTTTCCACCCCCGTGTGGTTTTTTTACTAGCCAAAACATCACTTTCACAGATTCTGATTTTATGCTCCTGTGTTTTGTTTTATGTTGTATGTTTTTTGGCACGCTATCACAGTTATTAATCATTTATTTTGTCGTTCCTTATAAGGCTTCAAGCCACCACTGCAGTTGGTCTTCTTGGTCAAGACAGCCTGAACACAAGCATGCATATCCTTTGTAGCTGTAGTTTATGTAGCAATTTGTTGTACATGATGCGGTTTGCTAGCCCCTTGAAGAAACGTCATCTTAGTAACTAGCCAACTGGGAGGAAGTGATCATGTACTAGTCATCTTACAGATCTCCGAAAGAGGAAGTTCAGGGCCATATGATTTAACCCTGAGCTGGAACGTTGAACCAGCAAACTGGGCCCTTTTTAAGAACAGGTCCAACAGCTCCGTCAGAACATTACTCAATCAAGCAATATAAATATTCCATTATCAGTGAGGCTGTCATCCAAGCTGCAAAAACGTCTAATTCATGCGGTAAACACCGATAATTATAAACTCCATTGAAATGACGTCTTGAAAAACTCCATAATGAACAGGATGAAGCGAGATAAATCATGGAGCAAAATCCTATACCAGGAAACATTCAAAAACACAACGGCATAAAATATTCCTTGACTGAACAGAAGAAAGTCCAGACCTAAAGGAGCTGGCACCAGAAGACCAGGAGTCGCAACATGGATAAAGACACAATCAAACGGTGAAATCTGACAACAGAACTAAATAAAGAAACAAAAATCAGCTACCACAAGACAGTCGTAAAGGAAATTGCGAAATACCCGACAGGAAAGATGGCAACAAATACTGCTAACATGAAATCCTCCTCCCTACCCAACCTAAAGAAGTGAAATTTGCTTACTGATTTTGAGGAACCAAACTACTGCCATCGCTGTCGTAACAGAAGTCACTGGAAAAAGAATGAAAGATCACCAGTCCTCCATCCAGCTAAAAACTTTGTCTCAGGAGAGGACGGAAGACAAAAAACAATGCCAAGGAGTGGACACACATATACACAGATGGATCCACAGAGAGGGCAGTAAAGAATGGAGGAGGAGGCATCTTTACAAGATTCAACAATGGGAGGATTATCCGCAAGGTGTTCCCAACCAGAAAGATTTCTTCCAATTTCAGTGCAGAAGCTCTAACACGACATCAGGCACTGAGAATCCTAATCAGATTGGAAAAATAAACATCAGCTTTAGAGACTGCATATTACTACTGGAATCAACACAACACAGGGGCAAGTCTTTTACAGACAGGGGGTATGATGTGCTGGTGTTGTGGGTAGTGGGTTTCCCCCCTTGCTTCACCCTAGGCCTAGTGAATTCTTGTTCATGAAAGGAGCGACCATTGCGGTGTTAGTCTCTTGGCCTAGCAAAACCTCTCATACCCCAAGATCGTTGTGCGTGGTGAAGAGCCACACCCTCCTCGAGGTAGTCCTGGTAACTGAGGGTGCGAATCCTCAGGCTAAACACAACGGATCTAGAGGAGCAAACCTCGATAATAAAACCGGTGCACTACACCGTACACGCCCTCTGTGGGTGGGAAGGAGCCAGATGGATACTGAACAAGTCTTGGGAGTAGGAACGAGTGTGGACTGCTCCCTGAAGATCGGAACCCATCGTACAGGCACAGAGACTCAGGACTTGACGATCCTATTGCCTTCAACTCTTGGTCACATGCCTAGAGCCTCGGAGAACTCGGCGTAACCAGCAGGCAATTTGGTGGCGGGGAAAGAGCACTGTGAGCCCTACCTTGGCTACGTATCACAAGGAGACGCAGAAACACCCCCTTTATCTCCCCCAGAGCTGGCACAGTACACTTCTGGCTTCTACCGGGGGCGGTAGGAAATCCACATCAAACCTGGCAGAGCAAGTCCTCCATCAGATGCGGCTGATGCTGGGCCCACTGGCGCGTGGACACGTCCCGATCCCCATCGAGACTTGCCCGGGGAGCCCACCCCGGCTCAAAAAAGCAGAGAAGGCCACTCTCCAAACCTCCGATGTCTTGCGGGCAGTGTTAGGATGTGCAAGAACATGGACAGGAAGACTCCACAACTTCCCCACTGAAGACACGCCCACGGCGACCGTTGCCTCAATTGGCTGTGTGTGGTGTACCCGGAAACGGGGCCTCCCAGTACTGAGGCACAGTTAAGTCCCCGATGTCACTTATCGGTGCAGAGTTGAGAGAGATGGCTGAGCATCACAATCCCCCGTGTTGCAGCATGATGAGAACCCAGCATTGCACACTGAGCTTGGGGGGATCACTTGGGCACCAGACTTAATACTGGCTCTTGACTGGATGGCCGCATGCAGGAGATTTCTACAATGGAGGGTTGGCAGGTGGTGGGTATCTGGAGGTGGCTCTGTGCAGGACGTGAGGATTCCTTGGGAGAGCCGAGAACCAGAGCACAGCATTGTGCAAGCTCTGCATAGTTGGAGAGCCCCCTGGATGACGGGGAATGCACAGTGTGCTACCTCACCTATCCCCAACTGCTAACTTAGAACCAGAAGTGGGGTCCTCTGTATGCGTGCCAGGCCAGGATAAAATGCCTGGGAAAGAGACTGGAGCTCAGAACTCCCTAACTCAAAGTTGCAGGATGGCAGAAAAGCCATGGGAAAGACAGGGCTATTTTGAAGATAACGCAACCATATTTTCACCATACGAGCTCGGACGCCGCCTCGGTAAACAAGGTCCGCGCAGAGCAGTGACACCCCCAGGCTGCTTGCGAATAGTCTACTACTGGGAACATAAACAGATTAAGGATGAGCCCACTCTCCCGTTGAACAGGTGCTAAAGTCATAGATACTGGGCCAGAAGGCGCACCGGAAACCACAGTATCACGCAACTCGCTTTTTTTTCTATGGAGAGTACACCGTCAACACAACACAGAAATGAAAACGAACGAGCTGTATACGATCAGATCGGAGCTTAGCATTAGCCAAAGATCCTCAAACGTTGCTTTCCAGTGGTTACTTTCCCATTGTGAAAGCATTGCTTTGCAACTGGTGGTAAAAATGGAGCGATTCAGCTTCCCTTTGCCCTATCGAAAAGCGAAAACCATTATTCATATCCAGTACACCTACCAATAGAAGAAAGAAACGAATATAGACCACACATCCGACCCAATCCTGTCAGCTGAATAGACAGCAGCAGACCATTCGTTTCCCGCCTGAGAACTGGCCAGCGCAGATTACTAGGTCGCCTCTGTTGCCTCAAAATAACTCAAACTAATGAATGTCCATGTGGAACTGGAATCCTGCTCCCTGAACACATTCATAAAAACTGCCCAGCCAACAATGCCCTTCGGCGTCAAACCTGGCTAGAAATTGCAGAGCTGGGGCAGAAGCTATGGAGCTGTTGCATTGACCTGGAAAAGACTATGGACTTTGTCTTAGCGACAGTCCTGCAGATTAATAAACTGGACGCGGGAGAAGATATAGAAAAGGCAAGAGCTATAATGGGCTTTTTGCGCATTATCAGATATGTTAGTTAATTTAAGAGGAGAGGCGGAGATGCATTTTAAGTCAATATATAAAGATTAGGTGATCAATTTTCTGATAATGTATATTCTCCTGAATCGAAATGTTCCAAAATCAATTGACAGCCCACATTCTAACAGTTTTACAGTGACTACAGTAGATGTCTTATTGTTAAACTTTAATACTTGTATTTTTAAAATGCACTTCTTTGCTTCACCACTGACATCTTTGATTCACAGCTAATGACAAATAGATAAGCTTCCTTGCAGCAGATGATCACTGGCACGTATCTCTCAAAGAACGAGTGTATTGCTCGCCGACTGAATAAACTGACTCAAGGAGATTGTCAGCAAACTCATAAATCTGCTTGTATTTAATTAACTGGAAACATTTACATTTCCTCTTCTATGTAGGAAACGTTGTCCCGTGTAAATGTCATTAGTTTAGTAGTGATCTTTGTAATGTTTACGGTACGAAATAACATAAATAAGTCTAACTTTTTCTTTCATTTCAGTTTGTTTATAACTTCCACTGTACACCACAACAACTAACTGGAAGATCTACAGAATATGCTATGCTGCCATCATTTTGACATTTTTCAGTAGAAGAAAATAACCAACAAAATATGCCGCTTGCCAGTTTACAATATGAATATTTGTTGACCAATGAAACAGACGAAGATTTCCTGGTCTCCGATGCTGTCAGAAAGATGCGCACAGTCTTTGTCATTGTCTCATTCACGTTTATTCCATTTATTGTGCTCACAAACAGTTTGGTCCTCTGTGCAACGATTCTGTGTAAAGGTTTTCACACCCCGATTAACATTCTGCTATTCAGTTTGAGCATCGCTGACTTATCTATGGGAGTTGTCAGTATACCTCTGTATATTCTCTATAACATGGACAGCACTCGCCATATCATTGTGGACAACAAGAACGTCTGCCTTGCTTTGTTTGCATCTATTTGGATAGCTGGTGGCGGATCACTCACGCACTTAATGTTTATCGCTATAGATCGCTACTTTGCAGTTATGTGGCCTATTAAGTATCGATCTACGGTCACTTTGAAAAAAGCTATAGCAGTAGTCATTGTCATTTGGGTTTATATTCTCTTTATTTCTTCTCTTCCAATGGCAGGTTGGAATTATTATGATAAAGATAGCGTAAGTACGAGGCGTTGTAACTATTTCACAACACTTTCAAAGTACTACATATTTGTTTGGAGTTTAGGAGTCAGTTATGCGTGCACTGTTATTCCAAGCATACTCTATGTACATATGTATATTGTATTTATCAGGCAAGTAAGAGCATTTAAAGCCCATTCTAAATTAATGACAAAAGAACAAATTGTCCAATTTAAAGACAGAGCTAGCAGCGTAAAGATCACGATTGCCTTGATGTTCATGTTTATTATATTGTGGCTACCATATCTTCTTATTCTTCCCTTCAAGTATTTTCAGGTGTTTTCTCCTACAAAATTTGAAATAATGAGAATCATTGCACATATCTGCGTTAACGCAAACGCGTTCGTCAACGCGCCCATCTACGCTCTCAGCAAGAAAGATTACAGACGTGCTTACTGGCTAATGCTAACAACGCCACCTTGGGTCTGGAAGAAAGAATTGGACAATTGGCATGATTTAGTAACATCAAATCTGCAGGAGTCTTCAAAAATAAAGTTGGCCACTCCACCTTTGGTAGAGAGAGAAATAAGTGTTACTGAATATAAGCCAAACGTGAGAAGTTCTTTATTGGTGACTTCGTGTTCTCAAGTTCTGGAAAAAGAAGCTGCGAGTGATACTTGTGTTGATTTATAGTTTGATAAATATCCAGTAGTTAGTTATTTTGTGTGCGCCGCTGGATAGCATCAATGATTTTATATCTCAATGAAATTGTTATATTCTTCTAAAACGTAACGGTGTGTTGCACTCTGTGGATGAAAGCTGGCTTTCGTCTTTGCCAAGAAAGAGGAAAATCTAGATAATGAGACCGACAGTGTTAAATCCATAGCTGAAAGACACATTTAAAAGTAAAACGAAATGTATGAATAAATTATAAAACGTATCATTGTCTCCTGTATAAATTATACTCATTTTAATGTATTAACTAACATTTAAACAGCTTTACAATAGTAGCCTGTTTTCAGTTTTATCAGGTGTAATATTTGCAAGAAAACACAGAACACAATTGTCTGTGTTAAACATTCACAGAGTATTTACTTGCAATAATAAATATGAAAATAATTTTTGTCCTGTCGTGGATCAGGGTCAGAATTTAGCCGATTCTACCGCCTCTAAATTGGGCTGTGCCACACTGTCTAGCTTTGCGCCCTAAGGCAGAGAAATATTATAATAGACATCGGTTATTGAACTAAATTAGGCTATACCAACTTTTTACAAACAAATTAAGTTGCGCCTCCTATCTCTCATTCGTGTTTTCCCCAGACATTCTGGTGTTTTTTGTTTCATTTTGTTTTTTAAACTTTTTTTTTCTTTTTCTGTACCAAAATACGAACTTTAATTTTGTTTCATGATTTAATTCATTGATTTTCTTCTTCTTCTTCCTCGTTCGTCCTGAAAAGGACGTTGGTTGCGTTGTGTCTGTTTACAGTGAAGCTGCGATATCTGCGCCTTTAGGCCGGCACATCCGACTTCAGCACGGCATTTATTGGGACCGGGTTTGCCTTCCCTCTTCGATTCTTACTCTCTCAGCCAATCGTCCATCAGATAGTGATAGGATTTCGATGCTTCGCCTTCAGGGAAGTACCTAGGTTTTATTTTTTTATTTTTTTAAGTTCTTATGTCTCCTATCTAACCTTCACTTTCTTTTTTTTCCTGACGAAGGCCTTGTGGCCGTAACGTAGACTACTTTCTTTGTCTTTTGTCCTCGTAAGACGAATCACCGTTTTTCGATTTTTTTTTCAAACCCATCCATTGTACTCCACGTCTTACCGCAGTTCCCCTCAACTTCCTCGATTAAAACTGAAGAGAAATGTATTTACAGATAATAAATAAATAAGGTGGACTCTGTGTCCATAAGTTAATAACAAACAAGTGGCACTGTAGGTGTATAACACAGACTGGTGTAGTACTGTCTATCAGTGAGAGTCAATGGTGGGAAGGACTATTATGTTCATCATACCCACAAATATGAAAGTTCACGTGGAAATTTTTATTTGAATGAGTGTTCAATGCCCACGTAAGGGGACTTCACCTGATGTTTCAATCTGACGTAGGTTTCAGTAGATCATATATATATATATATATATATATATATATATATATATATATATATATATATATATATATATATTCAGCATACGGTCTTTCTTCAGGCCAGAAAATACAGCACACAGCTTTGTTGAGGCTTCCTCTATCCTCCACTTCTGTCTTCATAAGGGTTCCTGCCACCAAATTGGTAACAGGCAATATAACCCTGAAAAAGAAGGACGTTCCCCCACGTTTATATGTTGGCTATAATATTTCCACATTTACTCAAACTTACCATCATTTGGGGTCAGGGTCGTGTGCAAACATTTGCACTAGCCCCTAACTTATTTGACTTCTCACTGTACTGTGTTTACATTCTTCTTCCATATGGCTGCAACGCCCCTGTCACTTCAAACATTGATTTTCTTCTATACAATCAGATAGGTATACAGTTGTGTTCTTGTAACCTGTTAATTCTTTTGTGCCATCATTCTAAGTATGTTCTCTAGCGTCATTTGTACACTGTGACACTGCAGAAGACTGCCAGTAGCTTTCTGGACTTACAGTCGTAATGGTTTTATTTATGGCAATATTCAACCACAATTTAATTTCGTTTCACGATAATTCTGCTTAGGCATGCCTGCTAGGATGTCGTAAGTCTTTTCCTATGGCAATGTCGTACAACACAAATTTTTGGTCCCCTATCTGGGTTTGCCTCTGCATATTAATAAAATATATCAATAAAAGTATTTATCTTACCGCGATCAATAAAATATTTCACACAAATGTAAGATTAACTGGCAATCAATGGCACAGGTGCAGATCGCTATCGCCCAGACCTCAAAGGCATTGGGTCACAACTGCTATGAGTCTGATCTTAATCTACACTGTTGAAATATTTTTCTCAAGTGGCAGCGTATTCTGGTAACGCGTTAGTTTTATCCCCCTATTGCTAAACTATCGTTAACCAATCAAACGAGTCAAGCAAATTTGACTGCTCCAAAAAAAAAAAAGACCCGAAAATGTAACTATTCGAAGACTTTCAAAATCGAGCAGTTCCTCAGTGTGTTTGTCTGTCCGTCCCAATTTCTATTTTCTACAATATCTCGCTTATTATTGGGTCGATTTATATTTTTAAAAGTGATTCTTAAACTGCCCTTTGGCCTCTATCATTCTATCTAGTTTCCCTCTACATCTTCTTCATCGTTTTCATCTATGTAATTTTCTCCATATTTCTTCTGAACAACATACTTTTATATAAGGCAAGATAATTATTATAGGGAATAGTATGGTATTTTAATAAACAATATTATCGATATAATTCAATACATCCATTTTATTTACCCTCTTTATAAGTTATCTAAGTGTCTCTCTTTCCCCTCCCCTCTGCACAAAGTTGGATTTTAGTTTCAGTTTCCAACGCATAATTTAGCCTTGATTCTTGGCATTACAATCCTCCCCTTCTTTTCCCCTCTCTCCCGTTTCAAGACGAGGTAACAAGTTTTTTTCTTTTTCTTCTGCCAACTGTTTCGGCTTTCGTCATAAAATATTGGGAACGGTAACGCAAACTGCGTGTTGTTGGGGAATGGGACTCAATACGCGTGGTCTTTGAAAATTCAAATCTTATGCCAATCGTGGTCTGTTAGGCTAGGCAAATGGTGCATAATTTTTAAACTATGCAGTTATTTTTAGTTCCAACCTCCGCCAAATAATAGGGTGTGTGTGTGTGTATACGATTTGGGGAAGGGTACCCTTTTTCACTATAATAGAAAAATATTCAAATATTGCGTCCAATTCTTAGCTGAAAGTTTGACCTTTGTCGTTAACATTTTCAAATATAATAGTGGGTTTAAAAGTGGTAATATTACGTTACTAGATTTTTGAATAATGGAAATTGAGCGCGTTGTGACACAGATTCACTTTACGACAATAGTATCTCTGTAGAGGTATCAATATCTGTTTTGATGGCCTCTGCTTGAATGCCATCTGGACCAGTTGCTTTTCCATCTTTCAGAAACTTTAGGGTTTTCATTATTTCTTCTCTACTTGGTCGTTCACAGCTGATTTGTAGCGCCTCTTCTGCTGGCTGGATGTCTGGGGGATTAGTTGGAGCTGGTCTATTGAGAAGTTCCTCAAAATGTTCTGTCCATCTCTTCATTTGTTCTTGTGTATTACTAAGCAATTTTCCATTCTTATCTTTTATGAGGCCATTTGTTTGCTTTATCTCACTGTTAGCTTCTTTGTGTTGTTGTACAGATCCCTCATATTTCCTTTAACTGCAGCTTCCTCTGCTTCCCTTGCCAACTCTTGAATATACTTCATCTTGTCTCTTTTGATGTTTCTTCTTACTTCTTTGTTTGCTTCTATCTACACTTCATGAGCCTTGGCTTTGGAGCTTCTGGTTTTGCTTCTGTTTAAATCTGCTTTCTTGTTTTTCCTGTCTTCTATCTTACTAATGGTTTCTGTTGTTATCCATACTTTGTGCTGTTGTTCTCTTTTTCTCAGTACTTCTTCACATGTCTCGTTCCATATATTTTTTACTTGTTGCCGGTGGTCTCCCCTGTATCTGCTTCATCTTCCAGCTGTTGGAGTACTTGGTATTTGTTGGATACCGTGATAGAAAACTTTTCTCTTGTTTCTGGATTTCTTAGATATCGCACATTGCACTGTTGTCTATTGCTATATACTGTTGTGACAGATAGAGATAAAAGTCACGAATGTGAATAGAGAGTGAAATATGACCTTCAGCAGAGAAGAAGATATGCCTATGTATTAAATCTCTTTCCTGCCATCTTAGCAACACTTGTTAAGTGTCATACATACGGACTTCCTCCCCGAAATATACTACTTATTTCAGTAAGAACAGGACAGGTTAACATTCAAGTGACAGGTGAAATAGGAAGTAAATTCTGACCGCTAAGTATATATATATATATATATATATATATATATATATATATATATATATATATATATATATATATATATATATATATATATATATATATATATATATATATATATATATATATATATATATATATATATATATATATATATATATATAGGGAGCCGCGGTAGAATAGTGGTTAGTGCACTGGCTTCCTAGCTCAGTGGTCTATGGTTCGATCCCCAGATGAGGTGGGATGTTTTTAGGCCGCAAACGGCTCCTGGGTCGACCCAGCCCCAACTGGGTACCAGAGCAACTCTGGGAAGGTTAAGGCGGCCGGCGTGATGTTGACCCCGTCACCCCTAGTGTGCCGATGGTCAAGAAAATATGGGCCTAACACCATATTCCCAAGATGCCTCTATGGGCGTGTAACGGGATCCTTTACCTTATATATATATATATATTGTGGCATTGAGATTATGATCAATAAAATTTCTATATTCTTTTCTTACTCTACCCGTGTCTTCTACTCGATTATCGCTCTTTTATTTTTTTCGCATTCGTTTGATTGCGAAAAATTTAACTCTCCCATTCAAACTTTCACCTGTTTCCTTTCTTATTTAGAAACGAATTTTATTGCTATTAAGTAAAGCCGTGACGAGACGAAATAGTGTGAGAAATTCGTTCTCGACAGACAGGATGGCAGACATTCGTCTCACTTTTCCATGACACGAGCGCTTCTATGGCTAAGTTTCTCGGCGTGAGGTGTGAGAGGCGAAACACTCATCGCTCAGAAATGACCGTAGTTAGCAGGAAGTGTAAAGACGCGTATTGGCAGTTTATGGCCGGCGTCTGAGTTAAATGTGAAGTGTTAAGAGGAGAGGGAGAGACGGGGGACTATTTCGGGGTTTTGAGAAATAGCGTGGCATCCTTTGTCTGTTTCAGATATCTATACCCGCAGTTTAGACTTGATTTCATTCAGTCCTCCTCCAGTTGCAGTAGACAGATCACTCGTGCTAGGAAATATCTTGTTCTAGTTCTAGTTTCTCGACATTGTGCCGAGTTCTGGAATACCCTTATATTGAATGATTCTAGTTCATAGTGTTAGTCTGTAGTTCTGTGTGGAGGTAATAATATATATATATATCTAGTAGTGTTGAGTGATTTAGTGATCAATCGCTTATTTCATTTTACTAGTTAGATTTCTGTGCAGAGAGATTAAATTATAAGTCTGTTATATTCTCCAGTTGACATGTTACAGTGGAAAGCGGAATAAACTATAATTTCTAGCTTAAACTCATGCAGCTGGAAATGAATTTAATTAAACTGCTAATAATCAGTCGATAATATTTTAAACTAACTTATAACTGCACTGATTCATCATTGAGTATTGACGAAATACGTATGTATTTCTAATTCATGATGATTGATTTTTTATGAATATAATTATTTCACGGGAGTTTAAACGATAAGACAAGCTCTACGCTTGCAGTTTATAATGTAAGTTATAACCGAGTGAATAGTATGAATAAGTATTTAATATGTTGTTTTCTCTTTATACAGTGAAACTGAGGTAACCCAACTTTACCAGCGGTTTTAGTACTGATGAGAATTATCTGTGAAGTAGAAACATTTTAGCTTAAACCACGTGGGTCTACAAGTTAAAACTTGTCTGGCAGTGTGTTTGCCTCCAGAAATAGACAGAGTATAAATCTCACAAACGGGTTTTTTTTTCAAAGACTAAATACCTATACTAGGCCTAGTGAGCCAGATTATATTTCTTCACAAACTCTCATGTACATGCAGCCCGGTGGCGAGAAAAATTACTAACTATTGACAGTTCCGACATTTTTTTAACTAATTGTGGTGTGCCCAATATATATCTACTGAGAAAAGTTACCAACCGGTCATTTTCCTAAATAAGGGAAACCTCGTGATTCTGACACTGTGAGCCCGCTTAACACTAATTCTTACCTGAACTGAGTAAAGTGACACTAACTTAAATCTGAACAAAATATCGCATGAAGAGGACGCTCCCCGGACCCATTGGATAAAACCAAGATCTGCAGAGCTGGGAATCCGCTTCATCAAAAGAAAAACAGATTAACGGTGTGTGTGTCATAAAGTGCGCCAGACGGCGAACACCAGCAAGCTATTAGGTAAGAAAGTGAGACAGGGATCCCTGCTGAAAGAACAGAGTGAACGTAGACGGAGCGATTCTTGTTGTATGATTTGTACACCCACTTTGTAATTTCATTTATGCAACTTGGTGCTAATGCAGGTTTTTCTTCTCTTAGAATAGATTAGAGTATCAATTCTGTTCTTAACCTTAGAGGGAAATTTGAGACTATAGCGTATATATCCGTGACTCTTTGGGGGCTATCACTTTTCTTTTAACTGGATCGTGGGCTAAACATCGAGGGAAAAGATTACACCTATAGGTCTATTATACTTGCAGTAATTCATTACCTTATATGTATTTTCTATGCTTGATATTAACATTTATGTGGTTGTGGTAAATTTTCCTATGATAATAAAATTTCCAGAAACTTATTCCATTGTGTCGGTCAGCTCATCCCAAAATATCTATATTTTCATTGTCATAGTTTCATGTATGTGCGTGTATTGTCGTCGCTTATGTGTGTGTGTATGTGAGGGGTATATATATATATATATATATATATATATATATATATATATATATATATATATATATATATATATATATATATATATATATATATATATATATATATATATATATTAATAGATATTATACCAGACTGTCTGACTAATCTAAATCTGTTGTAGATGATAGGCTGACTGAGAGAAATTTCTCGAGCGTCAGAGACAGACTCTAATATATTTCCTCCATCTCACTCGTGAAATATATTTCTATTTCATCATCTCCCACTGAGATATCACCTGTTCTATTGCTATTCAGAAGGGACCAATCTAAGTCTTAATTCACCTATCACAAATCTACGACATATATATATATATATATTATTAAAACGTTGTAGATATTTCTCAATAAGTTAAGAAAAATCCTTATAACCGTGCATCTGGTATAAGTTATTGCACTTATTCCACCCTGCAGGCTAAATCTTTTCTGAGGGTACAACGAGAACTGAGAGATTTGAGAGTCTAGTATATATAGCCAGAATCTCTTACAAAATAACGTCACCCATGGCCCACGCCTGCACGGTCGGCAAAATTCCCCGTTTGACAAAGACGTGAGTGAAATAGGAATTTTCTCCCCTACTACTCGGAATCAAAGCGATTACGTATTAGAAACGAATATGCTCCCGATGTCGTTGAACGCAAAGAGACTACATTAACGAAAAAGTTCGGTCACTTGAAAAGCAATACCTCTCACTCTTGTATGCTTTCTCGTAACTCAAAGGACACGTGGGTTTTGCCGCCACTAGAATGAAAGACGATTCACAAACACTGGCCTAAAACGTGTCAGAAAGAGGGGTCTGCCTCTCTTGATTAAGAAATGACACGGCAACACCCGGAATTATGCTCTTCTTCTTCTTTGATCCATAACCGCCAACCGTCAAAGCAGTCAGTGGCCATCACGCCTGTTGGCGTCTTGTATGGCAGCAACAAATTGATTCCACTATGCTCGGTCGGCGGCCATCCTTTGTGCAGTGCCCCAACTCTGGTTCATTCTTTGCATCTCGGCTTCCACAGTTCTTCGCCATGTTGTTTGTGGTCGGCCTCTACTTCGCTGTCTCTCGGGGGTCCACAGCATAGCTGTTCTTGTGATGGTATCAGGGTCCCTTCTGAGGACGTGGCTAACCCAACTCTAGCGTCTGCCAGCTATGATGGTGTGCATGTCCTCCTGGTTACTCCGAATAAGTAGTTCTTGGTTACTGATGGTGTTTGGCCAAAAGATTCGGAGAACTTTCCTTAGGCAGATTGTGTGGAAGGAGGACAGTTTCGACATTTCCTTCTCTGTTACTCTCCAGCATTCCGCACCATAGAGAAGCACAGAAAGTACACAGCTCTCATTCAATCTTAATTTGGTGTTTGTGCTGTACTGGGAAGACTTCCAAATGTTGTTGAGACTAGCAAAGGCTGTTCTCGCTTTATTCATTCTGTTGTTAATGTCCATGCTTGTTCTTCCGTCAGGTGTTACTATGCATCCTAGGTAAGTAAATGTGTCTGTCTGTTCTAACTGCTGGTTCCTTACTGTTATTGGCTCAGGATTGCCCACATTTAGTGTCATGACCTCTGTCTTCTTCAGATTGATGTTCAGGCCAACCTGCTGGCCATTCTTATTCAGTCTATCCGTTTTTTCTTGGATGTGTTAATGTGAATGAGCGAGTAGTGCAATGTCATCTGCATATTCCAGGTCTTCCAGTGTAGAAAATCTAATCTAATTCCTCTTGGACTCCCCTCTGTTGTCTGGCGCATCACCCAATCTATGGCTGTGAAAAATAATGTTGTTGATAACAGGCATCCCTGTCGTACTCCTGTTTTCACTTCGAAAGTTACATTACTCAATTCAACACTGCATGTAAAGTTACAATAGAAGCTTTTTATGATGGAAACAATGCAGCTGGGAATTCCATAAGCCCTCAGTATTTTCCATAGGCTGTCCCTGTGTATGCTGTCGAAAGCCTTTTCAAAATCAACAAAGTTAATGTAAAGCTGTCTCTGCCATTCTGAGCACTGCTCTATAATGTTCCTGAGGGTGAATATTTGATTTGCACATCTTCTGTTCTTTCTAAAACCCGCTTGTTCTCTCCTCAGTTTATGGTCAACTGCTTTTGAAATTCTCGGAATTACGCTCGTGGGTGCTTAAAATGAAGAAAATGGGAGGAGATAAAATCACTGGTAATAGAGAGGTGGTACTAACAGTGATAGGAAACTCTTTACAGAGCGATACAACAGGAAGCAATCTGATCATCAGAAGCAGTCCCCCCGTCCGACAAGTGTTTCGGCCCTATATACTCCTTTACACTCTAAGGGGGGCGGGCCCACTTGGGTCATGACTCCCAAGCGTCTCAGCTTCCTGTTGTCTTGCATCAAAAATGAACCCATTTCACTTATGGTAGCAACTTTAAATTCCACAACTCCGCCAGCCGTGGAGGCAATTGTGAAAGTAACAAAGAGAAGACAAATTATTCCGTTCGTTCCGTCGCACACACTGAGACACCAGCGCGAAGTCAACGAGTCGCCACTGCGCGTTCCCCACTGGACTTTTGATACTGACACCCCTTATAGTATACACCGCTTGTCGCCCCTGAGTCGCAGCCCGTTCACTAGTCCACCACAAACCTCAGCGTATTGTGGACTTAGAAAAATTCCTGGTGTTTTCTGTACCGCAGCGTTTATTGTTACGATCTCCATTCCCCATTGCGGTTGTTCCACAGCCAGCCTGATGCCTTTTCGGCAGTTTCACTAAGCCTCTTCAGGGCCCTTGTTCTCGACTGTCCCCTCAGCCCCAACAGTTTCAATAGATCATACACTGATGCAGCCACAAGCCCTCTTGCACCCACTTCAACAGCCATGACCCTTGCAGTGAACCCATCGTGTCTCAGATCCGCGGCCAGATCACTATACTTGGCCGCTTTGAACGAATGTTGCTCATCTAATCTGGATTCAAATGGCACGGTCGTTCAATCAGTATGACCTGAAGCGTTGCTGCAGAATGAAGCACTATATCCGGCCGTCTCCGCGATTTTCGGATACTCTCTGGATATGCCCCTCGTCCAGGTAGGTCTACCGCCATCTCCCAATCATTTGCACAATCAAGAAGAGATGGTAAACTGCTACCAGGTTTATTCGGTTTGGGGTGTGCTGACTTTCCTGCCCTCAGAAAGTATGTGTTTGCGGTGTCTGGCCGGACTTTGCTATTCGCCTTCATTCTTGCCAGATCTATTGTCGCAGCAAGCTCATTTAGCACTTTGTTATGGCGCCAAGTGTATCGCCCTTGCCCTAATGACACCTTACACGCTGAGAGCACGTGTTCAAGTGTCTGCCTCCCCTGGCACAGGGGGCACTGCTCATCATCCGACTTTCCCCATTTCACAAGGTTGGTGGCCGATGGCAGCAGGTCATACAGTGATCTGACAACGAAGCTGAGCCTAAGAGGTGCCATATGCCATATATCATTCCATGTCAAGGACCTCTGCAGGGCTCCTTCCCATGTAGTCCATTGGCCTTGTTGGACCTGCTGCACTGCTTTTTGCAACCTCTTATCATTCTCAGCTTCTCGTATCTCCTGAACTACCATGTCTCTGCGCTCCCTGCTTGATGCCTTGGACCACCAGCGGATGTCTCCATGACCAAATCCCCGTCTATTCGTTTGTGTGTATCCGATTACCTCCCTCAGTTTGAGTGACTCTTGGGCAGCATCAACAGCTTCTTCCACTTTCCACTTCCTTCCCGTTTTCAGTGTGGGCTGAATGGACTTAACCACGTCATCAGCTGACTCGCGTAGCATCATTGCAAGCATTGCCTTTCCAACTTTGTACTCTTCAACAACTGACTTGAAAGGAAGCAGAAGTTTTGACTTTTTGCAGTACAGTGCTACATCTGACAGACCTGGTGGTACTCCTAGCCATTTTCTCATGAACTTGTTGACCTTCTGCTCTATGGCTTCCACTGTACTTGTGCTTATTTCATATATAAGCAGTGGCCACAGCAACTTTGGTATCAACATGAACTGGAGGCACCACAGTTTGAACTTCCCCAGGAGTCTGCTTTGGTCTATGATCTGTAGCCCTCTGTCTGCCATTTCTATTGTCTGTTGCACTGCCTTTGAGTCTTTTAATGAGGCATCGTACACCCTGCCAAGACTTTTAACAGGTTCCTCAATGACAGTAGGGATTCTTTGGTTGGAAACCGTGAATATGACCTCTGCTATCTTCCCTTTCCTGACTGATAGGCTTCTCGACTTCTTGGGTTTGAAGCTCATTCTGCACCAGCTGACTAGTTCATCCAGGCGTGCTAACATCCTTCGGGCCTGATGTTCATCTGATGTCAGAATTGTTGTGTCATCCATGAATGCTTTGAGCGGTGGCATGAGACACATTCCACCGAGCTTTGGACCTATAGCCATTCCTTCAGCCGCATTGAGGATTACCTGCATAGCCATCACGAATAGTATCGGAGAGATGGTACATCCCATCGCAATTCCAACTTCAAGGCCAATCCACTTCGTTGTGTACTCTCTGGTTGAAAATTTGACAGCAAACCCTGCGAAATACAGCTTCAGCATTGCTGCAATCTCTTGTGGAACATGATACATTTCTAGGGCCTGCCACAACATCTGGTGTGGAACGGATCCATAAGCATTCGCTAAATCCAACCAGATTACATGGAGGTTTGTTCTGTCAGACTTTGCCTTTTGGATTGCTTCCCATATCATTGTGGCATGCTCTAGACATCCTGGTGTACCTGGGATACCTCCTTTCTGAATGGTAGTGTCAATGTACCCATTTGCCAGGAGGTATGTAGTGAGTCTTTCCGCCATCACTGAGAAGAATATCTTCCCTTCCACATTGAGTAGTGAGATTGGCCTGAACTGACTGATGTCTGTGGAATTTTGCTCCTTCGGGATGTAGACTCCGTTCGCCTTTCTCCATTCCTTGCTTACAAGCTGGGTTTTCCACGCACTCTTCAGTAAACGAAGCAGTCGTTTGAGCACCTCAGGGCATCTCTTATACACCACATATGGAACACCATTAGGACCTGGAGCTGACTTGCATCGAGCTTTCTGGACAATGCTTTCTACCTCTTGCACCGTTGGGGGCTTGGTGTTAAATTCAGCTCCTGGCTTACTCGGCCATTTCAGGCCTGCCATGCTGCTGAGCGGCTCATCTTTGCGACCATCTGAATATGTCATTCCAAGGTGTTCTTCCAGGTCTTCTTTCCTGATGTTTAGCGTACCCGACCGTGGCTGCTCAAACAGTTCTTTGGCAAACTTGAAGGGCTCCCTGAAGAATCTTTCCCTATCCATTCGAGTCTTCCTTTTTTTCCTGCACAACCTTTCTGCTCTACAAAAGGCATTATGTTGGCCTTTCAGGTGCTCCCAAACCTGTCGTAACCCTTCCTTCTCTGCGGCAACTGCGTTTTTGAACAGTTTTCGGGCATGCTTCTTCTGTTTTCTGATTTCTTCTATTTTAATTTGTCTTCTGCTTTTTCGTGGTGGGTTACTTTCCCTTGCCTCCCTCACTCCGAACACTTTGCGACAGTGCAGATATATTATGTCGCCGAAGATTTCCAGCTTCTTTTCCAAAGTTATCTGCTTCAGGTTGTTATCCAACTCTTTTGCCAAGGCTTCGTCCAGCTGTTCCCAAAGCCCTTTTGCACTGGCGGGTGGAAACTTGATTGCATCTCTCTTCCCGTCCAAGAAGTGTGTGAGATCATCATCAGGCAGATCAACTTGAATGTACTCAGCACTGGGGATTGACTCCTGGCTGCGTTCTTCTAACGTCTTATCCGTCGAGACAGAGCGCTGTTGATCTCCCCCTGATGACCTCCCACACCCCTTTTTCGCTCTGTGGATTTTCATTCCTCTCTGAGTAGAGAATTCCCTACCACAGGCACATGGAAACTCCAGCCGTTGTTCAGAGCTCGAAGTCCGTGTAACGGGTCTGGTCGATTCCAATGAGGCGCCTGTGGATTCATCATTCTCCCCCCCCCCCCCTTTCGGTGAATCCTGGGGGCATCTATCGTTTTTGGGTTCTATAGCAATTGAATACAGCTTACGGGGTGCTAACCCGGTCAGCCGGTTTCTAGTCTTTCCCAGTGTCATCTGTCTTTCCAGAAGTCAATCGGTCTTTTCCCGATTGTCACTGGTTTGACCATGTAACTATGATAGGAAACTCTTTACAGAGCGATACAACAGGAAGCAATCTGATCATCAGAAGCAGTCCCCCCGTCCGACAAGTGTTTCGGCCCTATATACTCCTTTACACTCTAAGGGGGGCGGGCCCACTTGGGTCATGACTCCCAAGCGTCTCAGCTTCCTGTTGTCTTGCATCAAAAATGAACCCATTTCACTTATGGTAGCAACTTTAAATTCCACAACTCCGCCAGCCGTGGAGGCAATTGTGAAAGTAACAAAGAGAAGACAAATTATTCCGTTCGTTCCGTCGCACACACTGAGACACCAGCGCGAAGTCAACGAGTCGCCACTGCGCGTTCCCCACTGGACTTTTGATACTGACACCCCTTATAATATACACCGCTTGTCGCCCCTGAGTCGCAGCCCGTTCACTAGTCCACCACAAACCTCAGCGTATTGTGGACTTAGAAAAATTCCTGGTGTTTTCTGTACCGCAGCGTTTATTGTTACGATCTCCATTCCCCATTGCGGTTGTTCCACAGCCAGCCTGATGCCTTTTCGGCAGTTTCACTAAGCCTCTTCAGGGCCCTTGTTCTCGACTGTCCCCTCAGCCCCAACAGTTTCAATAGATCATACACTGATGCAGCCACAAGCCCTCTTGCACCCACTTCAACAGCCATGACCCTTGCAGTGAACCCATCGTGTCTCAGATCCGCGGCCAGATCACTATACTTGGCCGCTTTGAACGAATGTTGCTCATCTAATCTGGATTCAAATGGCACGGTCAGTTCAATCAGTATGACCTGAAGCGTTGCTGCAGAATGAAGCACTATATCCGGCCGTCTCCGCGATTTTCGGATACTCTCTGGATATGCCCCTCGTCCAGGTAGGTCTACCGCCATCTCCCAATCATTTGCACAATCAAGAAGAGATGGTAAACTGCTACCAGGTTTATTCGGTTTGGGGTGTGCTGACTTTCCTGCCCTCAGAAAGTATGTGTTTGCGGTGTCTGGCCGGACTTTGCTATTCGCCTTCATTCTTGCCAGATCTATTGTCGCAGCAAGCTCATTTAGCACTTTGTTATGGCGCCAAGTATATCGCCCTTGCCCTAATGACACCTTACACGCTGAGAGCACGTGTTCAAGTGTCTGCCTCCCCTGGCACAGGGGGCACTGCTCATCATCCGACTTTCCCCATTTCACAAGGTTGGTGGCCGATGGCAGCAGGTCATACAGTGATCTGACAACGAAGCTGAGCCTAAGAGGTGCCATATGCCATATATCATTCCATGTCAAGGACCTCTGCAGGGCTCCTTCCCGTGTAGTCCATTGGCCTTGTTGGACCTGCTGCACTGCTTTTTGCAACCTCTTATCATTCTCAGCTTCTCGTATCTCCTGAACTACCATGTCTCTGCGCTCCCTGCTTGATGCCTTGGACCACCAGCGGATGTCTCCATGACCAAATCCCCGTCTATTCGTTTGTGTGTATCCGATTACCTCCCTCAGTTTGAGTGACTCTTGGGCAGCATCAACAGCTTCTTCCACTTTCCACTTCCTTCCCGTTTTCAGTGTGGGCTGAATGGACTTAACCACGTCATCAGCTGACTCGCGTAGCATCATTGCAAGCCTTGCCTTTCCAACTTTGTACTCTTCAACAACTGACTTGAAAGGAAGCAGAAGTTTTGACTTTTTGCAGTACAGTGCTACATCTGACAGACCTGGTGGTACTCCTAGCCATTTTCTCATGAACTTGTTGACCTTCTGCTCTATGGCTTCCACTGTACTTGTGCTTATTTCATATATAAGCAGTGGCCACAGCAACTTTGGTATCAACATGAACTGGAGGCACCACAGTTTGAACTTCCCCAGGAGTCTGCTTTGGTCTATGATCTGTAGCCCTCTGTCTGCCATTTCTATTGTCTGTTGCACTGCCTTTGAGTCTTTTAATGAGGCATCGTACACCCTGCCAAGACTTTTAACAGGTTCCTCAATGACAGTAGGGATTCTTTGGTTGGAAACCGTGAATATGACCTCTGCTATCTTCCCTTTCCTGACTGATAGGCTTCTCGACTTCTTGGGTTTGAAGCTCATTCTGCACCAGCTGACTAGTTCATCCAGGCGTGCTAACATCCTTCGGGCCTGATGTTCATCTGATGTCAGAATTGTTGTGTCATCCATGAATGCTTTGAGCGGTGGCATGAGACACATTCCACCGAGCTTTGGACCTATAGCCATTCCTTCAGCCGCATTGAGGATTACCTGCATAGCCATCACGAATAGTATCGGAGAGATGGTACATCCCATCGCAATTCCAACTTCAAGGCCAATCCACTTCGTTGTGTACTCTCTGGTTGAAAATCTGACAGCAAACCCTGCGAAATACAGCTTCAGCATTGCTGCAATCTCTTGTGGAACATGATACATTTCTAGGGCCTGCCACAACATCTGGTGTGGAACGGATCCATAAGCATTCGCTAAATCCAACCAGATTACATGGAGGTTTGTTCTGTCAGACTTTGCCTTTTGGATTGCTTCCCATATCATTGTGGCATGCTCTAGACATCCTGGTGTACCTGGGATACCTCCTTTCTGAATGGTAGTGTCAATGTACCCATTTGCCAGGAGGTATGTAGTGAGTCTTTCCGCCATCACTGAGAAGAATATCTTCCCTTCCACATTGAGTAGTGAGATTGGCCTGAACTGACTGATGTCTGTGGAATTTTGCTCCTTCGGAATGTAGACTCCGTTCGCCTTTCTCCATTCCTTGCTTACAAGCTGGGTTTTCCACGCACTCTTCAGTAAACGAAGCAGCTAGAAAGTGACAGATAATCTCCTTCAATTCACAACACCAGTGAATATCTCTTTTGCATGGTGTAGTCATAACTTCTGTACAATGGACTCTAATCCTTCAGCGGAATAGTAACGTCAGTCAGACAGTAAAAAAAGGTAAAGGAACCCGTTACACGCCAATTGGGGCATATTGGGAATATGGTGTTAGGCCCATATTATCTTGACCGTCGGCATACGAGGGGTGATGTGGTCGGCATCACGCCGGCCGCCTTAACCTTCCCAGAGTTGCTCTGGTACCCATTTGGGGCTGGGTCGACCCAGGAGCCGTTTGTGGCCTAAAAAATTCCCGCCTCATCTGGGGATCGAACCATAGACCACTGCGCTAGGAAGCCAGTGCACTAACCACTATGCTACCGCGGCTCCCCAGTCAGACAGTAGAACACGCTAATCCTCCAGCAGAACAGTAGCGTCAACCAGACAGTAAAACACGTTCACTAGCATTAGTTAAAGACAGGAAGATAAGTGATACCACTAGGCCAGTGTTTCTCAACCTTTTTGTGTACACGGCACACTTTTCAATTTTCAAAACATTTGCGGCACACCTATCTGACCCCGCACCTGAATAAAAAATTACAGTGATTTATACTAATTAAATACACTAATTTCTGGGTACTTTAGAATAAAGAAAACTCTCAATTCGACTTTCTGTTAATTGTTTAAAAATTACTTTGAAGTATATTTATTTTTGTTCAAAGAAAATAGCTTCAATTATTATTGAATGAATTCAAGCTGTAAGATCTGTTTTATATTAGATGATCACTAAAAATGTACTTCATGTAGTCAATTTACAACATCTTTGAGGCACACTTTGATAAGCGTGGCGGCACACGAGTGTGCTGCGGCACACCGCTTGAGAAACACTGCACTAAACAATCACTTCACACCAATCTGTGATGAAATTTGCAGACATTGCACGGTGACAGTCAAGTAGATATTGTTTGTCTATGCAAACTGTGTAATTAGAATTGATAAACCATTGTGTATAAATCACTAGAATCTAGACCTTTTGTAATAGTCTATAGCCGTTTTGTGTCGTTGTTTAAGAAACTCGGAGTGTTTTTTTTTTTAACCAAACGTCATTTTTGTGTGTTGTTGTTCTATTTGTATAGTTTGTTCGTACGAATATGTGGATTATTTTAACAATTAGTATACAGAAAGAGTAGACGGCACAAAATTACTAACATACTAAGTCCTTCTTGGATTTGATTTGCTTAGTTGAATAGATTGTTGCATATCTCTCTGTGTGTCTCTCTCTGTCTCTCTGTCTCTCTGTCTCTCTCTGTCTCTCTCTGTCTGTCTGTCTCTCTCTCTCTCCCTCTGTGTCTGTCTTTCTGCACTTATATAAAAGAGCAACATATTAGACTGGCCTGCTTGCCCAATTCTCAACTTTTTGAAAATAAAATTCGTTCATTCATTCTTTTTTTTCCATATATATTTATATCTTTCTCTCTCTCTGCACTTCTCTAAAAGAAGAGTATGCATATGGCGTAATTTTTAAAGAAGGTATAGAGATTTATTTGGTCCCGTCTGAGTAGAAGTGATAGCGGTAAATAAGTGAGAAATAAGGTATAAGAAATATATTTCACGAGTGAATAGTTTAAGGGTAGAATCTGTCACTGGATTGAGAAGATACTCTAGTCCAGCCTATCTTTACGACTGTAATTTATTATCAGACAATCTTACTCTCCATACATGTAACATATACGTTTAACCACTCACACACACACAGTTATGTGACAACAAGACACACAAACGTGAAAAAACTATGGATAATTGTGTATGGGGCTGACAAAAACGATAAATTAAGTTTTGTTTAGTTTATTATCGATTAAACTTCTCACAACATCAAACATATAAAATCAATATAAAGCAAATTTACAGATATATGAAAATAACCCCATAAGTGCTCTCCCCTGTTGAGAAAAGATCCCGCAAGAAGTTAATAACCCAAAAGGTCAAAGATTAACACTAGGGTATAGAATAGTATTATCTATTCTCTTGTATGGGTGTGAGGGCTGGACACTCACTGCAGATACGGAGCGAAGGATTCAGGCTTTCGAGCAGAAATGTTATAGAAGAATTTTGCGCATTTGCTATAAAGAGCACAAAACAATTGTCTATGTTAGAGAGAAGATAAACACCTATGCAGGCCACCAAGAACCACTTTTGTCAATAGTGAAACGTCGAAAGCTTGCCTGGTTTGGGCATGTAACTCGTCATGACTCCCTTTCGAAAACGATCCTCCAGGGAACAGTCGAAGGTAAACGGAGAAGAGGAAGGCAAAGAAAATCCTGGGCTGATAACATCAAAGAATGGGCAGGACACGGTTTTTCCACACTTGTACGCATTGCTGAGAATAGAGAGCAGTGGAGGACCATGTCTGCTGATGCTTCCACCATGGCACCCCTACGACCCATGACGGGTTATGGGTTGAGATGAGATGATAGAATAGACAGTAAAGAAAAGAACAAAGCTCCTACTTAAGCTATCCAGTAAAAAATTAAACAATAGTTAAAAAAACAGAAGTTTGCAGGTACAATGTTTCCTGCAACAAAAGAAAATATTTCAATCTCTCTCTCATCTGTTATACGTGGCCACTCATTCGCTCCTTACCTAATCTGGTGAAACAATGTTTTGGAAGAATAATCCATGAATGTGCATATAAAGTCCAGTAGTTGGTATCATCCGAATCGGGCCCCAGTTCCTCCAGTAATAATTAAATGTTACACTGGGAACGCCTAACTTGGTGGTAGTTTTCTGGACACACAATTGTCACTTAGAATAGTTAATACCGGAACTCTCTGAGATATGGCATTCGCAGTAAACAGCAGGAAAACATATGGTTGCTAAAAAAAAACCTGTTAATTATGAATGATGATGATGATAATCCTATCGGCTTGCTCTGGGTGAGTACCGATTATGAAACAGCGTTATCTCCTGGAGAAAATTCACTTGGGTAAACTTGACTGTCAGTAGTCGGGAAAAATGTTATGTTTATTGCCGCAGCGGGATGATAAATTTAATAAAAACAATCTGGATATTTATAAGTCCAGTTTAGCTCAAGTTACAGTTCATATGCCTTCAGTAACTGAGAAAAAGGCCCATAATTAGAGAAAACACGCAGGCCGCTGGTTTTGACCAAGCCTATATTGGGAAGAAACAAAACATTTAGCCAAAATGACAATCCTATGCTATCACGCGTAAAGTATGATCTCCTATCCTCTCCGTTATCTAATTAAATTAAAAGGCACACGGTATTTTAAGCTTATACTATCGCGCTTCGCTTAGCAAGTACGGATTTGGGTTTTAGGCATGCAGACGTCCCCCCCCCCCCCAACCCTTCCGACCTGGTAAAACACTCAGCGAACGATGTCAGTTATAATTAAATTATGACTACGCCCTTAACAAATATCGCCTGTCATTACTAGTTAGTTGATTGTTGCCGTCTATCAGTTTTTTAACACATGATATGAACACTAGTCATTTAAAAAAATTTACACACAAAGAAATATAATGCGCATACTACTGTCACTTTATCCGTCACTCTTAACATTATACTTAATCAGCTAAAAAATGGTTGATGGATTTTACATTACTGAACCCCTGGTAACAAAATATCCGCGCGTTTTGCTATTTCGCTAGTCTTAACGCTAGGGAATAGCAGTGAATAAAATAGTACAACTTTTAACACATTTAATATTTAAGTACAACTTAAATTATTACCACAATCAGAAACTTAAATCCCCACGGAACAATTTAACACATTTAGCGAATAAATTGGTTCCTAGTCTGGCGTGATTAGATTTATCCAAAATTTCTGAACGACTGATAACTGACTAGGAGAGAAGGCAGAATTTATACAGATTTTGTGTAATATCTCCAAAGGATGAGATACTTCACACCTTCTGGGTTTTCCGAGATAAAGGATTCTACGGTTCGATCTACCCGCGATGCCGACGACATCAAAAACACATGCGTGTGGACGGGCTTTCTTAGATTCTCTCTCCCTGGCTGTAGATAAAATACTTCAAAGGTACAGGAATAATATTATCGCCCTTGATTCTTCAAACAAACAAACCGTTTAATTCTACGCGCGTCTGTCTAGATGCCGATAATTGGCAAATCAGCTAGCGTGATGAACTCGGGTAAGCAAACGTGATTCGCTCCCCTGTTATCTGGCATGTTGTGAAAATAAGTAACTCGTTAGCGCAAGAAAGACAGGAAAAATTGGCGTGGCTACAAATTATGAGTCAGACAAACGAAATTGCATGGTTTTTTCAACGCAAAACATAAACGCTAATTGAGGAAACAATGTAGTCGGATTTCTGAGGATATTTACATTTCCACGTCACAGCATATTAGATGGGCCTGCGTACCCAATTCTCAACTCTTTGAAAATAAAATTCGTTCGTTCATTAGTTCTCTCTGTCTCCATATCTATCTCTCTCTCGCTCTCTCGTTGTGCCTCTCAGAGATACTCATTCTATGCAGTTTGAGCTGGCTTGAGTAAAAACCTCTGCAAATAATTGTCATTCATAAATCTCTTAATGCTCATCCAACTTTTTCCCTCTTAATTACTGTCACAGTATATATGTTCGACAAAATATTAAGTTGGTTACGCTGTGACTGGCAACACTGATATAAATTTAAAACCCGGTTGACCAGCTGACCGTTCACTACAAAAGCGTGCTGTGCGTCTAGTCTCTGACAACTGCCTAACTCAGTGTGTAGATCTATATAAAAATCTCCAAATACTGCCCTTAAGAAAGCGGCTTCTGTTTAAGAAAGCTAAATTTGTTCACAAAATGCTGTCACATAATGTTCCAGCATATCTGTGGCCAATGTTCACATGCAATGAAAGACGCAGTCAACTCTTTAACAAATTGCACATGCCCAAGCCTAAGCTTTTCTTGAAAAGCTTAGCGTACTCTGCTGCTCATCTTTGGAATTGTCTTCCACATAACCTAAGAAACAACCTCAGTCCCTATTCATACAATCGTAGACTTTTGAAATACTTTATGAGTTCTGATTACATGCCCCCTTAATCGGATTATCTTTTCTTATAATGTCAATTGTAGGTTCTAATGACGATGTTTGTACATTTCAACATATTTTATGTCATGTTTATAAGTAGTTAATGTTAATATGAGTGTGCTATTTTATTTTACTTTACAACGTTTAATTCCTTGAAATGTATACGTAAAATGCAAGTGAGAATAAATGAATTCAGTATGAAAGGTGTAGAATACATATCAGATTGCTCCAGGTGAAGGAAGGGGGGCGAAGACATTTGAAGTAGTGTCGTCGACCAAGGACTGGCGGCTCCTGAGCCGACCCAGCTCTAATGGGTACCCTCCGAAGACGGCGAGTGGACACCTGTCAGTGTACAGGGAATAAAAAATTAACAAAAATATTTTTTAAACACAGGCTTTTAGTGAACTAAAAACCCAAAAATAATTTTTCAGGGAGTTTATAGCTTGCAGTAAAAATGTAACATCAAATTGACAAAATGCCTGGGGCACTGATTCTATATGAAATTAACTTCTGCTTTATACTTCATTAGACACCTATGGATAAAATATATGATGAGCGCTTAAGCGCCCCAGGCTCTATGGATGAAGTTTCAAGAGAGACAATCTTGTTGGAAAGAATACACCTAGATTATTTGCAGTTATCGCCCATTTTAGTGAAGTTTTTTATACAAATAAAAAAAATTTATATTAATTTCAATTATATTATTTTTACGACTGATTATTGTATTGTCATGTGGAGTACACAACTATGCCAATTTTCAGAGCTATTGCTCATCTGGAAGTGATTGAAAAATCGATTGCAAGATTTGAAGGTGACAACAGGGTGACATACGTTGCGAGTTAAAGACAAGCCTGTAAAAAGGGATACTCAATAAAAAGCAGTCTCAGGTTAGATATACGAACCGGAGATTATCGCCTCGAGTAATAGCGGGCGTACGTTAAAAAAAATCTATCTATTACTCCGGTACGTTTCAGTGAGTCATACATATCAGATCTATCTATTAATCCGGTACGTTCCAGTGAGTCATACATCAGATCTATCTAGTACTCCGGTACGTTCCAGTGAGTCAATATAGCCATGCAGTTTTGTCCCCGTCTTGTAAAGTCTCATTATTCAGTCATGTGAAACATGTCTGTCGGTAATGTAATGAAGTCTGAATCATATCTCGGCATCATTCAAAATTTATCACCGCGCAAACCCCGTGGATGTAACTGACCAATGAAACGCCAGCTTGGTACAAGTAGTGTCGGAAGATACGCTAGGCTATTCAACATGGAGGCAACGAAAGTGTAGATGTTGATAATATTTTGGAAGGCAGTGTGCAAATAATCATGGAGTACCTAGTTAAAGAAGGACCCAATTCGATAATAGGGATCATTAGCCTTAGGCAGATAGCAATAGATTCACTGGGTGTGTTGTAGAGCCGCAGTTATTATGAATAGAAGACAGTGGAGCACGAACCATGTTGTGTTTTTCCCTGTTTCGGCTGCGCCAGTGAATAGTCGGGTAAACTATTGGATAAAGTGGAGGTCCACCATAGTGATAGAGCTCATTCATATGAGTAAAATAAGCCTATGATGGAGGAAATCGGTGCAGAAATAAGGACTCCAGACATATTTTGGATTTTGCATTGGAGCACACTTTGCCAAAACCTACACATGTTTGCGTGAATGAATAATACCTTGGGCCTAGTTGTCATCTCGTACATTTGCAAATCCACTATATAAGGAGAGAACGGAAGGCACACACACACTCGCCGCCTAATTCAAACAACAGACATGGAGCACAGCATTTGTATCAACTCCTTTGCCATCTGAAAAAGTGTGAGCAGACTGTGTAACCATTAAAAGCCTGTCTATGATTGAGGGTAAGCGAGATGTTAATTAAATATATATATATGTAAATATATTATCAATGTGTGCTTAGAATAATATTGGTATGTGTAGAATCATTCTGCTAATTCTGGAGGAAAACCCGAAGTGTGTTGGTTTAGTTTAATTGTGTATTAAATCAGTAGAACGAATGGATTGAGCTAGTTGGTTGTGGAAAGCGTTTTAAAGATATTATGCTTGCTGGAAAGGACTATCCAAACTGGAAGAAGGAATGACTATAACGTATTGATTTTCTGTATTATTTGATATATGACACAATGATGACCATAAGGCCTACCTGTATATGATTTTAAAGAAGCAAATCATGGACAGAACTGTAACAAGTGAGTTACTGAAATATTGTGCTGGAACTTGAACGAATTATGTTATTCATGACTTAGTTATTGCCGTAATTTGAATCTGTATAAACAACACGGTCATATTTTCCACGCTCAATCTAGGATAAAAGGTCCAAATATAATGGCATAATCAAAAAACAGATGTTCTCAGTTAAGATTCAATTTAGACAAACTGAAAGATCCAGAAATCGCGGGAATCTTTGAGGCAACTGTTGGAGGAAAATTCGCAGCTCTCAACTTTTTGGAGGATGATATCAACTCAATCACAGAGAACATGAAAGACGTGCTCATTGAATCAGCAACAGAAATACTTGGTAAAAGAAAGAAAATAAACAAACCATGGGTTACAGATGACATTCTAAGTTATGTGATACACGGCGGGAAATGAAAAAGGTTAAGAAAGAGGTTCCTGAAGCAGCATGGCAATACAGTATGGTGAATAAAAATATTAGGAAGAAAATGAAACAGGCCAAAGAAAAATGGGTAGCTGATCAATGTGAGTCCATTAATACGGGGCTAATAAAAGGTAACAGCAAGGCAGCTTTTGACACATTAAGAAAACTATCAAAACCTCAACAGCCCAGGGTAACTGTCATAGAAGATAGCAATGGGGCTCTGATCATTGAAAAAACAGCTGTAACGAGAAGGTGGACAGAATATTGTAAAGAATTATATAACTGTAAACTTGACACTGACTTAGGCATATTAAACAACATTAAGTGCGAAAACAGGGAACTCGGAAATGCAGCAATATTACGGGAAGAAGTTGAAGAGGCTATATGTTCGATGAAAGGAGGGAAGTCACCGGGTGTGGATAATATACCAGCAGAGCTCTTGAAATATGGAGGACCAGATATAGTAAAAATCATGACAACAATTTGCCAGAAGATATGGAGTACAAAAAAAATGGCCAAAAGAATGGACGCAGTCATTAGTAATACCGCTTCCAAAGAAAGGAAATCTAAAAATGGGCAAGAACTACAGAACCATTAGCCTTATTAGTCATCCAAGTAAGGTAATGTTAAGGATACTTTTGAACAGAATAAAACAGAAATCAGAAGAAATCTTGTCAGAGGAACAGGCTGGCTTTAGACCAAAAAGAAGTACCTCAGAACAAATCTTCAATATTAGATTACTTATCGAAAAACATCTCCAACATCAACACGATTTATACCATAACTTCATCGATTTCACAAAAGCCTTCGATCGAGTCTGGCATGAAGGCTTATGGCAAGTAATGAGAAAATTCAATTTTGATACCAACATCATAGATATCATTGAAGCACTATACAAGGACGCAAGCAGTGCTGTTTTTGTAAGCAACGACATTGGAGAATTTTTCAAAACAACTGTGAGAGTTAGCCAAGGATGTATCCTGTCACCAGTGCTCTTTAATATATATCTAGAACATATTATGCAGGAGGCTCTCTACGATTATAAATCAACCATATCGATTGGAGGCCGACCTCTGTGCAACCTACGTTTTGCTGATGATATTGATCTGATATCTGGATCAGAATCAGAACTTCAAGACCTTACCTCTAGACTGGAGAAAGTAACAAGAACGTATGGGATGGAAATTAATATAGAAAAAACAAGATATTGGTGAATAGCCATAAGAAACATGTTCCGACCAACATTACGTTAAATGGGCAAACGTTAGAAGAAGTTAACACCTTTAAATATCTCGGGTCCACTATATGTAGTGATGGAAGATCAATTAAAGAAATCAAGACAAGACTTGAGATGGCCTCAGCTGCCATGACAAGGTTGAATGTGATCTGGAAAAGTAACATCAGTTTTCCTGTGAAGATCAAATTATACAAATTACTTGTATTATCTATTCTCTTGTATGGGTGTGAGGGCTGGACACTCACTGCAGATACGGAGCGAAGGATTCGGGCTTTCGAGCATAAATGTTATAGAAGAATTTTGCGCATTTGCTATAAAGAGCACAAAACAAATGTCTATGTTAGAGAGAAGATAAACACCTATGCAGGCCACCAAGAACCACTTTTGTCAATAGTGAAACGTCGAAAGCTTGCCTGGTTTGGGCATGTAACTCGTCATGACTCCCTTTCGAAAACGATCCTTCAGGGAACAGTCGAAGGTAAACGGAGAAGAGGAAGGCAGAGAAAATCCTGGGCTGATAACATCAAAGAATAGGCAGGACACGGTTTTTCCACACTTGTACGCATTGCTGAGGATAGAGAGCAGTGGAGGACCCTGTCTGCTGATGCTTCCACCATGGCACCCCTACGACCCATGACGGGTTACGGGCTGAGATGATGATGATAATTAAAATCGGTCCAATAATAACTGTAATATGAAATATTTAAACTTAATCACTTTATACGAGCAGGCTGAAATACGCCTGTTTTAATTCTTAAAGATACTTTTGGACTGTGTTCCGATTGGACGGACACATCGCTATATATAGAACTGGGACAGCGAGGAAGTCCGCCACTATTATTTGAAAAAAATACCGAGCTGAAAGAATCTAGCACACTGTAATTGCACAGTCTTTTGCCGTTCTGACCTGTTAGCAGAACTAGATTCCCATTGAGACCTGTTCAGCTTGTGTGTATTATTGCCTGAGGGTAAGATATATATATATATATATATATATATATATATATATATATATATATAGATATATATATATATATATATATATATATATATATATATATATATATATATATATATATATATTTGTATATTTTGTTAATTATTTGCCTGAGTATACCCGCCTATATGTTCGATGCTGTGTAGAAAGTGAAACTACAGGACTAATGTGTTGTGCCATAATCGGCTTACTTGTAAACGTGTGTGATTTTGAGACGACAGGCCAGAAATAAAAAAATGTGTATAATATTTGTAAGTAGGGCAGAAATTACGACTGTAAGTTTGAAATGGGTATTTGAATGAGTATTTCAGTCTGGACTTACACCTTGTTCACGAACATAGGATAGGAGTACCGGAATTGTTAACAAGAAGTAATCAAGTTGTCATTTACTATTGTGTACTTAACCAAATCATTGTATGGAAGCCAATCATGGGCAAAGGACTCCATCATAGAATAAGTACAGAAAAAGAATAATTACATGGAACTGGCTGTAGGAAAAGAACTTATATGTCCTGTGCAACCTGTTAGCACAAATAACTGAAAGAGGGTAAGATGTGGTGTTGTATGTGTGTGAGTGGACTGATGCAGAAACCTACATGGAATGTGGTTTTCCTTTAATTCCAGGTTCTGTCTCAGTATCATGAAGTAATCACCAGCCATTGTTGAGGAAGTCTGTTGGTGACAAAAACTCTACATATATTAAGAGCTAGACCCAGCATTTCTCATCCAGGAGCTGCCAGTCGTGTGGTCCTGACTTGTTGAGTGAAGATCAGCAGCATATACAAAGATAAGTGAACCATACGGTTCACTGAACAGCTAATCCAGATAATCACCAAAGTTAAAAACGTATAGAAACCACAACCACTAATTACCCTTCTGTGATGATATCTAAGGGACAGTGGTTAGAACAAGTAAAAACTATAGTCCAGGGACAGTGAATATAACATCAAGATAAACAGAAAGTGAAATTAGTTTAATCCTTTGAACAATATTCATTATGGAAGAGATTTTCCAGTTTATTTATTTTGAGCTGTAAATATCATTTCATTTCTTTTGAGTATTCCTGCCCTGAAAAAAATGTTATGGTGCAGGACAAATAAATTGTACATAATTTCTTACAGTCTTGCTTGATAATTTTATTAAAGTTTAAGTTCTGTATTGGAATTTACTACCTATTATAATTTAAATTACCCCTAGATAATTAGCCAAATAAAACAAAACAGTTAATCATTAATCTTTGTGGGATCAGGAGAGGTAGAAGTTGGGGACTCAGAGTACTACATCATCATCATCTTCTCTGGGAACTTACATAGCTTGACCCCACTTTGATGTCTATACACCCTTGCTCTTTTCAGAGAAGGGGGTATTGCTTATAAGACCAGTCTCTTATCTGGCACTATCCTGGTATCATTTGATACATCTATTTGTCCAGGATACCTTTAATTCATAACATCCAAACCTCTCGCTACACTTATGTCTCTTATGATTTACCACAACTTGTCTGAACACTCTCATTATACCCCCTGACTGTGTATGGAGACAATGAGCGATACTACGTAGGTTGTATATTATGTTTCAGGTTATATCCTGCCTTGAGTGTCATACAAAATCTATGTGATCAAGTCAGCAAATAGATGTTCATGTTTGTCAGAGCTTTTGCCAGTATTAACTGTGTCATCTTGACGATTTGGAGGACTCGCAGTGGTGGGGTTCTCTCCAATCATACTGCTGTACGAGGCCCAGGAAGGACTTTTTCAGATAAGTAGCTCATTGTTGGGCTACTTCAACTTTCAAATACCATATACACACCTACGAATAAACAGTGTAATGATGCTATCTATTATAGCTGGTGGTTTATATAGACGACATATGAATCGTTATAAATTAACATTGATATTGTTATATTCAAGAAAGCACAAAAGGAAGACAGATTCCATCAAGGATCCAGAGAACAGTTGAAAAATGAACTTTATAAATTAAATGTAAATGTGATATATATGAAAGTGAAACAGATGTTATTTTGAAATCAATTTGATTTTATTTGAAATTTAACTGAAGAACCAAAGAAAAAGATCTTGTATATAAATAAATTATAAATTGGACCCACAGTCTTCAGTGGATTATTTAAATTTGGTACAAAGTTCTTGTGTAGTTAATTACCCTAGCAGAGTCAGTGTCTAAGGTTAGTCTGGAGAGGAGCCCCATATGAACCTAAGATAATACATTACCATCTCATCTAGGAACCTATACAGCTTGACTATACCTTTGATGTCGATACACCATTACTCTTTTCAGAGAATGGGGTATTTCTTGTAAGACCATTCTCTTATCTGGTATCATCTGATACATCTATTTGTCTAGGATAATATCAACATCATTATATCTTTCCTCTTGCTACATTTAAACAGTTTCAGATTATAATCAACCATTTCCAAAACTCTGTGAAAAATTGGCTTATATTAACTCTTCTTCTTCTTAAGTCATTTCATCTAATGATCAACTATCCTCAAAACTTAGTTTACCTTGTTGGTTTTAATGTTGGATGCTTAGTTATAATATCTGCTGTTATCTTGTTAATACATTCTTAATGACCTAGAAGGATTAGCCTTAGGAATCGTATGATGTTCCCATCCTAAGTTGGTTCAAGGATTGTACATATTCGAACATTTAGGCATAAATATGTTTCAGTAAATAAGTAAAGTTGTTTTATTTAAATGAAAAAAAAAAAAATACAGAAAGAATTAAAACAGAGCTTTGTTAAACATGAACATGTCATGGTCAGAATCAGAAAGACAAATAAAGTTAATATTTCAACCAGTTATTGCTATTTTTTTTATTGTTAAATTCACATCTTTGTAACTTTTCCACTTTTTTAAAAGAAAATATAAAAATCATAAGGTATTATCGTGTTATTTTTGTTTATAGTACCTTGATTGTAAGTACAAAAACATTTTAATGTCCTATGTGACTAATCTGGGGTCCTGTACTGTGTCCTCACAGTATAACATGAATAAGTCTCATGTAATGCATTTTGTTTTTTCTTCGGATTCCGGCGTAGCTGGCGAGTCCTTTTCAGGACAAGTTCTTTTCAGGGCTTCAGGCTAGCAGATGGATAATGTTAGTTCTTTTCAGGACTTAGTATATATCAACGCTGATCGGGCTAGCAGTCCTTTTCAGGGCCATTCTTTTTTTTTTTCTATCTATTTTATTCTGCCTTTCTTTTTTCTCTCTGGTCTCTCCTCCCCTTTTCAGGGCTTAGAGTTTATCAACACATCGCTTCAGTTAACAGTTCACTTATTTTTGAATGGCAAATTGCGCTCTGATGTAACCGAATGACTTGTCTAGATTGAAAGCAACGTGTTTTGCCACAAGTATGCAAAACCCGCAAAATAAAAAAAAGAAAATAAATTATTTCATGGGGGTCTTGGGAGACACAAAAAGACTCCGGCATACCATAAGATGTTCAATCAATCAATTAATACCCTTTAGCTCCCCGAGCAGCATAGGCCTTCAATAAACATTTGCCAAGTCTGCCTGTCCTGTGCCATCCGCTCAAGTTCTTTGAATGTTTTCCCCATAAGAGGTTACTAGTATATAATTGTTTATGGCTGGCATTCTCATCATGTAAATGAAGTTGCTACATACACCAGTGTTTTAAGAGCACGAGTGTTTTGACGCGGGATTCCTGCAGACTCCATAAGGAGTAAATAAATATTACACAAACATAAAGGTATGATTTCAGGCACTCGTGAATAATAAAGAAGTAGAAAACTAGACAACAGAAAAACAAGAGACCTGAGTGGCTTACCGGGGAATCGAACGTAGGACCTTCTGTGCGGCACCCCCGCCTAGCTATGGAAGTGAATCACACTATCCTCCCTGCCAGCTAAGGACCACAGACATGATGCTTCGATGACAGGGGTTATTAGTGCGATCAGCAACACATAACACCGGAAATTACCTAGGGCAATCCAGCTTATTAATGAAGCAATCACTTTTGTTGTTCCCCTATTATACAGTATAGGTCATATTACACAAGACAAAGACCGTTATACTGTGTCTAGTAAATGATAGAAGACTAAGAACAGTAAGTACAGGACAGAGGGTAGGTTTTGGTATTGTATAAACGTTTTAAACACATAAAAGAGTAAAGAAGGGAAAATAAGAAAGAAAATAACCAAACTAATAGAAACTGCGAATCATAGGAGACACTATACAACCAGTTCGGCTCATAAATTGACATCATGAAATATGAAGTGAAGAATGTTTACCCCAACATCATTCCGCAGATTATCACTCTGAGAACTCGACTTCTGCTCTGGGTTTGCAAAATTTATTACAAATCTCACGCTTACGGGTTGCCCCCACAATGAGCTTATCGAGACTTTCTCTGGGTTTAAGGGGCTCCACTACAATGAAAACTGGATTTTACGTACAAAATATCGATTTTTTACTTTTGAGCTTATTTTATTAAATAATCATCGAGGAATCGATTGAGCAAGGTTTTATAACATAAAAAATGCATTTGATGTATCAAAAAGCATATTGTCGGCACTACCCCCATGCTATGATTTTCAAATTTGTGCCGAAAATGCACGATTTCTCTCTAAAACTATCTAACAGAGGAGTCTCAAATTTGGCATGCATGTAGTACACATCTATATCTTTAAAGTAACACATCTGCATTTTTTATATTTTGGTAATTGTCGCGAGAGACGAGTAAGTCTGCAATTAAATTCCTAAAAACTAATGGTAATATTTTGTCGGTAAATTTCTCACTGAATGAGAAGGCAGTCGGTTGTCTATACTCACTGTTGGCACAGACAATCGTTGGTCAACAGTCATGGGACATCCACCAATTTTACAAGGAATGTTGACATAACAATAGACAACGCTCGGCGTGAGCCCTTTTAAACGCAACAACATTCACCTGAAATGTTTTCACAAACACGCGGACATTACATCAACAGACTATTAGGAGGAAAGCAACGGACGTCGCGGGTGTGTTTACACAAAGCCAGTAATACCCAATTATTATTTTGGCTAGTAATAGAACATAATGTGCAGTCGGCGACAGAAGGCCAAGTAATTTTACAATGAGTATTGTGGTCAGTCGTTCAGACAAAGTAATATTGGATTAAAGGAGACTGAAAGTCTGAGCCAGGGACAACATGAAAGCAGTATGAATACGAAATTATAACGAGAAGAACAACACTGTACGTGCCCCAAAAGACGAACGCAGACAAGTTGTCTCGGATAAGCAAAATATGAGAGCGACCATAGCAAAATAATACAGGAAATTTTACACAGTTGAGGACGGAATGTCTGACTTTAGGAAAACAAACGAAATTTCACATGACACAGGAAGCGAACCCGAAAAAAAATCGCCCTAGGCGATTCAGACGATATATAACCCAACTAGATTCATTGCTTGGCATTGGTAAGAGAAACCATTCCGCCAACCAAAACGTGGGTTCTAGATTTCACAAGAAAGAATCAAGACATTGTGTCAGTGAAATTCGTATAGGGACACCAAGGTTAGTGTAATATATTTTGTACTTTATCATTATTATGTCTTAACTTCATTCAGATAATATATACATATTTTTCCATAAATATAACACTGTAAATACCAGTCACGTTTATTATAATATTATATTTCACACTAATAAGTACAGGTTGCAATAAACGCCATGCAAAGAATTATTATATTTGTAAGATTGCACAGTTTCCAGTAACTATAACGAAGTAAATACAAGACACTTTTATGTGGCCTTTTACATTACCGGTTAACCGTGCAGTAAACACCGCACAGCCCTTTCTTATAGTGATAAGATTTCACATACAAGACACTACAGGCGTAGCATAGTTTACGGGATACTTACAAAGGGTTCATTATTTTATCCATCACAGTGGTAGAGACAGGGACCATTTGAGATACTCATCCTTAGTCTACTACGTGGTTGGCGTTAATCACAGGACAAGCTTTAGAGTAGGGCCGACCGAGATACTGCGACGACACGCATCTCACACGTAATTAACGGCAACAACCTACCAATACTCCACGGGGGTCAGAAAGGAATTTACCAGGCGGTGAAGGGTCTTTCTATCATCGACTACCCACCCAAAAAGAAAGCAGAAAATACCCAGAAGGATTGCTGCATTTCTAAATAGCTGTCCACGTGAAATTTAATGATCTGAAGTGGCAGTCGCCAACGGATGATTTTTACAACAAGTGCCTTTGAGAAATTTAATGATCTGAAGTGGCAGTCGCCAACGGATGATTTTTACAACAAGTGCCTTGGAGAAATTTAATGATCTGAAGTGGCAGTCGCCAACGGATGATTTTTTACAACAAGTGCCTTTGAGAAACTATGATCAAAAGCTGCAAGAGCAGACGGGAGATTTTGTAACCCCAGTGCCTACCAAATTTATCGAGATCCTAAATTACATGCAGTAATGGACAGATTCTCCCTGTACAATTGATGCACCAACAAATACGAATATACAACATATTTCCATCATCGTCACCACATAAGCAAAATACCAAGACAACAAAAGGACATCTGCATAACAGACGAAGTCTCACCCGCCTAACATTGTGTTCAACCTCACCCATGAATAAGACACCTCGGACGCTCGGGACAATGTCAACACAGGCATTGTGAAAGACAAAAATACAAGCCGTGGACACCTGGCGAAATCGAGTGAACCGTCCAATGTTATTGTAGGCAGACAAAGACTTGTCCATTGTGTTCAAACAACCAGAGTTTATTGACAGATAGCAAGAGACCAAGAAACACAAGATATCCTTTTTGTTAGTATTTAGGAGTTACTTAAATTCATCATCATCACATAGGGTAGACTTTAGATTCATTTGTGTATTTTGCATTAACTAATATCTTTCTTCACAGGGATAGTTAATGTTATTTCTAGTTGCATTTGTATCAGTGTAATTGAATGTTGTTATATTTCAGAACATTAATAAATGTTGTAGTTGTGTTTACCAACACACGTTATCACATATATATAGAGAAGGAACGAAAGTGTGCGAAAGAGACATACTGTTCTTCTTCTCTTTCTCTTCTGTTCACTCAGTGTAATAGGGGAGTGGGGGCTCGTTAGTATATAGAGGGGGAGATAGAGTGGTAGGAGGTATATGTCACGAGATCCAGAATCACTGGGGCTATATGCTGGGAATTCATCCCAAAGTCTTATATTCACCTTCTCCACTCCTGCTGCTCATCTTCAACCGGGTGCCAGGCGAATCTGAGCCATTGACAAAGCCGGCACCTCACAGATGACTCTCTTTGGTTACCCTCACAGGGGTAACTTTGTGACATAATTGTGGGCTGCAGTCCGGAATATACCTTGGGACTTGCCCTAGACTAAAACATTAAATAATTCTTTTTTGCAAATTTTGTATAAACCTAGTCACTGTCTTCTATACTGTTCCTTATTCTACTTAGGTAGAGGGAAAGAACACAGAATAGAGTATTAGATAACTAGATATTCATATTAGATATTAAGATTAGATATTCATAGTATATTAAGAAAGACATTGACACATGTTAGAAGATTACACCGTATTAATTTATATGCACTTTATTACTGCATCTGGTTACCAATATTGATTTGTTGTCATCATTATAAATTTACCTGGATTTTTGGTAGTACCACGTGGGACTCGATCAAAAGGCATTGTTGAAGTCGGACGCTTTGAACGAGCGACCCGACATTGCGTATTCCTTTTGTTCACAAGTGGACAATAGCGACTAAGCCACTGAGACGAAACATTTTAGTATTGTTTTCTTGGTAGGCAGGCAGTTGATGGTCAGAAATATTTGACTGGTATTCTTAGCAAGCCTTAGAATTGTATTGCCAAGGTTTTCTTTACTATTGTCATTTACCTGTACGGCTGTAAAGGTTATAGCGAAGCATACGGGACATTTGTTTTGGTTCTCCCTTTGGCCAAGGGCACAAATTTTTTCTTCGCCCTATATTTTTTTTTCTCTCACATAATTTTGAGTAGCGATAGGCAGATTGAATTCTAGCTTGATCATGGCAGATTTGAGGCAAATTCGCGCTGCGATTATCCAGGAAGCAACTAGTTTAAAACTAGAAAAAGGAGAACTTATGGAATATGTGGAAAAAATGTTAACGGCGCACAAAGAAGAGAGAAAAGACAAAATTGCAGAGCAAGAGCGAAAAGAAAAACTGGCAGCAGAAGTAGAGCAAACAAGATTGAGATTAGCAGCGGAGAAGGAGGAGAGAGAAGCCAAGAAATTAGAAGCTGAGAGAGAGAGAAGCCAAGAAATTAGAAGCTGAGAGAGAGAGAGAAGCCAAGAAATTAGAAGCTGAGAGAGAGAGAGAGGCCGAGTATAGGAGATTCAAGGCAGAGTTAGTGAGAAATACGGAAGAGAGAGAGCACGCACTTCGGATGAAGAGGTTGTGTGAAACATATGAAAAACCCAAAAGACTTGAACCGGAAATATGTATTTCGGCCCATGAAGTGACAGATGAGCTAACATATCGCCTAGAAGACACACCATCTCCGCATTGCATTACTTCATATGCAAAGAAATCCGCAGGAAAAACTGATTATGAGAAGGGCCCAGTTGGCCGGTATCAGGGGAAGAAAGACACCTTCCTTTGCAATCCACATAGAAAGGAAACTCAACAAAAATCCTTTTCTCAGAACCAGAGGCAAGGGGATAAATGGTGCCGGTATTGTCGCAGGAAAAATCACTACACCGGCGAGTGCCGAAACCGCCCTCCTCTCCATCGCATGGCGTATATAGAAACTCGAACAATGAAGGACAAAGAGTCTCGAGAAAAAGAGGGGGAAAAATCACACCCGGCGGTAGTTAATTCAATGGATTCCAGGCAACTCTGCAGAGATAACGGAAAGTTATTAAAAGGCACAGAAGAACCCACTCTAATTGCGAGCGGTACCTTCGATGGATCTTGCAAGGGGACTTCGAATAAAACAATTTCACCTGGCATCACAGGGAAGAAGAAAACAGGCACTTGTCTCCTGACATCAGGAGAAGAATTATTACCTCACTCCCCCGGTCCTTCTACGTGGAAAGAAGCGACCGGACAGGAACGGGCATTCGCTATTATCCACGGAAATAGACAGTTGCACACATCGCCTAAGTCTGCCTTTACCCAAGACGAGGAAAAGTCAGATCCTACCACTTTTAAAACTTACGGAGAGAAATGTGTGCCTTTAGAAGGTATAACAACACATACGATTATCGGGACAGGGTGGACGACGGACACGGAGGCACCCCCCGACTCTCTTCAAAAGGAGGTAGAAGAGGATTATGAGGAGAAAAGTGTGGTAGAGCCGGCGGGGATACAGCAGCTCAACACCCATGGGACTCCGATTCTATATGTAGGCGAGACAAAAACTAAGCGGATAGAGAGAAGGAAAGACACCAGGCGACACAAGAGGAAACAGCTTGGTGTACGCGCTTTATGCAAGGCACAGCGCAGATGCGCGAAATTTACAACACACTGTACCCGATATAAATGGACAGATGGGTTGCACCGTATCTTGAATTATGACCATTCCACGGGCAAGATACACAAGATACGTAATAAGGACAAACAAGGGCCAACTTTGATCCGTCGGCGGATTCAAAGATTGTTTAGCAAAGGAAAGAAGTGGGGAAACACTTTTTATTTCAAGAGATCGAAGAAAGAAACAACGAGATTTGATGTCAGTAGGAGTGGGTCACTCAAGAGAAAGAAGTGGGGAGACATTTTTTATTTCGACAGAGCGAAGACAGACACACTGAGAGTTAGTGTCAGTAAGAATGGACCACTCAAGAGAAAGAAGAGGTTTAAACCTGGCAAAGAAGGTTACCAGGATGCTAAGGCAAAAGGGTGGAGAAAGAAAAGTGATCTTTCAGCGACGGCAACTAGCGCCCGGATTCCCTCGGAACGCAACGTTGTCAATAGAGAAAGAGCGGAAGAGGTATTCGATTCCAGGCTGGAATTCGATTCGAAACTCAGTTCTAGACTGGTTAGACCAGAACAATTGAGTGATGGAACTGTGGAAATTCAGTTCACAGGTAACGGCGATCCTCCATTGATGGCGGCTATCGCCCGGACTCCCATTGAAGGCAGATATGTCAAGGGAGAACTACGAACGGCAGTTTTAAATGATCATACATATGAAGTCATTTTAGGCTACAAATATGTGAGTTTAGGAGACACTCGTCAATCAAGAGTCACAGCTGAAGTGCAGACAAGTGACCAAGCGAAGGAGAAGAGACAAGGAGACGAGGTTGACTTCCATCCGCAAGAGCTGAGACCAGCTCAAAACAACGACAAATCGGTAGAACCTTGTTTTAAGAAGAGACTGAAGGGAGACAATCCAGCGCAACCAGGAGACTGCTTTAAACAGCAAGGACAACTCCTTAGGAGAGTAGGAAAGCGCGGATATGAGTATAAGCAACAGGTAGTACCAGCACGATATAGATTTTATATCTTAGGTATGGGACATGCTAGTAAATCTAGTGGTCAGGTCAGACAATACATCACTACGCAAAGAATCACCCACCATTATTATTGGCAGGGAATCGCAAGGGACATGGATCAATTTATCAGATCAGGTCCTGAATGCCAGAGAGGGGCATCAAATCATGGGAAAAGTGAGGAAGCCACTAGTAAGGGAAACAGACCACGTATGAGGAAGAGGAGGCGTCAACATGACGGAGAATATAATACGACTGGTCCTAAGTGTGAGCTAGAGATAGGCAAACAAGTTTTACTGTTTATGCATAGTAAACAGAACAGGTTACTGATTGGATGGCACGGGCCATACACAGTGGTCGAGAAGGCATCTCAAACCAATTATAAGATTCCAGAGGAGAATCAGCTGGAAATATATAATATTATTCTGCTAAAGAGATACTTAGCCAGACACATAACTGAAGCGGCCAACTTCAGGACACGAGCAGCCACAAAGCATTTGAATAAAGGAAATCCGAACTCAGCACTGCAGCCCAATGCGGCTAGACAGTCAGCTGCAGGTGTGCAGAAAATCACAACCCACTCTACGAACGTAGTCGAGCAGGGGCGACAACTCTTGACTACGGTCACGATATTGAAACAGGAAAGGGAGCAGCTCTTTATAGCTGATGCAGGAGAAGCAACTGAGGAAGATTGCGAGAAGAATGATTTGGACGAGGAGAAGGAGGAATGGAAAGAGGAAGATGAAGTGGAGAGTAATAGGGAGAAGATAACCACCGCCGACAATAGGGAATGTAAATTGCATCCTGACTCGCAGGAGTCTTCGCAAGCTAAGACTTGGTGCGGGGGACATCTGTCGCGAGAGACGAGTAAGTCTGCAATTAAATTCCTAAAAACTAATGGTAATATTTTGTCGGTAAATTTCTCACTGAATGAGAAGGCAGTCGGTTGTCTATACTCACTGTTGGCACAGACAATCGTTGGTCAACAGTCATGGGACATCCACCAATTTTACAAGGAATGTTGACATAACAATAGACAACGCTCGGCGTGAGCCCTTTTAAACGCAACAACATTCACCTGAAATGTTTTCACAAACACGCGGACATTACATCAACAGACTATTAGGAGGAAAGCAACGGACGTCGCGGGTGTGTTTACACAAAGCCAGTAATACCCAATTATTATTTTGGCTAGTAATAGAACATAATGTGCAGTCGGCGACAGAAGGCCAAGTAATTTTACAATGAGTATTGTGGTCAGTCGTTCAGACAAAGTAATATTGGATTAAAGGAGACTGAAAGTCTGAGCCAGGGACAACATGAAAGCAGTATGAATACGAAATTATAACGAGAAGAACAACACTGTACGTGCCCCAAAAGACGAACGCAGACAAGTTGTCTCGGATAAGCAAAATATGAGAGCGACCATAGCAAAATAATACAGGAAATTTTACACAGTTTGAGGACGGAATGTCTGACTTTAGGAAAACAAACGAAATTTCACATGACACAGGAAGCGAACCCGAAAAAAATCGCCCTAGGCGATTCAGACGATATATAACCCAACTATATTCATTGCTTGGCATTGGTAAGAGAAACCATTCCGCCAACCAAAACGTGGGTTCTAGATTTCACAAGAAAGAATCAAGACATTGTGTCAGTGAAATTCGTATAGGGACACCAAGGTTAGTGTAATATATTTTGTACTTTATCATTATTATGTCTTAACTTCATTCAGATAATATATACATATTTTTCCATAAATATAACACTGTAAATACCAGTCACGTTTATTATAATATTATATTTCACACTAATAAGTACAGGTTGCAATAAACGCCATGCAGAGAATGATTATATTTATAAGATTGCACAGTTTCCAGTAACTATAACGAAGTAAATACAAGACACTTTTATGTGGCCTTTTACATTACCGGTTAACCGTGCAGTAAACACCGCACAGCCCTTTCTTATAGTGATAAGATTTCACATACAAGACACTACAGGCGTAGCATAGTTTACGGGATACTTACAAAGGGTTCATTATTTTATCCATCACAGTGGTAGAGACAGGGACCATTTGAGATACTCATCCTTAGTCTACTACGTGGTTGGCGTTAATCACAGGACAAGCTTTAGAGTAGGGCCGACCGAGATACTGCGACGACACGCATCTCACACGTAATTAACGGCAACAACCTACCAATACTCCACGGGGGTCAGAAAGGAATTTACCAGGCGGTGAAGGGTCTTTCTATCATCGACTACCCACCCAAAAAGAAAGCAGAAAATACCCAGAAGGATTGCTGCATTTCTAAATAGCTGTCCACGTGAAATTTAATGATCTGAAGTGGCAGTCGCCAACGGATGATTTTTACAACAAGTGCCTTTGAGAAATTTAATGATCTGAAGTGGCAGTCGCCAACGGATGATTTTTTACACAACAAGTGCCTTGGAGAAATTTAATGATCTGAAGTGGCAGTCGCCAACGGATGATTTTTTACAACAAGTGCCTTTGAGAAACTATGATCAAAAGCTGCAAGAGCAGACGGGAGATTTTGTAACCCCAGTGCCTACCAAATTTATCGAGATCCTAAATTACATGCAGTAATGGACAGATTCTCCCTGTACAATTGATGCACCAACAAATACGAATATACAACATATTTCCATCATCGTCACCACATAAGCAAAATACCAAGACAACAAAAGGACATCTGCATAACAGACGAAGTCTCACCCGCCTAACATTGTGTTCAACCTCACCCATGAATAAGACACCTCGGACGCTCGGGACAATGTCAACACAGGCATTGTGAAAGACAAAAATACAAGCCGTGGACACCTGGCGAAATCGAGTGAACCGTCCAATGTTATTGTAGGCAGACAAAGACTTGTCCATTGTGTTCAAACAACCAGAGTTTATTGACAGTTAGCAAGAGACCAAGAAACACAAGATATCCTTTTTGTTAGTTAGGGTAGACTTTAGATTCATTTGTGTATTTTGCATTAACTAATATCTTTCTTCACAGGGATAGTTAATGTTATTTCTAGTTGCATTTGTATCAGTGTAATTGAATGTTGTTATATTTCAGAACATTAATAAATGTTGTAGTTGTGTTTACCAACACACGTTATCACATATATAGAGAAGGAACGAAAGTGTGCGAAAGAGACATACTGTTCTTCTTCTCTTTCTCTTCTGTTCACTCAGTGTAATAGGGGAGTGGGGGCTCGTTAGTATATAGAGGGGGAGATAGAGTGGTAGGAGGTATATGTCACGAGATCCAGAATCACTGGGGCTATATGCTGGGAATTCATCCCAAAGTCTTATATTCACCTTCTCCACTCCTGCTGCTCATCTTCAACCGGGTGCCAGGCGAATCTGAGCCATTGACAAAGCCGGCACCTCACAGATGACTCTCTTTGGTTACCCTCACAGGGGTAACTTTGTGACAGTAATTTCCTTTTATAAATTAAAAAAAAATATTTTTAAAAATATTTTTTCACACAAATATATATATATTTTTTTAAATCATTAAAAATAGAATTTTGAACTTATCAAAATAATCATGAGAAGTACACATCTATATCTTTAAAGTAACACATCTGCATTTTTGATATTTTGGTAATTTTCTTTTATAAATTTTAAAAATATATTTTTAAAAATATTTTTTCATACAAATATAGTTTTTTTTTAAATCATTAAAAATAGAATTTTAAACTTATCAAAATAATCATGAGTAAAATTGTTTTAACTGTCAGTCACAACATGTGGGTGCAATTTGATAAAGTTTGGTCAATGGGAAACAAGATTTTTGCTTTTGAAAATTGGTGAAAAACCCAATATAGCGGTTGTTTTTTTGGTTACCATGGTAGAAGGACAGAAGAAAAATTAGGCAAGACAAAGGCGAAAGGAGGAGCTGCAGGAAGCTGAAGGAGGTGCAGCATATAGTGCTGGACAAATTTAAACACATTCAGCCCCCCAGAATGGAGTATATTGGACAAGACAAGTCACTCGGTGACTAAAATGCATTTTTCTCAAAACTAACATTTTATTAACAAAAAATGTTATTTTTTACAAACGATCTAATAGAACAATCTGAAATTTGGCATGCATGTAGGACACATAAATACCTTTAAATTGACAAGGGCTTTTTTTTGATATTTTGGTAATTTGCTTTGATATATTTTTTTAAATATTTTTTTTTCATTGTTTTTCATACAAATATAGTGTATTTTTAAAAAAAAATCATTAAAAATAGAATTTTAAACTTATCAAAAAAAGCCCCTGACAAATTGTTTTAATTGCCAGTCACAGCATGTGTGTGCAATTTGATAAAGTTTGGTCAATGGTAAACATAAGTTTTTGGTCTTGAAAATTGGTGAAAAACCCAATATGGCGGTTGTTTTTTTTTTGGTTACCATGTAGAAGGAAAGAAGAAAAATTAGGCAAGATAACGGCAAGAGGAGGAGCTGCAGGAAGCTGAAGGAGGTGCAGCATATAGTGCTGGATAATTTTAAACACATTCAGCCCCCCAGAATGGAGTATATTGGACAAGACAAGTCATTCGGTGACTAAAATGCATTTTTCTCAAAACTAACATTTTATTAACAAAAAATGTTATTTCTTACAAACTATCTAATAGATCAGTCTAAAATTTGGCATGCATGTAGGATGCATATATACCTTTAAATTGACAGGGGCTTTTTTTGATATTTTGGTAATTTGCTTTGATATAATTTTTTTAACATTTTTTTTTCATTGTTTTTCATACAAATATAGTGTATTTTTTTAAAAAATCATTAAAAATAGAATTTTAAACTTATCAAAAAAACCCCTGACAAATTGTTTTAATTGTCAGTCACAACATGTGTGTGCAATTTGGTAAAGTTTGGTCAATGGGAAACATAAGTTTTTAGCTCTCGAAAATTTGTGAAAATCCAAAATGGCGGATGTTTTTTTTTTGGTTACCATGGTAACCACATGCTTTTTAACAGAATAGACTGTAGAATTCGGTTCATGGACATACACTGTGTCTATTGAGCACATAAAAAGTTTGAAAATGGTATTAGAACAAAAGTTAGTTTTCACTGTAGTCCAGTTAAAGACTTCTGAATTGTCTATTCTTCTGGCTTGATCCTCTCAGAATAGACTTGAATCTAATGATAAAACAAATCGTGTGTTCCGTTCCGAACTGCTCTCACTGCTTATTGAAACACTTTCATTATATTCAACAATACACTGATTATATGGCGCTTCACGGTGTGATCAGTGAGATAACAAAAGGCTGTGTTGTAGTGATGGTCAATTCTCCATACGGTGTCGAGTAAACAAATATCTTAAGCGATGATTTTTCACTGCTGGTGATAGTATAAGCTTCTTGAGAAAGCTGTTGGGACTACTTGCTGCATATATATATATATATATATATATATATATATATATATATATATATATATATATATATATATATATATATATATATATATATATATATATATATATATATATATACGAGGGACGGTCAAAAAGTAATGCCTCCTATTTTTTATGTATGTAAATACTGCATCGGTGTGCAATTTGTAAATTTAGCAGGATTCCTCAAACAGTCTTCTGCACTGTATAGCATTACCAACCTGTTTCAGTAACAGGTGGCACCACTGCAACAGTTTAAAAATGGCTGCTAAAGACGTTCGGTTAAAACAACGTTATGTCATAGAATTCCTCAATGCTGAAGGCGAGACCCCAATTCGCATCCACGAACATTTGAAGAATGTTTATGGAGATTCAACAGTGGATGTTAGCACTGTCCGACGTTGGGTACATCGTTGTGACGAAGCTGATGTAGGTCAAGAGGCAGTCAATGGAATGGCATCACACAACATCGCCGACAAGAAAGAAGTTCAAAAGTTCCCCCTCTGTAGGGAAAGTTATGGCCTCCGTGTTTTGGGATGAGAAGGGTGCGATTCTTCTCGACTTCTTGGAACAGGGAAACACGGTGAATGCAGACCGTTACATTGAAACTTTGAAGAAGCTTAGAGGTCGTCTTCGGCGACTTTACCCATTAAAAGATCGGAGAACTGCATTACTGTTGCACGATAATGCCACGCCACACACCTCTAAACGCACCATTGATGTGATTGCAGAATTTGGCTGGACATTACCACATCCACCTTACAGTCCCGATCTTGCACCTTCTGACTTCCATCTGTTTGGACCACTGAAAGAAGATTTTCGCGGACATCACTTTGAGGACACCGAGACCCTTAAACGCGCCGTACGCCAGTGGTTTAGGAAAAAGGACACAAATTTTTACCATGTGGGGATACTTGCCCTTGTGAAAAGATGGACAAAAACTGTAACAAATAACGGAGACTACATTGAGAAATAAATTTTTGAAGCTCAGACTTGGGGCTACATTTCAATGTGAATTTTATCTGTTTTCTTGCCTATTGAATGAAATTAATAATTACGAGGCATTACTTTTTGACCGTCCCTCATATATATATATATATATATATATATATATATATATATATATATATATATATATATATATATATATATATATATATATATATATATATATATATATATATATATATATATATATATATATATATGTGTGTGTAGAGAGAGAGAAAGAGAGAGAGAGAGAGAGAGCAATCCCCCGCTTAGCGCTGTTGTTGTTTAACTAGGGCTGCTGAGCTTCTCACTCTTTTGCAGCCAAACCAAGCTGAAGACTCCTTGATAAGATATTATCTATGAAACAAACAACTAATATATAAGAAATTTTTTGGAAGAGGTCACGCGATGGAATTTTAAAATGTAATATTTTAAATACGTGGGGGATATTTTGAATTAAAACACCCCAACCCAGTGCTAAAGAGCACCAATGGTTTGATTTGAGAAGCCGGAATATACAAGGAATCTCATTGGAAAATTCGGTGGAAGTACCATCCGAGATTTGAACTGGAAACTGAGAATATAATATAGTGAAAGTGGAGTCACAGATCAGACAGCTTTGCAACTTCAATCTAGCAACTCCCGAAAGCCAGAAAGAGAGGGATCGGACAAAGGATTCCAAACTTAAAAGTGACAGATGGAAAGTATTTAGGCAACTTAAAACTTAAAAAAGTAAACCCGCATTTTATATACAAAGTCTGGATACCTAATGTATCAGATCACCCGTCATAAGAGGAACTAGAAAATTTCCCAGACCAAGTGATTCGCAGAACACCCGTCATAAGAGCAATTTCTAAAATTTCCAGGCCAAGTGATTCGAGAGCACATAACCTAAATTGCTCGTGTCCATTCTAACCTGTGCGAGAAGATTGTAGATTCCCCCAATTTTTTTTTTTGGGGGGGGGGGGGGGGGGGGGGGGGGGGGGTAAGTGTAACATGTATTTTACAAATGTGAATTTGACATGTTTTTCTTGCTAGGTGGTTAATAATGAGGCTGGCAACCTCAACATATGAAAATACTTTATTCACGAACCACTGCAGCAAGCGCTGGTGATTGTTTCTTGCTACTCGTGTGGAAAACCTACAGCAGAGGTGACCCCAGAATCCGACTGGAGAAGTAATGAGTGATGATTATATCACATGTGCTTGAAGTGTATAGTATCATTGTGTGAGATATATGTAACTTGTTAGTTCAGGCACAAATCATTGTTCGCGCTGTCCAAGCACATATTTTCCCAGTTAATACCCAGAAGAATATTGGTGATTTATATTGATCATTCCTAAGTTACGCTGTGTAGACTCAAGAATTTAGTTACTCTGAGAGATTAACAAGGGGTGGATGGACAGCGAGACGATGCGTCTGTGAATTTGCAAGCCACAAATGTACTTAGCAGAGGCATTTGTCTTTCTTTTTTGTCTAAAACGTTAGTGGTTACAAGCTATCAGACGGTTTGAAGTACTAACGTTACTACGCCGCTAGTGTGAGAGAAGAGCATCAACACTGACCGCCTAGATCAGTTAAGTCCTGATTAAAAGGCATCAGCAAAACGGACTTTTATTACTTCCCTATTAAGTCTCTATGAAGACGCTTTCATCTAAAATTTCACCAATCTTTCCATATTTATTTTAAGCTGTTTAACACTAATTCACTATTAAATTTTTTACATGTTATTTTAAAACTTCTTCTTCTTCTTCTTCGTTCGTCCTGAAAAGGACGGTGGTTGCGTTGTGTCTGTTTGCGCCTAAGCTGTGATATCTGCACCTTTCGGTCGACACATCCGACTTCTGCACGGCATTTTTTAAGGACCGGGTTTGCCTTCCCATTTCGATCCATGCTCGCTCAGCCAGCCTGCACTGCTGCAGACTGTTTCCAGGACCACCACGTGGAGGTGGAGCACGGTCTTGACCAGCTCTGGTTCGCTGGTCCTGACGCAGGCAGTCAAGCTATGAGTCGCTGACTGCATTCACTATTGCTGCATCTTGGGGTCCCATTTTAAAACGAAACAAACATAGTTCATTCAGTTATTAAATGTATGAAAGCAAACGCGGGAGCAAGACTATTTAATTTATATATGTACATATAGACATATATTTACCTCTAAACAGAGCTATACCATTATAAGAGGAAATTCGCTGAATTAACTCAGCTGGGGGCTTGTATGGGCTAACAATCATTGCTTAAATCCTTCACAAAAGGTGACGGATCAGATATAAGTTAACAATTGTTCAGCCCATTGCAACATTGTTCTTGACTTCTGAAAATATCTTGTGAAACTTCCTTAAGGTAGAAGCGTTATTACCCTTCTATCTACATCTCTGCCAAGAGTAATCTTGTGCGAAGGTAGACACCTTTGACGACCTATTTAGATACTCTTGAGTTTTGGCCACTGTTGAACCACTACTGCAAAGCAGGGGAGGCAATCCGTGACAGAAACTTTCAACTAATTTATATGAAACAAACAACTAATTTATATGAAATAAACAACTAATTTATATGAAACACACAACTAAGTGATACGAAACATACAACTAATTTATATGAAGCAAACGGGACCCAAAGACGCAGCAATAGAGAATGAAGTCAGCGACCCATAGCTTGACTGCTTGCGTCAGGGTCAGCGAACCAGAGCTGACCAAGACCCTACTCCACCTCCACGTAGTGGCCATGGAAACAGGCTGCATCATTGCAGTCTGGCTGAGAGAGTAGGGATCGAAGAGGGAATGCAAACCCGGTCCCAAAAAATGCCGTGCTGAAGTCGGATGTGTTGGCCAAAAGGCGCAGATATCGCAGCTCTGCTGTAAACAGACACAACGCAACCAACGTCCTTTTCAGGACGAACGAGGAAGAAGAAGATATGAAGCAAACTAATTTGTAGGAAACAAACAACTAATTTATATGAAACAAACAACTAATTTATATGAAGCAAACAACTAATTTATATGAAACATACAACTAATGTATATGAAACATACAACTAATTTATATGAAACATACAACTAATGTATATAAAACATACAACTAATTTATATGAAACATACAACTAATGTATATGAAATAAACAACTAATTTATATGAAACAAACAACTAATGTATATGAAACATAGAACTAATTTATATGAAACATAGAACTAATTTATATGAAGCATATAACTAATTTATATGAAACATACAACTAATTTATATGAAGCAAACAACTAATTTATATGAAACAAACAACTAATGTATATGAAACATAGAACTAATGTATATGAAACATAGAACTAATGTATATGAAACATACAACTAATTTATATGAAACATACAACTAATGTATATGAAATAAACAACTAATTTATATGAAACAAACAACTAATGTATATGAAACATACAACTAATTTATATGAAACATACAACTAATGTATATGAAATAAACAACTAATTTATATGAAACAAACAACTAATGTATATGAAACATAGAACTAATGTATATGAAACATAGAACTAATTTATATGAAGCAAACAACTAATTTATATGAAACATACAACTAATGTATATGAAACATAGAACTAATTTATATGAAGCAAACAACTAATTTATATGAAACAAACAACTAATGTATATGAAACATAGAACTAATTTATATGAAGCAAACAACTAATTTATATGAAACATACAACTAATGTATATGAAACATAGAACTAATTTATATGAAAGATACAACTAATTTATATGAAGCAAAGAACCAATTTATATGAAACAAACAACTAATTTATATAAAACATACAACTAATGTATATGAAATAAACAACTAATTTATATGAAACAAACTCCACAATAAAGACTGCCATTTAAGTACAAAGAATGGCACATTAATATTCAACATGACGTCAGATCCGATTTGAACAACACAAGATTTCATAACGGGCAGCAGTGTTTGTTGTCTCTTGTAACGTCAGTTTATAGCCATTTTAAATTGTATTTTCTTTTATTTTGATTCTGTCAAATGGCAGTTGTTGTTTATTGTTTTGACATGTTTCATGTATATCTAATGGATGCAAATGATGATATAAAAAGTTAAAAATAGAACGTGTCTTTTCAATCACCCTGGACGGTGTTTAAAAAAAAAAATCATATTCATATTGTCTATTTTCAAACGGGGTTGTCCTTGAAGGATCTTTCAACAATTAAGGCATACCAGTTCTGTATAATCTACTACTGCTGGTAAATCGTAGTTCGTCGTACGAGCAGATTACGTAACCTAACACTACACAGTCAGGATTTGGAATCAATAACAGGGAATTAAGAACAGGGCTTCTGAAATGAATCTCTGATTGCCTTGCATCACCTGGTAATTTTGCTTGTCCCTGATACCCGCGCTGACACAAAATTGGCGTGAGTGTCCTTAATTAAATAAAGAATTTTGACCAATGCCGGCTGAACACGCGAACTACTCAAGAGAGACATGCGTAGATGCCGAAAACGCGTAGAAAGCGCTCTGTAATCACATTTTCTTACCTCCAGAAACAGGAGACTTCATCGGAGGGGAAAGGTGGTTGGGGGAGAGGGGGGGGGGGGAGAAGGCGAACAAACATATATACACAATTGATTTGGCATTTGTTTCTTGTCTACCAATTTTCCTTTCCAGCCATCGCTGTCTTCATATTTATTTTCTTTCGTCCATTATTTCTAATCGTCTATTTTTCTTCCGTCATTAATGAGCATTACGACCAATTTAGGAGCCGTAGCATAGTGGTTAGTGCACTGGCTTCCTAGCGCAGTGGTCTATGGTACGATCCCCAGATGAGGTGGGATTTTTTTAGGCCACAAACGGCTCCTCGGTCGACCCAGCCCCAAATGGGTACCAAAGCAACTCTGGGAAGGTTAAGGCGGCCGGCGTGATGCCGACCACATCACCCCTAGTGTGCCGACGGTCAAGATAATATGGGCCTAACACCATATTCCCAATATGCCTCAATGGGCGTGTAACGGGTTCCTTTACCTTACGAACAATTTAAGTCATAATTATTATTGTTATGACTTATTACAGTAAGAGACCATCATGTCGAAAAATATTATCATAGAAATTTTTTACAAGTTCGGTTATTAAGCTTTGAAGTAGTACAATGAATAAACACATTTTAAAATAAGAGTTCGATAAAGAACAAAAAGAAACGAAGGGGGGAAGACAAGGAAACATCAGAGAGAAAGATTATATATATATATATATATATATATATATATATATATATATATATATATATATATATATATATATATATATATATATATATATATATATGATAGGGTGGGCGAGATGATGATGATGATTATGTTGTGGTATGTGATCTCACTCTCTTGTCACACTCGCACCGACCCGAACAACAATAAAACTCTTGATTCTAGAGGCAGGGGCTATATTTATTTTTTACAGCCCATTCAGTGACAAAGCAAACATTAAACAAATAAACTAGCGAACATAACACCAAACCAAACAAACAAAACACCCAACAGTGCCCGATGCAAATGTGCTCAATGCATTTACAGTTTGGCTCTGTCGTCTGTTCTCTCTGGCGGCTGATACTAGGAAAGGTCCGCTGGTAGCTCGCTATCTCTTTTTATAGGCACTAGGCTAATCACTCACTTTACTGCGCTAGGCGTATTAATCTTGACTACTTAAATATCACACGCGATTATCGCTTAGGAATAGCGAAAACACAAATAAAACCTACAGCTATTTAATATAACACAATTCTACACCACAACTTAATTTAAATGCATTATTATGGCATTTTCATCAATCTTCTACTTCAGATTTTTCACAACCCAGGCTCGCGCCGTCACGTGATCTGACAGTCACGTGGGCCGACCGAAAATATATGGGCGACAAACATGCCTTGAACTGAAGTGGGGGTGGGGCCTCAGGGGTGTCTTCCCGGCCCATCACATATCTCCCTCCTGATTTTGTTGTCGTCCCGACAACATCACTCCCTCTGGCGCTTCAGTTGTAACCTCTCAGATCGTCTCGGGGCAGGACCCTCTATTGGCTGCAGGGCATACCAGCCTGGTTCGGGCATTAGACCATGCACGTCCTCCCCAGGATCTGTCTCATCTGGCGAAGCTGGTGCCTCAGGTAGGCCTAGTGTAGCATCTACCAGATTCGGAGAATCATCTTTGTCCTCACTTCGTCTTAGTTCGTGCGCCGCAACCCTCATCTTCAGATTTTCGTTGCTCGCTGGCCTTATCACATAAGGACCACCGCTTGCTTCTGGAATTGACGATACAATGAATTCGTCGTTGGACCACACGTCTTGTATTTTGGCCCTGTCAGTGTAGTGCACTCTTTTCCGCACTCTTTCACCCACTCTCAATGGTGTGGGGCCTGGAAGCTGATTACTTCTCTCCCTCCTGTCAGCGGCCATTTTCTGCATTCTCTCTGCAGCTTTTTGGTGGGCTATGTGCAACCTCTCTAGGTGACCTTGCAGCCACTCGTCAGTTGTCTCCGGCTCTTCATCTGGGCGCGTGCCTATCATGAAGTCTAGAGGAAGCCTCGGTTCTCTGCCGAAGAGGAGGTAGTATGGTGAGTACCCTGTCGAAGAGTGGGGGGTAGAGTTGTAGACCATAACCACCTCCGCTAGATGCTCAGACCACCTTCGCTTCTGGTCGGCTGTCATGGGTCTCAGCAGATCATGCAACGTCTTGTTGAAGCGCTCGCACTGCCCGTTGCCTTTAGGATTGTAAGCTGTAGTGCGGCTCTTGTGGACTCCATATACCTTGCACAGCTCTGCGACTATCGCTGACTCGAAGTTCCGGCCTTGATCAGAGTGTATCCTCTGAGGAGCTCCGAGATACTGGAACCACTTTTCCACCAGGGCCTTGGTGACTGTTGTTGCTTTTTGGTCTCTTGTTGGTATAGCAATGGTGTACTTGCTGAACACATCTGTCAGCACTAATACATTCTCGAACCCTTTGGAATCCCGCTCTAGCAGGGTGAAATCCATTGCTACCACCTCAAGTGGTCTGGAGGCAATCAAGTTTCCCGATGGCCCATGAAACTTCAGTTGAGGTGCCTTGGCAACGTTACATCGGTTGCATCTGCGACAAAAGACGTCAACATCAGCTGTGATGCCTACCCAGAAGCACCTACTTCTCAGCAACTGCAGCATGCGCTCTCTTCCCTGATGGCCCACCCTGTGAGCAGAGTCTAGTATCCGTGGTTTCATGGACTCAGGTATTACCAGTTGTTTTATGCTGGATCCATCTGATCCCTTCACTGTCCGGTATAACAACCCATCTGTCACTTCGAGCCGGTTACTCTGATTAAGTAGTTTCCTTGCAGCCAAGGGGATCTTTCGAGCATCTTTTCCTGCAGGTCTGGTGCCATCCTTTACCATCTTCCTAACCATCGCTACCACATCATCCGCTCCCTGGAGATTTATCAATTCCTCACGCGAATAGGTGGGAAATGCTTGAGTGGTTGCTGGTGCTGTGGTTGATTCGGCCGGTACCCTTTCACTGATATCTTTCTGGCTTGTTGCTGTCATCAACCCTATCTCATATGGTATCTGGGTAAACTCTCCGATAACCTCAGCTGTTATGCCACTTATTGCAACATCTGCGTCATCCTCCAGTTCCTCGCCTGCGGTTTCAATAGGAAAACGGGACAAATAATCTGCATTTCCATTGGCTCTTGCTGCCCGATGTCGGATTGTGTAGTTAAACATCGCCATCTGGGCCATCCATCTCTGCTCTATAGCTCCTAGTTTAGCTTTCTCCCAGAAGGCCAGACCCCTATTGTCTGTAAATACCTCTACTTGTGATCCTAGCAGGTAACCTCTGAACTTCTCAGTCATGGCCCACTTAAGACCTAGCAGTTCCAGTCTCATACTGCTTTTTGAGTTTCTTTCAGAGGGTCGAAGTGTGCGACTTGCATATGCCAAGACTTTCTTTGTTCCATCTTGTACTTGCGAGAGAATTGCTCCCAATCCTTCAAATGATGCATCTACCTCCAGGATAAATGGTAGCGAGAAGTTAGGGAACCCTAGTAGCGGTGTGGAGGTTAGTGCCTTTTTCAGTGTCTCAAAGGCTACAGCACACTCTTCTGTCCACAACTCTCCTATGGGTGACTTACTTCGTCTTTTAGTCTGCATGCCTTGATTGAGCGCAGCTACTAAATCATGTAGCGGTTTGGCTATCTTTGCAAAGCCCGGCACAAATCTGCGGTAGTAACTGGCCAATCCCAGGAATGACCGTAACTCAGTCTGGGAACGTGGTACAGGGGCCTCTTGAACAGCCTTCACCTTGTCTTCCATAGCTCCTATTCCGTCTGCCGATATAGTATGCCCCAAGAATTCAATCGTCGTCCTAAGCAGCTTACACTTTCCTCCATTCAACTTCAGCCCTAGCTGGCGTAGCTTAGAGAATACTTTCTCCAGTCGGCTCAAATGATTAGTGAAGTCAGCAGAGTACACCAAAATGTCATCAAGGTATACTAGTATCAGCTGGAACACTAAATCATGCATACTGCTCTGCATTAATCGTTGAAAGGTGCTGGCCGAGTTGGCTAAACCCATAGGCATCCTGGTGTATTCATAAAGTCCAAAAGGGGTAGTGAAGGCGGTTTTCTCTTGGTCTTTCTCATCCATTGCTACTTGATAGTAACCACTTGCCAGATCAAGCGATGAGAATATCTTTGCTCCTCCTAACGCATCCAGGTACTCATCTACTCGGGGTAGAGGGTATGCATCCCTCTTCGTCTTGCTGTTGAGTGCCCTGAAGTCTACGCAGAGTCTAAGCCGACCATCTTTCTTCCGGACCAAAACTATTGGGGAGGCCCAAGGACTGCAACTCTCCTTGATTATTTGTTTGTCAAGCAATCCTTGTAGGTGATCCTGTACCTCTTTATAGAAAGCAGGAGGTATTCTCCTGTAAGGCTGCTTAACTGGGGTGTCATCTGTTAATGGGATGGTGTGCTTTACCCTGTCCGTGTACCCTACATCTGTCTCATCTGTGGCAAAAAGATCGGCATAGCGTCTCAACAATGCTCTTACTTCCTGCTCTTCAGTCTCACTGCCCTCAAACCCGGTTAGGTCAATTGGGCACATCTCTTGCTCTGGGTTCGTGTATGGTGGACTTGCTGACATTTCTACCTCTTGAGCTCCTACAACTCTGAAATATGTGCTATAGTCCACCCCAGCTTCTGTCAGTATTCCTACTTGTGTCCCGGGAGCTAAAAACAAGTCCTCATCTCCCAAATTTATGGCCTGAATATCACAAGACCCACTTCTAAGAACAGTCAATGTATGACTCATAATCAGCCCTCTGTGTTCTAAGTCTCTGTTTGGCTCAAAGAGAAAAGTACTTTCTGACTGGCCTCTTCCCCTGCATTTGACTGTTATGGCCCTGATCGATCGAGCAGGTATGTGGGTTTGCTTTCTCCCAGCTACCCATACTTTTATAGAGTCTGATTTCTGCGTCATCTCCTGATCCCTTGGAGGGTTCCATTTTAGTATGTTCTGTATGTTTGGGATTTCCACAAGGACATTAGTACCTATAATCCCTGGTGTTTTCTTCTGGTTTCTAGGTCCTTGTACTTCCTTGACAACATAAACCCCACAGTTTTTCACTACTGTGCACCCAACTTGTATGTCCACCACTAAGTGACCAATATATGGAATGGTGGCACCATTTGCTGCTGTCAGGCGCACCCATCTACCCTCATCCAAGGGGAGCCCTCCAAACATCTCCCTGAAACATTGCTCTGTGATGGTAGACACCTGTGAACCTGTGTCAAACACACAATTTACCTCTTTTCCTTCCATCAGCACTACTCCTTCAGGCCGACCTCCTACCATCTTGATCCGGTTTTCATGGTGCTCTCCCTTCACGTTTCTTTCTTCAAGCTCCTGGGGATTTGGTCCGCTGCTGGTCGACATTTCCTGCGATGGTTGAATCTCTAACCTTCCTTCTGAGTGGCGGTCCTTCTGCCTGCGCTCCACTTTGTGTGATGCCCTAGCTGCAGAGTTACCAAACGGACAGCTCGCCACTAAATGTTGTGCTGACTTGCATTGGAAACATCTTCTAGGTAGAGGACCACATGGACACCTGGCAGCTATATGATTCCCAAAATCAGCGCAGTTATAGCACCTGATTCTCTGGCTGCCATTCCACAAATGACGTTTCTTTCTACTTCTGTACCTGCGGCTGTTCCCGTGGCGTCTAGAGATGGTCCTCCTGTTAATGACCCCCACTTGTCGCACCAACATCTCAGTCTCCCTATTATTTGGAGAAACAGGCCCTTCCCTTTCATTTACATTCTTCCTCATGCCAACCTGTGATTGTCTGCCCCCTCTACCTGTACTCTTTCTATTCGAGTCACAAAGCTCCCCTTCCACAGCCTGACTCCCAGCCACAGAGGGGTCTAGTTTAGTGCCTGTTGTGGGCATTCCCTCTGGACGTGCCCTAAATTTTTGCACCGAAAGCATCGGATGGCCCTCGCCGGCCTTCTCTGCCTGTCTTGCATTTCAGCCATCTGGCGCTTCAGCTGTGCGACCTCTGCTCTGAGTTGCTCCACTAGGGCGTTTCCTTCATGTGACCAGGGTGCCATTTCTTCGTCGGATGCTGTGACTGTGGCTATCCCAGCTCTTGCTGTTTGACCACTCCCAGTCCATCTCAGAGCATCATCTCTTATGGACACAAATGATACTGCAGGGTCGTGCCGGACCCTGTCCTCCATCATTCTCCGCGTCAAGTCGTCCCTTAGACTGGCAACAAACTGGTCCCTTAGCACTGTTTCGTCAAGCTTGACACCACTGGCTTTCTCCTGCGCCCCTGCTGCCTGCTCAAATATCTCATGCAGCCTATAGGCAAACTCACTCACCGATTCCCGTGGCCCTTGGTACGCTGAATAGAATAGCGCCATTAGTTCTTGGGTGCTCCTCGATTCTCCATACACCCTGAGTATGGCCTGAAGCATTGCCTCCGGGTCATTGTCTCTTACTTGTATCCGCAGCTCCCTGCGGACAACTGGGGTCACACTGTCGAGTATCACATCGGTTTGATCCTCCTTACTCATGTAGCCGGACCTCCACGCAGCTCTAACCTCCCTTGCATAGTCCTCCGCGTTTGGCCCTGTGCGTTCTCCAAAAGTCCTCATTTTCTTGTGGGTTGACACCAACATGTACTGCCCGTGTCCTGCCTGGGGCAGTGGACCTGCTACTGTTCCTTCAGTTGGCACCACTGATGCCCCGACCACTTGTGTTGGATCTGCATCCTCATGCTCCCCTTTGCTCGTAGCACGTGTGCTTCTCGCGGCCATCTTGCTGCCGGACCGCACTGCTGGGTGTTTACTATATTTGTTCGCTTGCGGTTTGCTCAGTGTCACTGTCTGCCTTATCCTGCCGACGACGCCAATTGTGATAGGGTGGGCGAGATGATGATGATGATTATGTTGTGATATGTGATCTCACTCTCTTGTCACACTCGCACCGACCCGAACAACAATAAAACTCTTGATTCTAGAGGCAGGGGCTATATTTATTTTTACAGCCCATTCAGTGACAAAGCAAACATTAAACAAATAAACTAGCGAACATAACACCAAACCAAACAAACAAAACACCCAACAGTGCCCGATGCAAATGTGCTCAATGCATTTACAGTTTGGCTCTGTCGTCTGTTCTCTCTGGCGGCTGATACTAGGAAAGGTCCGCTGGTAGCTCGCTATCTCTTTTTATAGGCACTAGGCTAATCACTCACTTTACTGCGATAGGCGTATTAATCTTGACTACTTAAATATCACACGCGATTATCGCTTAGGAATAGCGAAAACACAAATAAAACCTACAGCTATTTAATATAACACAATTCTACACCACAACTTAATTTAAATGCATTATTATGGCATTTTCATCAATCTTCTACTTCAGATTTTTCACAACCCAGGCTCGCGCCGTCACGTGATCTGACAGTCACGTGGGCCGACCGAAAATATATGGGCGACAAACATGCCTTGAACTGAAGTGGGGGTGGGGCCTCAGGGGTGTCTTCCCGGCCCATCACATATATATATATATATATATATATATATATATATATATATATATATATATATATATATATATATATATATATATATAAATAAAACAAGCTGAGAGAGCCAGAAATTAAGACCAGATATCAGGGGCTTATTGCTGCAGCGGTGAGCAACACAGAAGAACAACCTGCTGACTTGGAAACCCTCTGGCTTAAATTCAAGGACATCATAAAGACAGCTGTTGCAGAAGCATGTGGTGAAGTCCGACTTGGGAACAAAAGAAAGAGGACACCTTGGTGGACAGAGGAAGTCAAAGAGAAAATAAGAGAGAAGAAAATGGCATGGAAACAATACTTAGGAGCTAAAAACACAAATGGGGAAATATAGAGAATTTGTGATACTCAGAACATAAGCAAAGAACAAAGTGCTAGCAGCAAAACAGAAGTCATGGGAAGAATTTGGAGAAAAGCTAGAAAAAGATGCGCAAGAAAACCAGAAATTGTTCTATAAGACCCTAAAGAACATGAGGACGGAAAAACAATGCCCTCTCAAATTTATAAAGAAAAAGCAAGGCAAATTGCTTACTGCCCCGAAGGAAGTAATGGAAAGATGGAAAGAATATTTCTCAGAACTCCTCGAAGATGAGCATGGTGAAGCATCAGAAATGATAATCACTAGCACAGAAGAGAAAACCAATGATGGTGAAGATGACATAAAGATAGAAGAACTGAAGGCAGCACTGGAGAAAATCAAGACAAGGTGATATCCTGTCACCTTATCTTTTCATATTCCTCATTGACGATGTCATCAAGGCATGCAAGGAGATAACAAGAAAGTATTCAGTGGGGTACTGGAAGATGAGACAGGTCTGTATTTCACAGCTGGCATTTGCTGATGATGTTGCCCTGATTGCTAAATCAGAGGCACATCTCCAATCCAACCTGCAAGTCTGGAAGGAAGAGCTGGAGAAGAGAGGGATGGTCATAAGCAGCTCTAAAACAAAATCCATGGTGATATCACGAGAAGAAAGAAGACATCAGATTAAGCTGAGAGAACAGGTCCTGGAGCAGGTCGACCACTTTAAATACCTCGGGGCTATTATAGACCGAAAGGGAGTCATCAAAGAGGAGTTGGCCACTCGAAAAGCAGCAGCTGGGAGACTTTTTCAGGCCATAAATCGAGGATTCCTCAGCAAGAGAGAGGTTGGTAAGAAAACGAAGATTGCTGTATACCGCTCCACCTATGTCCCAGTCTTGACATATGGATGCGAGTCATGGGCAATGACTACAACCCACAAAAGCCAGATCCAAACCTCAGAAATGAGGTATCTGAGGAAGGTGGTTGAAGTAACAAGAAGAGACATGGTCCGCAACCAGACGATACGTCAAGGCCTAAAATCCCACCCCCTGCAGACCAAAGTAGAACAGTCCCAACTAAGATGGTTTGGCCATGTCTGCAGAATTGGAGAAGATCTGCTACCACGACAAGCATGGGAAACAAAGAGCCAGGGATCCAGACCCCCAGGACGACCCAGAGTCCGCTGGGAGGACAACATTAGACAATCTTTGAAGGGCCGAGGACTAGAATGGAACCTGACCTGGAGAAAGATAGCCGATAGGATAGTCTGGCACTCTCTCTTCCAAACCTCTACACCTCACGGTAGAAGGGGAACGACTAAGTATATATATATATATATATATATATATATATATATATATATATATATATATATAATATATATATATATATATACACAGAGGAAAGAGAGAGAGAGAGAGAGAGAGAGAGAGAGAGAGAGAGAGAGAGAGCAACAGACACAGAGTGAACAAACATTAGATATAATAACAAGAACAGAAAGAAATAGATCTTAAGGTATATTTATGTGTCTAAGAGCTGGTTTTTATGTACACATTTCTTTCTGATAAGTCGACACTTTCTCACTGTTCACAGGAGGTAAAACATTTTCATGGGACCTGATTTAATTACATTCCAGCAATATTCAAACAACTGTAAAGGGCTGGTAATTGCATCATGAAAAATAAACCACCATTGTAGGATAGCGTGCTTTTATGCAGGCTTCTTGCAAGAAAACGAACTGCAATTGTGGCTTCATGTTTCATACTGAACGAAATAGGATATAGTTATGATGACGGTGATGATGATGATATTTCAAATAACTACCAGATTGATTCCCGGGTGCCCGTTATTGATAATTTATAATCAAAGAGCAAGACTGACCAGACTGATCATGGACTAACATTGCCATCTTGTAACACAAATTGCTTCAGGACCCACAAGTAAGGAAGAAGGCAAGGTAAAGTACATTAGCCCAGACATCTAACTAGAAACCGTGATGGCCACAACAGCCTCTAAACAACGAAAGAGACAAGAAAAATCTCACCAAAGTTTCTCAGAACTGTTCTAAATATCCGGAATTTTGCTTCACAGATGTTCCGTTTCAGAAGTTTGGTTCCAGAGTTTAATTTTTTAACATCGTTTGACCGATTCCGTGGCTCACGTTAGAATTTCCACCAAGACATATAGAAATATAAATTAATTTAGCATTATATTTTTACTCGTGTTTGTCATTAAACCAACCAAACGAACAAAAAACAAGCAAACAAACAAAAAACATTTAAAACAAAATTTAAAAAAAACAAAGAAAGGAAGTTAGGGATCAAGAGTTGGCTACCCGAAGAGCAGCAGCTGGGAGACTTTTTCAGGCCATAAATCGAGGATTCCTCAGCAAAAGAGAAATTGGCAAGAAAACGAAGATTGTTACATACCGCTCCACGTACGTTCCAGTCTTGATGTATGGATGCGAGTCATGGGCAATGACTACAACCCACTAAATCCAGCTCCAAACTTCAGAAATGAGGTTTCTGAGGAAGTTGGTTGAAGTAACAAGAAGAGACTTGATCCGCCACATGACGATACGTCATGGCCTCAAAACCCAGCCCCTGCAAACTCAAGTGGAAAAGTCCCAATTACGATGGTTAGGCCATGTCTGCAGAATGAGAGAAAATCAGCGACCACGACAAGTATGGGAACCTAAGAGCCAGGGATCCAAACCTCCAGTACGACCCAGAGTTCATCAGGATGACAACATTAGACAATCTCTGAAGGACCGAAGTCTAGATTAGAACCAAGCCAGGAGGAAAACAGCCGATAGGTTAGTATGGCGCGCTCTCTTTCTCTGGCAAACCTCTACACTCCAGGGTAATAGAGGAACAACTAAGTAAGTAAGAAAGAAAGAAAAGGGAGTAATGAACCACTACTGTACGTAGTATGATAATAATCTTATTGCCACTTAGTTTGCACTGGGGGCTGTTCTTCTGAGCTACTTATGGTTTCTGTTATTCAATGTCTCGTTGGGCAAGGTTTTTGAGAACACAGAAATGTTATGCAATCTCATTATAAGTGAGGTACACCACAGTAACCTACTTTCAGCTTGGTATTCGAAAGAAACATAGAACATATTATTCAATATCTATTGTGATTCACTTGCATATGCCGCGCTTTATGTCATCGTCCACTACACTCATATCTTGCAACGCCACTGAGCATCACGCAACAACAGAATAACAAACAAACAAAAAAGAGTAAGTAAATATTACTCACCCGCACAAATGGAAACCCGAATCAGAAAATCAATTCTGGTCTGTCAAATTATGTTCGTGTTCTCAATGGCCATGATGCAATGGAAAACAACAAAGGAGTTTGTGGAACGAGAACAGGAATTAATGCGCCACCAAAAGGGAGTGTTCCAGTAATTTCGCCGACTCCATTCGTCAGACACCACAATCAAAGTGTAACTTAATGTCTTCAGGCAGCGATAACAGCCGAGGACGTCGCCAGAGATTACGAGCTTTTCCATCCTTGGACACGACCAACGTGAGATTTAAACCCAGCAGATCAATGAGAGCGACTGGTACGTGGGTATAAAAACTTGTGTACGCCCGTAGTCACATTCTTCCTCTTTTGTCTTTGGAGCTATCGAAGTTCTTTCAAGATAACACGTTTGTTATTCGCTTCATTTGGCTTTTGATTTCTCGCTCCAATTTTTATTTATATCCCATTCTCGTAGAGAAATCAATTCCAAAACTAAAATAAGAATCTTCAACTCAAATGTCAAGTCAGTTCTATCGTACGGCTCTGAAACATGGAGAACAACAAAAACAACAACCAAAAAGCTACAGATTTTCATAAATGGGTCCTTGCGTAGAATAGAAGGTTTAAAATGGTATGACAAGGTCACTAATATGGAACTGATGACAAGAACCAGACAAGTGCCAGTGGAACAAGAGATGAGAAGAAGACGATGGCGATGGATAGGACACACATTGTGGAAACTTGTTGTGGTGAAGTGGGATGTTATAAATATTTATAGGGGACTTAGTGTACTGACTGAGATCAGCTGTGAAGGTATCTATATCTAATAAGAGTAGTGTATTATAGATAACCTTACTTGCTGCCACATATGTATACCTCAGTCAGAATTATTCTGGAATAGTGTGATGACTACGTTATATGTCTAGGGTATGTGTATGATGAAGTGTAAGTCATAACATCAACAGACAGATAAACAATTTAATTTATTCCACCACACTTGACAACACTATGACACTCACATACATAAAACACTCTACGAGGATATCTTAAAGGAGTCACTGATAACTTTTCAAATAACAATATGTATTCAGTGCTGTCATGAATGTATATGTGTCCTGATTCAAATACAAAGGGAACCAGGAATCACAATCAATTTTAATTACAAGTTATATGTACAGAATTTATTAATATGATTCTTGTAGTGACAAATATTATTAATAGTATCCTATGTGTGTCAGTTGTGTAGTAGTAATATGAGGTAATACTGGTTTTGTTTTGTTCAAGCTCTGTTGGTATTGGTCATCATGACTTCAATAGTTTGTTTCTATTGGAACTAGTATTGGAGATGTTCTCAGTTCCTGGTATTAAAACAATTAAATTCCCCTCTTAATTTTCTTTTACAATGTCATTTTAAGATGGGGTTACATAATGTTGAGCTCCATGGCCACACTCTCTTATCTTTCGTGATGACTGCAGTAAAAGACTCCTCTGCTCGATTACTTTAATGAGTTCTGGAGCCACCCCACTGGTTGCTATATGGACCAAGGAGTATGCTGTCCACCTCTGGCTTCAGCAAAGCTCTGACCAGGTGCTGCTCAATAACTTTAAGACCACGGTCCCTGAAACAAGAAGGTTGTACCTTCTACGTCAGAACTAATTTATACTCTAGTTCTACACTGAGCACAATACATCACAAACATTGAGTTCAGAGCGTTAGGCCAACTGTCAGCTTCATCTGAAATACTTTATACCAGTATTTCCCTCCCTAATGGTTACTACGCCTCTGCAATTCCAGCATTATTTCTTTCTAGTTAATAATCTAGGTGTCAGTGTATTGTTTGGCCATTCCATGCAGTTTTACTTTCCTCCGACACCTTCTGTTCAGGCTGGAGCACTATAGGCTTTACATCATGTTCGCTACTGAACTACACATATATACAGACATAAATTATCAATTTACATTCAATTTTCATTAAAAGATATTGAATATTTCAAGCTTACCACAATTCATGGAAATAATAAACAGTTTCGTTGACTGGCAATGAATATAGCACAACTCCGATCTGCCGATGTCCCAGGCTTTATTTTATAAAAAAAATATACACTGGTGCTCAACGCACTGCTTCTTAGTAGGTTTATTACAAGATGTGGCAATGAACAGACGCTCTGAATTGAGTATATTCGCAGCTCTACCCAATCAAACCATGTCTACACATCTTTTAAAAAAAGTACTCCTTTTCACGTTTCCCCTGACAACACAAGATAGTATTTATAGCCCGACCAATCGTGTTTAGTCTTATATTTGTTGCGCTCCAATCAAATAGGAGTTAACATGGTAGGCTATTTCCGTAACGTAATGTTTTTTCAAACACGTTATAAAAAAAATTTTATGAGCAGAAATGATTTCATGCTGTCAGGCACCCCCACTATTTTATTTTGGCCATAACTTGGTAATTCCTAGACTATTTGCGTAACTTTTTACATATTCTTTGTCAGCAAACCCTAAGGAACCCAAATATACGAATTTAATGGAGCCAATATGCATTTTCTTCTAGGATAGTCGTGCTGTTACTACCTTCTCACTTCCAAACTTGAGGGTGTCTGGGTACTGTCATGTTTTCAAACGTAAACCAGTATATTGTCATAATTCCCAATAAGCGTTTTTCAGGATTTTAAAAACCTAACTCTGGTATGGGTAGGGTTTTTATCACTGACGATTTGAAAAAAAAGCCAGTGCTTGTGGCCTTACACGCGTGATGGCAGCAATTGTGTATCGCGCGACGCGTGTTTAGTATTGCATGCTTCCTGCCTTCATTCGCCCCTCTCTCTCTCTCTTGCTTTATCTGTCTTTTAGTTACGCCGTGTATAAAATGGAATGAATGAAATATTAAATTTAGGTCATTGATCAGCTTGCGTATCTCAAGGTTTTTTCCAAGAAAAACAGTACACGTTTCATTGAAGAAAGCGGGTAATAATACAGTAGGCTTTTACTATCAACGTGAAAGCGCTACAATTTGCAGACGAAGTAGAAAACAAGGGGATTTCGAGTACAGTCATTGTGACAGCACTGTTCTTTTACCATTTCTCTTTTCTTTTATTAAATTTATTTGTTAGGCTTTACATTTACCTTTTAATTTATATATGTGGATGTAGAATTTCACCATGCTCCTTGCGGAGCTAAAGGGTGTTGACTGATTGATTGAGTGTAGGTGGGCTATGTCTATTTTATTTGTATTAATTTCCTTGGCCTGACGTATTCTGTTTCATTCTTGTATAATTTCTCCTTTTGCTGCCTATGACCGGAGACACCACTGTAGATTTCCCCCGTTCCCCTTTGCTGGAAGATTAAACTAAAGCATTCTTGTGTTATTGCAGTGAAGTTTTCTGTAGGAATGTGTTTTACATGACGAGGCTGCCAGCCCCAAGCACAACCTTATATTAGTCGCCTCATGCCCGAGTTAGCAGAAGTCATATTCTTTCTTTTGTCTCCTGAGAGACGCCCGGGGGAACTATCTATTCTCTTAACACTATACGCTAGCTTCATCCTGTTGTTGCCTATGTCACATGACCGTAAGTTAGTCATGATCTTATACCAACAAAAATTTAATAATCTTTTTCTTCTTCTAACACGTTACCTTTTCTGCCGTTTAAGCTAGTTTGTCACATTCCACTGAATTCCGTTACTGTTGGTTGATGTCCATGTTTCCACACTCCAGATAATATCTAGCAAGAAGTGAACGGGTGACAAAAAGCATTATGAGCTTCCAAAGTTATTCTCTGTCCAATACCTTTTTTCAGAGTTCAAAAATACAATGTAAATTGGTCAATTCAGTTTCATGTTCTGTTGTGCTATTATGTACAATGTGGTATGTAAAGGATCTGCTTTGGTAAAAACCTGACTGCAGCTCTTTCGGTTCCTGTTTATAGGCTCTTAATCTACGGTTGGGTGTAGAGGTTTTCCCGGGAGCAATGACTCTCAGGGTGAACATCATATGTCAACGACAAAAAGGGGATTTTAGCCTGTAGTGTCCGAACTTGCACTCTAACTGATTGCTGTATATCGCTATGAAACCTCTGATAGATATAATAATAATCACTATACAGGGTGTCCATAAAAGATTGTACCCTTTTCAAAAAATGTATTCTCCGTTCAATGACGTGGTACGAGGATGCTGTAGCAAAATCTGCGAGAATAAACGCTCAAATCAGTAAGATTTAGGCATAAAACGATAATAAATACATTAGCCCGCGTGTGTCTGACGGTTGGCATCTTCGACGCCAGCAGAGCTGAATTTTGCACAGTGCTAAGCCTATAGAACGATTTCACGGTAATAGTTTGACACGCTTTTTGTTTCGTTTTCGAGAAACACTACTAATATTTAACTTTTGCCCAATCTACTGCATATCCTTTGTAGTCTAGCCTTATAATTAACTATTGGCGGAAGCGTGCCGCAAAATAACTATCTGAAGTAACGCTTTCTGTCAACTGTAACGCAAAAGTTTAGTAGTAATCCTTACATTGTTTGGTAGTATTACACGATACAATACTAATTAGTAACGCAAATTCTTAACCCGCCCCGTCTACACCCCGCTTCGCTGACACAGTCTGCAATGCATATACACACATTGCGAAAAAGCCAGCCAAGGCATAACCACGCTGACAATTTTATTTCCTCCTAGTGGTAGCATTTCTGACGTAACTAAAACAAGTTAGTTATTTAAAAAAATACATGTTGGCGAGATGAGGGAGAGGAAAGATGGCGGACTTGTGTAAAGTTTTATTTGACGATTGACGATGACATAAATTGGAAATTTTAAACCATTATGAAGTTCCCCCTAAAATTATATGAGAGTATGAAGTAGAGTAAGCTGAGTAAGAATGTACTTTAAATAATATGATAGTCCCAGAATTAGATAAGTTATTGAAGAAATACTAATATCTAAGGACACTCGACCAGACAGACTGGCGTTCCTGCTTATGTTTTTTTGTAACGTTAGGGGGACGCGAGCTTGGAAAAGAGGCAGGGAGGTACATTCCAATTCGCTTGAGGAAAAAGAGTATAAATGGGAAAGGGGAGCGGTAGGAAAAATGTAATCCTAAACGAAACATCTTTTTGTATTGGGCATGACAAAAGCAGACTGGCCAATCGACCACCAGACGCAGAAATGGTTCGAAGTTATTTTGGGTTTTCATTCAAACTGCATTTGATTTCAAGTAGTCGAACGTTTTCGATTGGCCAGTGCTAGTAAATATTAGCAAAAGGCTTTGATTATTCATTGCCAGTTGAACTAAAAATTGTATTCAGATACGCTGAAAAACAGCTGTGTTAATTATAAACTTAAATAAAGAATAAATTCACAGTCTGGGCAGTTCGGAGGAAGCTGAGGCCCTTTCTTCACAAAGTCAGCGTCATTTGATTATATATTTCTTGATTGTGGTAAGGATATTTTATGAAATTTAATATGTTTGGTCCAACTACAAAGTTAGATACTGCTATTGGGATATAAGTGAAGGACATGCCAGGAGCAGACATTGTTGAGTCCTCACATTAAACGGTATCTAACTGATGTATGTTGTTATGATTATGTTGTCATATTATTGTATTAGAATAGATTAGTAAGCCTCTGTGTTCAATGAACACTGTTTAACATGCCTGAAGCAAATATATTTGAAAAGAAAAGAAGAGAAGATCATATCAAAGGAAATGTGGTTACTCCACATTATTGTATTGATGAAAAGTATGTAAACGTACAGTGGCGTATCTGCTATAAGGACCTGAGGTGTGGTCACAGCAAGGTGGGAGTCCTGTACAATTCGGGGCGAGTGCACTTGTAAGGCACGCGAGGCTGACCCCATACCCACGTAGGAAATTAAGTGTTAGAATGAGTGATCAGATGTAAAAGGCCAGGGTGTCCTTTTGTTGCAGAGGGTCTATGTTCCTGTTGCCGGCTGGTGACAGGAAACCTGCTGAGTAATAATAAACGCCAACCAGTCTCCAACCAGTATTATATGCTGTCGAAGATAACAGTAGGAGCTTTGGCGAGTAGTGAAATTGAAACTTTCTGCAACTACACATTGAAATATCTTACAACAAGGACTCCCAGGTGATGAGTTAGACATCTGGGGCATCTCTGACAGTTTTTAACTGCTAGTTTTATTATCTTCTTTATAGAAACTTAAAGTGTTTGACTGTTGTGTACCATCATTTCACTTCTCCCCTAGACACTAGGTACACCATACACCATACACCATACACTAGAGCCAGAATAGTGACCGTGTGAGACCTAGGGAGGTAGCGTTAGGTTCTCTGCACATAATTCATCATCATCATTTATAGAGCCAGAGGCCTACATGTGCTTGACCTCACACGGTTAAAGCAGACACCTTTTCATTCTTTTAGGATACCATCATAACCTCCCCAGCAAAATCAACTTTGCTACATATGCTTTCTATCACAAAAGTAAGATAATCTAAGGTACGCGATGAGGTGTCTCAGCTATGAATGCAGAGGTCTAATATTGGCGATCAAAGAATGGTGTTAGTAATGATGTTAATAATTATAGCGATTATGTTAATTGTGGTAACTGCAGCGCTCTATTCATGTTGGAAGACAGACCAACCCATTCCTTAAGACATATTCAGGCCACTTCCACTTTTGACGCTGTGAAGTGAATAAGATTGCATCCGAAGTTTGAATTCGGGCACTCAATGAATTTAGGGCTTGGGCCTTATGTCCCTCCAAGCCTCCATCTTCTACGTGAAAGTTCTTTATTGTATGTGTTATTTTTTTCTGTAAAATGTTAATTGAATTCATCATTCGTATTAAACCGTTTAAAATAATATCGTTAAACAGGGATAAATTCAGTTTTTGCTCAATAAAAGCAATACTCAACCATGGGGATTCACTATTCGTTACAAGCTTTTCTCGCTCAACGAAATCCGTGTAAACAAATATTACCATGATGTAATATTGTTCTTACATAAATAATGACACTGAAATAAGAACTCAGAACATTCCTCAACCATTTCCAGGTCAGGTTGCATCGTAGTGTCAGCATCAGATATTCCGCGGGACCCCAAGATGCAGCAATAGTGAATGCAGTCAGCGACTCATAGCTTGATTGCCTGCGTCAGGACCAGCGAACCAGAGATGGTCAAGACCGTGCTCCACCTCCACGTGGTGGTCCTGGAAACAGTCTGCAGCAGTGCAGGCTGGCTGAGCGAGCATGGATCGAAATGGGAAGGCAAACCCGGTCCTTAAAAAATGCCGTGCAGAAGTCGGATGTGTCGACCGAAAGGTGCAGATATCACAGCTTAGGAGCAAACAGACACAACGCAACCACCGTCCTTTTCAGGACGAACGAAGAAGAAGAAGATATTCCGCGAGGGCGATCTCATATTCCTAGGGGAAATGTATCGACACAGCGAGTTTAAACTGGAACCGCGTCACCAACTGTTACATGTCATCTAAGAAATGAACGGATAATATAAATACGATACCTTTCACATTCAATGGGAGTGACTATAACCATGATTCGTCAACTCAAATACGAATGAAATTGCTGAACGGAGTGAGCGGATATGGAATAAATATCGTAAACAAATTGTTTATATATGTGTGTATATATATATATATATATATATATATATATATATATATATATATATATATATATATATATATATATATATATATATATATATATATATATATATATATATATATATATATATATATATATATATATATATATATACAGGGTGTCTGATAAAGTTGTTATTTTATTCCAGTTAGTGGTATCCACCAAAAGATAAATATAAGTGGATGGAAGCAGACATCATCATCATCAGTTGATAAGATCACTATGGTGTTGTTTGCTCCACTGGAGTGTATGGAATGTCAACTTGACCTACGCAGTGGTGTGTAGACATGGATTGAGTGTATAATGTGCGAATGATAATAAGGGTTCGTGGTGTTGACAAATGTTCTTTTCTCACACTCATGTATGGCTGGAAGTCATCGACACCAACGACTGTGTACCTTTCTACAATTTAATTGGACGTATACACTCGACAGCACAGATAGTGACAAATCACAGGTTGGCATAATACATCATAGTACAGTGGATAAATGGTCTTGCAATGTTACATGGGCACTCATGTAGAATAATTGTATAATGGACTGTCAGTAGCCAAGCACTCAGTATCGCCCATACATATATATCAACTGACTTCACTGACTGAGCACGTCAGCTTATAAATAATATTTCAGATGGCTTCTAGACCTAATCTCGTCTAGCGACGATTCTTCAACATAATGTTCAGCACATATTTTTCCATATAATAATATTGAACCGCTAGCAATGGGTTCTCATGTGTAGCAGTGATCTCTGGACTAATCAAGCGATAATACGGGCATCCCTTTTCTCTTCTTGAAAGTCACTACATGTTTTGGTTCCAAGATGGCTTCACTCGTGAGCTGTCACTCACGTTTGGATACAGATAATGAATCTGTCCTAAAGTTAGTCATTCATTAAATCTTTCATTGCTTTGTAGATTTGGTCGTGAACAATTGACTGCATTCTACAGGGTATAGTGCTGCTAGGAATCGAAGTCGTTTTCATCGAGTCAAATATATTCTCTTAGACATTCAAATCGTACCTATCGAAAATGGTGGCTTCGTACGAGAGTTCAAAGAGTATCTTTTATTACCTTGGTTTTTTCAGAAATATGAATTTGCCATTCCTTGGTAATAAGAATGAACACTGGGGTAAAGCATACACGATAGGTCTAGACGACTATCACTTTCCCCACCAATACTGAGATCACTTTTTCCCGGCGACAGGCCGACATAGAAAACACAGTCCCTATCGGGACGAAGCCAAATCACACCACACTCTAGCGACACATCCGCCGAATAGCCTTTGACCTCCCTAGAGACAACAGAACATATAGTTCGACTTAGATATGTAAAGATATACAGATATAAGACAGACTCGTCCTACTCAGACAAACAATACACATAAATTCAGGCCATAGATATTCTGAAGCAAGAACAATCTATTACTACCCAAACAAAGAATAAATCGCAGAAAACTGGATTTATCAGCGGAGTTCGATCGAAAGAGCCGACACAACTTTCAAGGGAAGTAACTCAATAATGACTTTTCCTTAAGCACTATTTTGTTTACAAAATATTTGCGAACATAAACAAGTATACCAATGTATAATATTGTAAGATATCAAAGACTGCACGTAACAGTCTTACCACACCTCCCGGGAAAAAAAAAAATGGAACATTTTTTTTTTTTTGAAATACATCTAGGAGCAACGTACAATAGGCTCACAACGCATGAATAATGCGCAGATGAAAATATCAGGAATACCTATAACGCCTAATATGAGGCTAAGTCGACTTATCGAGCGACTGGTGAGAATGTGTCTCATAAACTGAGAGAAATTATTTCTCTACAAGTATATTTTTCCAGGAAGGTGTCATCAATGTATAATACAATTCTGGCAATTACACAATGCCTAAAAAAAAATTCATATCATCATTTCGTATTAGATATCTTAAATTTATGATTTATGAAGAAAAAATCATCAAAGCACAGCGGTGAATAAACATCAATGAACCGCTATGTAGTGATACAATCATTATATTATTAAATTACGAATGTGTATCTATCATGATATAGAAAAGGAACTACTATAGAACTAGACATATCAAGAAGTCTAAGCCCTAATAGTTATGTGGAATCATGTGGGCATCTTGACAGAATGTCTGCCATCACATTATCTGATCCACGAATAGCTCGCACAGAGAAGTGAAAAGGTTGAAGAGCAATTGCATATCGAGTAGACCTCGAGCTCTTCAAATTCTTACTCTGTATAGCAGTAAGAGCTTTTTGGTCAGTTTCTACTATGAAATGTGCGCCTAGAAGGAATCTCTGTAGTTTGAGGATCGACCAAACCATAGCTAATAGCTCACGGTCTAAAACCGAATAATTGAGATGTTAAGTATCTTACTAGTATTATGGTCCTCTGTCTTTAGGAAACCATGACCAACTCGGTGGCCTAGGAAAGAAATTTCGCTAAAACCAATATAGGCTTTAGAGGGTTTCGCTGTCAGGTTGTGCTCACGCAAAGTAGACAGCAATTCATCTAACCCCGAATAGTGATCTTCCCAAGTATCGCTGAAAAGACAGATGTCGTCTAGATATGCAATGACATCTGACCGATAAGATAGGATTCGGCGCATCATGCGTACGAATGTAGCTGGTGCGTTCATAAGACCGAAAGGCATAAAATTCCATTGGAACAAACCTCTAGGTGTTGAAAAAGCCGTGAGAGGTTTGGCGCGTTCAGATAAAGGAACTTGCCAATATCCTTTAGACAAATCAAGTTTAGTGAAAAAATGAGATTTGGAGAGTCGAGTAAGTAGCTCTTCCAGTAAAGGCATAGGTTCGGCATCGAACTTCGTTACTTGATTCAATTTTCGATAGTCAACGCAAAGACGTATGTTATTGTCTTTTTTACGCACAATAACCATCGGCGAAGAATATGCAGAGGTGGATGGTTCGATTATTTTCAAATCTATCATCTCATCCAACTCTTTCTCGACCTGTGCTTGAAAATGTATAGGTATAGGATAAGGTCTAACCCTAATAGGAGTGTGGTCAGTTAGAACAATGTCATGTTCAATGACATGCGTTTGTCCAGGGATGTCAGTGAGTACATCCTGAAATGTTTGCAACATAGTTGAAACTTGTCGCTGTTCTCCTAGAGACAAATCAGGAGAGACAGTAACGTTCTTCCATGATTCACTAGAATGAAGTGGGATCATTGGAAGAGGAAGATTTACATCTGAAAAACTTGTTTCCTCATCCTGTATCACGGACAGTGATGAGTAATGACCATGTTGTACTGGAGAATTGTCCGTTGCTTGGAAAATGGGTTGCAAATAATCCGGACGTTCATGGAATTCAGTAAGCATATTGATGTGGAAGGTTTTATGCTTCCCATCAATATCGACAATATAGTCGACATCGGAAATTTTCGATATTATATCGTACGGACCTTTCCAAGAAATAAGTAATCTGTTTTCCCTACAAGGTAGTAATACAAATGCTTTGTCACCAGGACAAAGTTGTCGTAAGCATCTCTTCTTATTGGCAAATTGCCTTGCCTTCTGTTTCGCAAATTCAGAAGAAGAAGTTGCTAATTTGCATGCTTCGATAATCTTTTGTCTCAACGCGATGACATATTCGTAGGATGACTTTGTGTCATCGTCAATATTGTCAGATGTTATGAGATCGTGAAGCAACGACATAGGGCCACGCGGACGCGCGCCAAAGACGAGTTCAAAGGGAGAAAATCCCGTATGTTCATTGGGTACCTCTCTGTAAGCGAAGAGGGCCGCAGGTAAAACTCTGTCCCAGTCTTGAGGATGATCCTCAGTTATCTTCCCCAGTAAGTTTTTAAGTGTTCTATTAAGGCGTTCGACCATACCATTAGACATTGGATGGTAGATACTACTTAAAGATCTATCTATCTGCAGAGTAGACATTACTTGAGACATGGTATCTGATATTAGTTGGGTGCCATGGTCTGACAATATTTCTCCGGGGAACCCCAGACGAGAAAATATAAGCCAAAGAGCATCTGCAATATCAGCAGTAGTAATGCTCTTCAGAGGAATAGCCTCTGGCCAACGTGTGCACATATCAACACACGTCAAGATAAACTGATGTCCTCTGGCAGACTTGATCTTAAATGGACCAATAATGTCTATAGCCATTTTTTGGAACGGCCGAATAGGAATGTCCGCCGCCTGAATGGGTGCAGCATGCCGTGGACCTTTGGATTTAACTTCCTGACATACTTTACAAGATCGACAATAAATCCGTATGTCCTTGTTTACCAATGGCCAAAAGAAAGCCGCAAGGACTCTTGACTTAGTACGGGAAAAACCCATGTGTCCAGCACACTGAGAGTCGTGAGCGTGCTGCAAAATTTTAACTCTCAAATTCTTGGGAACCAGGATTTGAGAATGACTTGACGTAATGGAGTCTTGAACCATACGTACAAGTACGCCATTCTTCTTTGTAATCCATGATTTACGACTTGTGTCTTTATTCGGATCACCTTTAGTTGCAAGAATGAAGAATTTCTTCAGAGTGGGATCATCTTCTTGCTGTTTTATAAACGAGTCACGAGAAATTACCAAGGGATTATCTTGGTTATGCACTTCATTATCTTCAGTAGATGAAGTTTGAGGCATATTAAGAGCCTGAGCTCTAGTGACTACAGCGTTAGCAATCTGCATGTTTTGCCTTTCCCACGTGGAAATTTGTTGCGGAGTGCATTCCTTGACTCCATGAATGCGACCGATGATGAGGTCAGCGATCGGATTCGGAAGAAGACATGCGTGTACATCTCCTGTAAAGAAAGGAGTAGCAATCCTAATGATAGCAGTAGAGTATTTCTCTAATGTGCCGCCAAATGTTACACATTTGACTACTTGTCCAGTGGCACGGGAAGGATCTACGAGTGACTGCCTAACACCAATTGTGGTGTATCCAGAATCAAATAGCACAGAGACTGGATTGTTATTCACTAAACCCTTATGTAAGACAAGAGAACCTCTTCCATCATGCGCGACTGATGCCGGAAGAGCAGGAAGAGGATGGCCACAGCTTAAAGTAGACACTGTGGTTGGCTCAAATAACGTTTTGCATTGGGGGCACTGAGATGCTCTCCCAAAATCAAAAGCGGCACATGCCATATTACTAGCATCATTATTATCTTTACTCTGTTTATAGGCTTCATTGGACTCTTGTTGTGCAGAGTTTGCCTGATAATGTGGTTTATGTCTTTTGTATTGAGATCTACCTCGGTTATTATCACCTCTGTAGTTATTGTTACCTCTATTGTAACCCCTATTTGGGTTTGAGTCATAGTTCCCTTGGTTACCATTATCATATTCATTATAATGAGTATCTCTGTAATTATGATCTTGTTGACTCCAAGACGGATAACCCTGATAGTTTCTATAATTACTTCCTCTACGGAAATTCCTATAATTATGACCACCCCTGTGTCGAGAGCTATCAGGTCGTCTCCAGTTCTTTGAAGAAGAACCCTGAAATGATTGGTTACCTTGGTTTTGATAACTATTATGGTTACCTTTTTTATCAAATCTGTTTTGAGGTCCCTGAAATCTGTGTGAATAATTGGGATTGTATGGTGTTGCTGAAGCAACTGGCATACTCTCCTTAATCTTAGTGTTGCCAAAAGTCACGTCGGGGTGTGCAGTGACATATTGGGAACAATATTCTTCCATTTCTTTTAGAGATTTGGGTTTACGCTCATGTATAAATTCAAGGAAAGGTTTGTTCACACATGACATAATCTTATCTCTGAGCAACAAATCCATAAGTCCTTCATACGTTTTTTTCTGTTTTGGAAAGCTCAATCCAACGATCAACTGTGAGACGTGCCTTTGCAGTGAATTCTGAGAATTCTACACCCGTCTCAGGCACCATCGTTTTAAATAAAAGGCGATAGCCTTCCTCACTTAGCTGATATTTTTTTTATCAAAGCCGCCCTAATGACATCATAATTATCCTTATCTGCTTCTCCTACAAGGCATAATCTAGTCAAAGATTCACCTTTCAAGTTTTCTGATAATTGATTAGCGTATTGTGATTTATCCACATTATGTGTACGACAAGAACGTTCAAATCTATCCAGCCAGAATGTAATATCGTCACTGGACTGATTGAACGGTGGAACCTTAACCTTGTAAGTAGAAGGTTTACCATTACCACTAGATGCCTGATTAACATTACTCATACTTGTCAATCTTAATTTCTCCAACTCAAATTCATGTTCTCTTATTGCTTTTTTTTCTTCAGCCTCTCTGTCTAATCTTTTTTGTTCAGCTTCCCTGTCTAATCTTTTTTGTTCAGGTTCACTCTCTAATCTTTTTTGTTCAGCTTCCCTGTCTAATCTTTTTTGTTCAGCTTCACTGTCTAATCTTTTTTGTTCCGCAGCAGCTTCTCTTTCTAATTTTTTTTGTTCAGCTTCAAATCTCCTTTCCTCCACCTGCATCTGCAATTTCTTTTGTTCAGCAGCAGCCTCAGCTTCTCTTTCTAATCTTTTCTCTTCTGCCATAGCTCTTCTCTCTTCTGCAGCTAATGCTTTGTCATATTGAGCAACTGCCCATTGTTCTAATTGTTGACCAGTTTTATCAAGGGCTTTCCCTTGTATAATGAAGTATTCTAATGTAGACATGGTGTCTAACAATAATACTAATCACCTGAAATAATAATAATACCACAAGTTCTTAATGACTTGATTAATCAGTATACTATCCCAATATCTGTGGGTCACAAGCCTTAATAAGGTCTTGTATAACAGTAATAATAACCAGGTACTGGTTTATACCATAATCCAAGTGCAGTGCACAGGCAATTGTGTCTTATGAAATATACCTATATAAAACATATGTCAACCAACAGAATACATAAAGTACAAATAGGACTGACAATACAAGAACGTTTGCAGAAATCAAAATAAATCAAATAGGGAAATCAATGAAAATAATCACTGAATCTGCAAAGAATAACAACACAAATGACGTCACAGTATATGAATATAAATTGTGAATAGAACTGAAAGATAGAAAAGGTTAGACCAACAAATTACAAACAAATCAAAACAAAACTAAAGAACAAAGAAATATTACAAAAATAACAATAATTACAGTCTTCACAGCTAACACAAAAGCAACAGTTGTCGCAGCAAATTTTCAATCAAGAAAATTGCACCTATAGAAAACGCCCACAACGGACCCTCTATGACGTGGGATATTCTGTTGTGAGGACGCCGCCCAACCTTAAACACAACCCGCTGACATAGAAACTAACATACTATACAAACAAATAACATGTAAACATAAATATATATAAATTATGTGTATGATAGTATGTGTTGCAAAATAGGCTCAGTTTTACAGTAATGGCAAAGTTATTTTTATGAAAATAAACAAACTGCCACTTTATTCAATTAAACATTCTGGCCTTAAATATTAAAGTTCATATACAGAAAACAAGAAGATCCATCGATGAAAATAGGACTTCTTAGTTCACTCATACTGTCTTCCTGTTAATATTGACAAGAATTGATCCAACTGTTCTGTGAAACCCTGTAATGTCTAATGTAAAAATGTCAACAACGCTGACCTACATACTGCATTCACTTGACAGGTCACGTGACAAAGTGTTGACAAATAGCAAACCAATACTGCAAGTATGTCGTATCAGCCACAGGAAACGGTCTGGTATCGGTAATCTGTTGACTTCTGAACTTCTGCGAGGTCAAACCCAGAAAGCTGGTCCACCAGTTGATAAGGTTGATAAAGTTGGTTTTTTTCCCCCCAGTTAGTGGTATCCACCAAAAGATAAATATAAGTGGATGGAAGCAGACATCATCATCATCAGTTGATAAGATCACTATGGTGTTGTTTGCTCCACTGGAGTGTATGGAATGTCAACTTGACCTACGCAGTGGTGTGTAGACATGGATTGAGTGTATAATGTGCGAATGATAATAAGGGTTCGTGGTGTTGACAAATGTTCTTTTCTCACACTCATGTATGGCTGGAAGTCATCGACACCAACGACTGTGTACCTTTCTACAATTTAATTGGACGTATACACTCGACAGCACAGATAGTGACAAATCACAGGTTGGCATAATACATCATAGTACAGTGGATAAATGGTCTTGCAATGTTACATGGGCACTCATGTAGAATAATTGTATAATGGACTGTCAGTAGCCAAGCACTCAGTATCGCCCATACATATATATCAACTGACTTCACTGACTGAGCACGTCAGCTTATAAATAATATTTCAGATGGCTTCTAGACCTAATCTCGTCTAGCGACGATTCTTCAACATAATGTTCAGCACATATTTTTCCATATAATAATATTGAACCGCTAGCAATGGGTTCTCATGTGTAGCAGTGATCTCTGGACTAATCAAGCGATAATACGGGCATCCCTTTTCTCTTCTTGAAAGTCACTACATGTTTTGGTTCCAAGATGGCTTCACTCGTGAGCTGTCACTCACGTTTGGATACAGATAATGAATCTGTCCTAAAGTTAGTCATTCATTAAATCTTTCATTGCTCTGTAGATTTGGTCGTGAACAATTGACTGCATTCTACAGGGTACAGTGCTGCTAGGAATCGAAGTCGTTTTCATCGAGTCAAATATATTCTCTTAGACATTCAAATCGTACCTATCGAAAATGGTGGCTTCGTACGAGAGTTCAAAGAGTATCTTTTATTACCTTGGTTTTTTCAGAAATATGAATTTGCCATTCCTTGGTAATAAGAATGAACACTGGGGTAAAGCATACACGATAGGTCTAGACGACTATCACTTTCCCCACCAATACTGAGATCACTTTTTCCCGGCGACAGGCCGACATAGAAAACACAGTCCCTATCGGGACGAAGCCAAATCACACCACACTCTAGCGACACATCCGCCGAATAGCCTTTGACCTCCCTAGAGACAACAGAACATATAGTTCGACTTAGATATGTAAAGATATACAGATATAAGACAGACTCGTCCTACTCAGACAAACAATACACATAAATTCAGGCCATAGATATTCTGAAGCAAGAACAATCTATTACTACCCAAACAAAGAATAAATCGCAGAAAACTGGATTTATCAGCGGAGTTCGATCGAAAGAGCCGACACAACTTTCAAGGGAAGTAACTCAATAATGACTTTTCCTTAAGCACTATTTTGTTTACAAAATATTTGCGAACATAAACAAGTATACCAATGTATAATATTGTAAGATATCAAAGACTGCACGTAACAGTGTCCATAAAAGATTGTACCCTTTTCAAAAAATTTATTCTCGGCCCCATGACGTGGTACGAGGATGCATTCTATCACAAAAGTTAGATAATCTCTTCAAGTTTTTAAGCATACCTTACAAAGACTCAAACAGAATGTACCTATTTCTTTTTTTTTTCACCTACTTGACCAGTGTGTTGAGAGACATGTAACAATTACCGGTACAACTCAACTGCGAAAGTTTCACTTGAAATACCCGCTGCGCGCCTGCGCACTTTTTTGAGTCTTTGGGGGCCGAGAATACATTTTTTGAAAAGGGTACAATCTTTTATGGACACCCTGTACATAAAAGTCCAGCTTTTTCTATAACTAACGCTAAGGGATGCAACTTTGGCTGAAAGTTAGACATTAATTGTATTGTTTCCCTTATATATACTCTCCCGAAAATAGTAACAGTCGACAAAGAAAAGTGCGCAAATGACGGTGTGCACAAAAATATATATAGAACTGTGGTAATGCACAGTGTTTTTTTAATACATTTGAATAAGTAAAATTGCCGTTAGGTATTGGTACTTTTGAATTTAATTCCCGTCTTATGACGGGCTGTTACACTTGTAATAATAATAATAATAATAATAATAATAATAATAATAATAATAATAATAATAATAATGCCCCGCGTCGTTCCCGGGGGACTCTGGTGAGACGAATAAAGAATAGAACTATTGCTACACCAAGCATGTCGTACAAGGCATCTAATATAAGGTTGTGTATGAGGCTGGCAACCTCATGGTGTGAAACAAATAGCTACATAAATCACCGCTACAAGTTCTTGGTGCGGGCCTCCTGCAAAGGGACCAACTACAGTGGTGGCTCCATGCTGCTTAAGGAGTGAAAATAAAAATGATAATAACAAAAATAATAATAAATTCTCACAGTAATACAGAATCTGTATTAATAGAAACACCAAATGTTATCACACTTTACAGTAGAATTATTAGACTCAAGGGTTGCGTCAATATCATGTTTCTCTCACGTGCTACACCACTTACAGAATAGTGAAGATTGGTACAACGCTGTATCTATGGTAATATGACATTGACAAATCATTATTTTTCTGTCCAATAATATGTCTACGTTTCAAATTCTTACCCGGATCTATTCGAGTGCTCATTTTGTTCATAAGGATTTTCCCCAAGAGCATGACCAGCGACCAACATCTAGGCCTACAGGTTCAATAATTTTTATTTATTTTATTAAAATGTATGTCAGTTCTTCCCTGTTCCGTCGTTTGTCCCTGATGCCTGATGTAGACCACGTGGGCGTAACATAATACTTTGTCCTTGTAAGATGCGATACCTATTTTCGTCCACCCCACAACAACAAAATAATGACCGTATTTGTTTCAAAATTGTCAATGGGAAATTGTTTTTAATACACCATACCATCAGGTCTTTTACATTTGGACATGCGCCGTAATATAACCGATGGATCTTGTGTCTAGATTTAACGGGACGCGTCTCGCCAAATCGAAGCTAAACTCTTACTTAATTTACTTTTGTTTTAAAGCGCGGTAAATTATCTTTTCAGTGACGTTTATCTGATTATTGTTTTTAAATTGTTTCACTGAATTTAAAGTTTTTTTTTTCCCCAGTTTTTATATATTTATGTCAGGTTATCAGTTTATTGTGATATATATATATATATATATATATATATATATATATATATATATATATATATATATATATATATATATATATATATATATATATATATATATATATATATATATATATATATATATATATATATATAATTTATCTGAGGTTTGTCCTGATGAAAGTTTATGAACGAAGCGTAAAAATTATGTCTTTGTGCCATAGTAGAACAGCGTGTTATTCGTGCTTAAGCAACTGCTATTTGTCTTTGACGATTCTAGTGCAAAGTTGGAGAAATATACTCTTTCGCGTACATTATCTACTCATAATCAAGAAATCAAATATGTAAGAAAGTACAAGAATCATAATTGAAACTTACGTACGATATTGTATGGCTATCTGGAAACTTAATGAGACCAAGGGGGCATGTAATAGAGAGAGCGAGATAGAGAGATAGAGAGAGCGAGAAAGAGAGAGCGCGAGTGAGAGAGAGAGAGAGAGAGAGAGAGAGAGGGCGAGAGAAGGAGAGAAAGAGAGAGCGAGATAAAGATGAAAAAATGAATCTTATCAGCACGATGGCAAATCTGGAAAGTTCCAGGCAGTTGTGTGGCCATGGTGATTACGCAGACGTCTATTGCGTATAACCTTGCCGCCATGTTGAAATCTTCCTTTTACGAACACAGGGTTCCGCTGGCCTGTTATTATGTTTCTTATCTGACTGATAACTGGTGGAGCATATAGTTACTATCTGTGCTAGGTTCATGTTACATGAAGGGAAATTACGATGATTTTTTTTCTCAAGACAACGAACCATGCGTTGTTCAGTAAGGCTTTGTTTCTCAGCCTTCAACGAGGAGGAAACGAGGGTTGGATAAAACATGAGAGTAATGCATCGCAGCTTTGAGCTGCGCTAATCTAAAGCCATAAATAAATACATGCTTAACAAGCTTAAGCTGACATAGTCAATTAATCTCTATCAGCTAATCGGGCGGTAAATAGAATTGTAATTTAGCTAGCGTTCCCAGATAGGCATAAATAATTAAACAGCAGGAAGAAATAGTCATAATGTTATAAAACCGTTCATGAAATACACAGAATTTTAATGTCGAACATGCGTAAACAATTATAAAACAGCTTTTATTTTGCCTTTCTGGGACATGAATTCTTGAAAAGGATTGCGGGAACAATATCTTGTTCTTTGAATTTAACGTAGTAACATGCACATTGGTACTCGTATAGGAGTAAATTACCGCTAAAACGACAATAGGAAAAAAATTATTGTTTAATAAAAGCTGTAATTTGAGTTGTGACTTTAGATAAATTCACCAACATTACATTCTTTAGTCAGCGTAGTCATTTGAGACAACTCATTTTTAAACACACCATTGTTTCCATCTGTGCTTATTCCCCATGATTACCAATAGCATTACCGTACAGTTCCCGTCGGAGTACATACCTTCCATCAGTTCACGCCAAGCTTGTCTTTCCTGTACCATCCCCACATGTTCTGCCCATGTCTTATTTATTCTTTAAAACTTGTGTCAGTTCTCTTCTCCTTGTGTGTGTGGTTGTTTTTTTTTTTTTTGGGGGGGGGGGGGGGGGGGGGGGGGAGGCCTCCCTCTTTTCTTTTGCCTTTAATGGATTCCATAACAAGAAATGCATTGCAATGCTCTCAGGTGGTTCCTCATTGGGTGTCTTATCCAATGTTAACTTCCTTTCCTCAAACACACTGTCCTCCTGATATGTCTTTCATTGTTTCAATCAGTTCCACGTGGGTGTTTTTGTCACATCATGTCAATCAATTCATTCTGCTCAAGCACCGTTTTATGAAAGTCTGTTATTTCTTGTTTTAAGTTTTTGTTGTTTTCTATGTTTCACAGCCATACAACAGGACTGCCTCAACATCTGTGGTGAAAATTCTTGTTTTTGTGTTGGAATTATTTTTCCTTATAGGCCTAGCTTTCTGAATTCTTATTTTTATATCACTCTCCGTTAGTGAAGTGAAGGCTTTGCTAATAAGATATATATTCTTATCAAAAAGTATATATATATATATATATATATATATATATATATATATATATATATATATATATATATATATATATATATATATATATATATATATATATATATATATATATATATATATATATATATATATATACATACATGTATTTCTTGAAGTCCAATCTATCTATCATTTGCTGCATTTATTCTCACAATTATTATCTCTTCTCTGTGGATTTTCAGACCCAACTGCTGTGCACTGCCATCCAGTTGTTTCATTCTGTCTTGCAACTGGTTACGGTTCTGGAACAGAAAAGTCATGTCAACGGCAAAATCTAGATCGTTAAGCTAATTTGTCACATTCCACCGAATTCCGTTACTGGTGGTAGATCTCCATGTTTCCACACTCCAGATAATATCTAGCAAGAAGTGAACGGGTGACAAAAAGCATCATCAGCTTCCAAAGCGATTCTCTGTCCAATACCCTTTTCAGAGTTCAAAAATACAATGTAAATTGATCAATTCAGTTTCATGTTCTGTTGTGCTATTATGTACAATGTGGTCTGTAAAGGATCTGCTTTGTCAAAAACATGACTGCTGTTCTTTCTGATCCCTGTTTATGGTTTCTTAATCTCTCGAGAATAATCCAGTTTAATATTTTCCCAGTCGATTGAAATTAAACTATTCCTCTCTAATTTGTGCATCTGGCAAATCTCCCTTTTATGACAACTTGCCCAGATATCCTTCTTCGTGTCTGCTGGTATGTCTTCTCTTTCCCAGATCATACGACGTAATGTGTATGGTATCTCTGTAGAGGTGCCTTTGATTTAATGGCCTGCGCTGAAATTTGATCTGCGCTGTGCTAATTCTAATTCAGTTATAAATAAATCAGTGCCTGAATAAATCAATGCTAGTCAAACTTCACATAAACCAATGACTCGATTTATGCTAGTCAACTTCGAATAAATCAGTGCCTCGATTTGTGCAAGCGAAACTTCGAACAAATCAGTGCCTCCATTTTGCTACCAAAACTTCAAATAAATCACTGATTTGATTTATGCTAGTAAAACTTCGCATTAATCACTCACAATATTTATGTTGGTCAAACTTCAAATACTCACTGACTTCAATTATGCTAGTCAAACTTCGAATAAATCGGTGTCCGGAATTGTCCTTCCCCACACACAAATAAATGAACGGTTACAATTGCACGAAACCAGACATAGTTAATACGCATTTCGCTTTTCAAACTGGTAACACCACGCATATATATATATATATATATATATATATATATATATATATATATATATATATATATATATATATATATATATATATATATATATATATATATATATATATATATATATATATATATATATATATATATATATATAATTTCTTCCGCAGGTCAGGGCCGTCTTAACAGCATTGTAGACCCTGGGCAAAGAAATGCGCTTGGCCCCTACCAGCCCTACCCACCCACGGGAATAAAAATGATGTCCTATGAACAGCATCCCAGCATGGGGCCCCTGGAATCGTGGGATCCCAGGACACTGCCCAGTGTGCCCATGCCTTAAGACGGCACTGCCGCAGGTAAGTCATTGTTGTAAATCTTTGTTACACGTAATTATAATTCTATGAGGACCAGCTCTTGAGCTATGAAGAACTCACTATTGCATGTATGCAAACATTGTTGTCTCTGGGTCTTAAAAAGAATGGAGCACTTAAGGGGAGGTTTCACCCATATTTTGGCATTTTGTTTAAAAATTATCATTTTTGCAATATTGATGCTACAGTTTAGTGTCACCATTTTTCTACCTAACGCTATGTTTTTTATTGCAGTTTTCAGCTTAAAAATATTTAAAATTAATTTTTCAAATATGTATGTTCAGCCACAAATCAGCTAATTATATATGCAAAAAAATTATTTTGTTATAACTTTTTTATTTATTAACATATTTTAATAATTTTTTTCGGTATTTAGTCCAGCCAAGGCATTAGATTAAATTTTTTAACAGTTATAAGCCTTAAACATAAAATAAAATTTCATTGGCTGAAACTTCTCATGAGGGTCAAAGATCGCCAGCTTCAACCAATCAGAATCAAGCTTACATCAAAATAGGCATGCTTGTATGTTTATACTGAATCGTGCTTCCTGTCAATTTCGAAGTGGAATTTGCGATTATGGTTAGCTTTATCGTGATTTCTTATTTAATAAAATGGATTGTGTTAATAAATCAACAGCATCATGTAAAAGAAGGAAGGATAGGCCCATTAAGAGGAAATTTAGAGGTAACAGGTATTCTGGTTCCATGAAACTACCGAAAATCACGGCTAGGCCTACATGTCAGACAAATGAAATATCATTCTGTAAATTAAATAGTGTTACTTCTACAGCTGTGAAACACACTGATCCTGAAACTATTGAAGGATACAGAATTATCAGCATTGAAAGCGTCTTGCAGTTTGTTAAACAGTTCCCATGTCCATTATATGTAGTGATGGAAGATCAAGTAAAGAAATCAAGACTTGAGATGGCCTCAGCTGCCATGACAAGGCTGAATGTGATCTGGAAAAGTAACATCAGTTTTCCTGTGAAGATCAAATTATACAAATCACTTGTATTATCTATTCTCTTGTATGGGTGTGAGGGCTGGACACTCACTGCAGATACGGAGCGAAGGATTCAGGCTTTCAAGCATAAATGTTATAGAAGAATTTAGCGCATTTGCTATAAAGAGCGCAAAACAAATGTCTATGTTAGAGAGAAGATAAACACCTATGCAGGCCACCAAGAACCACTTTTGTCAGTAGTGAAAGGTCGAAAGCTTGCCTGGTTTGGGCATGTAACTCGTCATGACTCCATGTCTGCTGATGCTTCCACCATGGCACCCCTACGACCCATGACGGGTTACGGGTTGAGATGATGATGATGTCCAAAGTGTTTAACATCACCTGTCACTACGAGCAGTGAGCAGAATCAGTTTACAGAGTCTTTATACACAGTGAATGAGACTCACTATGGCCTGTCAAGTTCATTTACTTTCACTTGTTTATAAAGAAATACAAAACAGATGAAGAATTTGCAGTGTGTGGATGAAGGTCACAAATCAATGCCAAAAAAATCTGATGAAATCAAATGGAATGATTAATATTTTTAGAAGATCTGAGGAAAAACATGGTTTGAAGTATGTAAAATATCTTGGAGATGGGGATTCAAAAAGTTTTAAATCTGTTGCCGAGGCAAAGCCACAATGTATCCTGGACTTCAAATCGAAAAATTAGAATGCTGCGGCCATGTTCAGAAACGAATGGGACGACGTCTCCTTGATAAAGTTGCAGAATGTAAAGGCAAGCAGAATGAAGAAGATGGGAAAAAGTATAAGGGTATTGGAAATTTTTGGAAGATTAACAAAGAGTGCTATTATGAGAATACAAGGTCATTACAGTGCCGCAATAAGAGGAAATATTGGTTCAATTTCCAATATGAAAAAAAGCATAATGGCCATTCTCAAGCACGGTGCTGGAGATCTGGAGATTGGTGCCCAAAGGATATAAACAAGGCTAACAAAAACAGGCTGCCTAAATTTGTCATTAAAGAAATTCAGCCTGTCTTTGATGAATTGTCTTCAGACTTCTTGTTGTCAAAATGTCTTCATGGAGGAACACAGAACTCTAATGAGTCTTTCCACAATCTGATCTGCAACAGATGTCCCAAAGCAGCATTTGTAGGAAGAGACAGATTAGAACTTTCAGTTTATGATGCTTTGATAGTTTTCAATGATGGAGAACTTGGGAGAAGAGGAATTTTTGAAAATCTTGGTCTATCTTTTGGGAAATACTGCTTCAAAGGATTTTCTGGTTTTGACGCGGCATGGGTCTCTGCTTCCCTAAGATTATATGATATGAAAAAAGCAGAATACAGGCACAGAAAATCTTTCCTGGATTATAAGAATACCAACAAAGAGAATGGATATGCAATTGGTGGATTCTAATGTGAGTATGACTATTTTAAGGCATGTTTTCTCTGTATTTTGCTTATTTCTACTACGATATTGTTTTTCAGCAATTTTGATGACATCATGTCAGGATTACTCAAAAAGTTGTAAAGCTAAAGGCTTTAAACTTTGTATACTGTAATATCATACTATAGTGCTTGTCCCCTGCTAATTTTAAAAGTATAAACCTGTAACTTTTTGATCAGTGAATTTTTAAAGTATCTCTACCCTGTATTTTTATCAAGAAAAATGGGTCTAATTTTTGAAAATTCATAAAACATCACTCGGACAGTTTATGAAAATGAAACTAGAAGGGAGTCTTGAGAATGCTGTGATCTATGTGCAAGCCAAATTCCAATGTCCTATCTTTGCAAATAAAGTGTGCATCTTGACACAAAAAAGTTTCTATTTTTTAGTAACAATATGCAAATTAGGACCCAATATAATTATTTTCCAATGATTGAGCATTTTTTATTAGATGCTTTGATGTCCTAAACATGCCCAAAAAAATTGGAGCTTGTAAAGACAAAAATAAAAAAAAAAAATTTTTTAGGTGAAACCTCCCCTTAATGTGTTTGTTATCGACCTGTGCCGACAAAAACAAACAAAACCGACTTATGTAACGAATGATGTCATATGTCATATGATTAACACTATCATTTATACAAGCAATATTCACTGCAACAAAAATACCAAAAAAATTTAAGATTATCCCATAGCAGATACAGCCTCAGGGGAGTGAAGTGTTAGAGACTTCCCAATACTAAGTCCAAGAGCCGACCTAGTGCGTACGTACACTCAAATACATTTCAAAAAAGGCTTATACAATTATATGTGCTGTGATATACAATGGTGTTGAAAGGCCCACAAAAAATATTTATTTTTTCTTTAAAATTACGACTTTAGATTTGTTGTTGATGGGCTGGGGCATTAGGAAAAGTGAAGAAATGAGTGGCACGATGATAAGCTTCTGTTCATGATGTTGCATAGACGGGACAGTGTGTAGAGTGAACGCAGCGTCGTCTTAGAGAGCAGTCCTTTTCGCCCACAAGAGCACTTCCAGATGTAAAACTGAGTCACAGCAGGCATTTTTCTTATATGATTGTCAACTTTCTACCCCAAAAGTATAATCAACCGCCAATCGACCCTCTGGGGTTTATCAACCCCCTGGATGTCGATATTGACCTTTTCGACCACTTTGGGGACCCCTGGTCTAGGCTGAAGGGAACCGGCCTCGTTACAAGAATGTCTCAAGAAAACCAAAATGGACGGGCAAACAGAAGAAACTAACGAACACGTGTAAGCTTGCGGAAAATGTGAAATGAAACAAGAGGCCATTTGCATAAATGAGAATAATCCTGCAGGATAGACAGGAATGAAGGTTTAATCTCTGGCAAGCTTTTCAGGGGAAAGTTGATACTTAGTGAGGGAGAGCAGGATAGGCAGACTTCTCAACCGTGACGATAGAGAACAGAGCTGGGTAAGATATGTGCCGGCGTTAGAGAGAAAGAAGGTTTACAAGAACTTTGGGAAGGCGTTTGCTGTTATTGTAGGTCTGCCTTGAGAAACTTAACTCTTTTTTTTGGTAGTTTTATCTCAAGTAACCTTATCTATTTCTATTAAAAAGATGTTAGTCTGACTCAGGCTTCTCTTAACACCATACAGTTTCTCCCTCAATGGTTTAGTGAAGGTTCTGCTAATAACCTGCGCCTCTTACGGAACCAACATTCTTGAAGAACATTGAATTCTCTACTGTTTGCTTGTTTGTTTCTTTGTTCTTTTATTACATGGACGCATGTCTGTATTCGATTTAAATTTGCTGAACCGATGGTTTTTGAGTCTGCATTGGCCGGTTCTCAGTCTAAAAATTATCACACGATATCTTCTTGGTAAGCATATTAACTTCTTCTTCTTCTTTGATCCCTACCGCCGACCGTCAAAGCAGTCAGTGGCCATCACGCCTGGTGGCGTCTTGTAGGACAGCAACACAGTGATTCCACTTTGTTCAGTCGGTGGCCATCCTTCGTACAGTGCCCCAACTCTGGTTCATTTTTTGCATCTCGGCTTCCACAATTCTTCACCAGGTTGTTTTTTGGTCGGCCTCTCTTTCGCTTTCCTTCGGGGGTCCATAGCATAGCTGTTCTTGTAATGGTATCAGGGTCCTTTCTGAGGATGTGGCCAACCCAACTCCAGCGTCTGCCAGCTATGATGGTTTGCATGTCCTCCTGGTTACTACAAAAAAGCAGTGCTTGGTTGCTGATGGTATTCGGCCAAAAGATTCGGAGAATTTCCTTAGGCAGATTGTGTGGAAAAAGGACAGTTTCGACATTTCCTTCTCTGTTACTCTCCAGCATTCCGCACGATAGAGAAGCACAGAAAGTAAACAGCTCTCATACAGTATTAATTTGGTGTTTGTGCTGTACTGGGAAGACTTCCAAATGTTGTTGAGACTAGCAAAGGCTGTTCTCGCTTTATTCATTCTGTTGCTAATGTCCTTGCATGTTCCGCCGTCTGGTGTTACTATGCATCCTAGGTAAGTAAATGTGTCTGTCTCTTCTAGCTTCTGGTTCCTTATTGTTATTGGCTCAGGATTGCCCACATTGAGTGTCATGACCTCTGTCTTCTTCAGATTGATGTTCAGACCAACCTGCTGGCAATACTTATTCAGTCTATCGGTTTTTTTCTTGGATGTGTTGATGTGAATGTGCGAGTAGTGCAATGTCATCTGCATATTCCAGGTCTTCCAGTGTAGAAAACGTTGTCCATCTAATTCCTCTTTAACTACCCTCTGTTGTCTGGCGTTTCACCCAATCTATGGCTGTCAAAGATAATGTTGTTGATAAGGGGCATTCCTGTCGTACTCCTGTTTTCACTTCGAAAGTTAGATTACTCAATCCAACACTGCATGTAAAGTTAGAATAGAGGTTTTTTATAATGGAAACAATGCAGCTGGGAATTCCATAAGCCCTCAGTATTTTCCATAGGCTGTCTCTGTGTATGCTGTCAACAGCCTTTTCAAAATCAACAAAGTTAATGTATAGCTGTCTCTGCCATTCTGAGCACTGCTCTATGATGTTCCTGAGGGTGAATATATGATCTGCACATCTTCTGTTCTTTTTAAATCTCGCTTGTTCTTTCCTCAGTTTATGGTCAACTGCTTTTGAAATTCTCTGGATGATTATCCTGCCTAGTATTTTACTGGGAACTGAGAGGAGAAAAGCATATTAACGAGCACACATAAATAACTAGGAGGCACTCGTAAGCAGGGCTGTGGAATCGGGCAAATATTATGTCGAGTCAGACTCCGACTCCACAGCCCTGCCGTAGGACTGAAAGGAAGATACTAAAGTGCCTGCTACTTACCTATGTGTATTTATTTATTTAATACTCACAGACTGCGGAGTTCCTTCGTTATTTATTAAAGATAGTATGGCTATGTTATATCTGACTGTGAGAACGTGATTTATGGATGTTTTTATGGAAACGTGGTAATATGACTTGCCCAGAATCGTGATGCGTTCAGAGCAGCTGTAATGGAGACAACGTTCTGGAAAGAATACGTCACATGATGATGAGTGGTAATATGACTTACTGGCTTTTTGAGCATTCGCTAGTTTACTGTCTGGTTGGTAATGGCGCTTTTTGGACTTACAAATGTCGTTGCCAACACAGTGAATGTTTGTTTACTGTTTGGTTGGTAACGGCGCTTTTTGGACTTAGAAATGTCGTTGCCAACACAGTGAATGTTTGTTTACTGTCTGGTTGGTAACGGCGCTTTTTGGACTTAGAAATGTCGTTGCCAACACAGTGAATGTTTGTCCAGAACAAATTTAAAACTTTTATTTTTAATTAGGGGTATTTGGCCTGTTTTGGCGAGGGGCATCCGGTCAAGCTAAACACAAGGTCCGTTGGTTATATTAGGGCGTGTGTACAAATACAAAATATCTTGTGCTACTTATCTCTGAGTGTCATATTAAGGCAAAAGACAGAGGCAGTAGGAGATCCATTGTAGCCGACTTTTGAGGAGAATATGACAGTTGATCTAATCTGAGCTGATATTGAGTGATTTGATTACGCGTCCCTGTTTAGAGATAGACCAAAATTATGCAGAATAAATAACTCTGATAGTGCCCTAATGACTAAGTGTTACCGGGAAAATCACGTCAAGTCACGTAAAGCCACGTTAAGTGAAGTCACGTCACCTAAAGCCACATTGAATCACGTTAAATGTGTAAGTAAAGGCATTATGTACGCGTGTTTTGTCACCTAGATTTTCAGTAAGACATTTTCAGCATTCCGTTTTCAGCATAAGTGTAGTAAACGGATTTAACTCATCATTTTCTTACAAATAACCTTAAAATGTAAGTTTTTGATTGTATATTGCTCATTTATAAAGCAACTCCTAATGTATTAAAAAATTTCTGGATTGAACATTGTTCAAAATAATAGCCATACACTAACCCCAACACTCATGCACCCCCAAGTTAATTTTGTTGTTATAATCCTCAGAATAGACTATATATATATACATAAAGATATGAACAAATCTACTTGTCGCTGAAAGAAACAAACAGTCGACAAAAGTAGGACTACTAGTCATATACTCTGTGGTGTTCCAGTAACCAGATGTTACGGGACAAGTCACGTAAAGCAGTACATCTTAAAATATGTCAGTGTCATTCACCTTCGAGTCTTTATCACAAAACTTCACTCACCAGCGACTAAATTTCCTTATGTTTTTGGTAATTTTCGCCCTACTCTGCCTTGTCAATAATTTTATATATAATTCATTTGTCATTTTTTTTCTTTTAATAAAAGATATATCCCGCTCAACCCTTGATGGGTTATAATTAGGATATATAGTGTGGTTAATTCAAGTTAATAATATGGCATTATCTCCCCCCTCCACTCAGTCCAAATATAGTAAATCAAAAATGTAAAATTGCGTGAATGTACAAGTGTGCACTTCCTTTTCCATAAAAAAAAAAAAATAAATAAAATAAAATAAAACAAACAAACAAACAAAAAACATTAAAAAAAAAAAAATTAAAAAAATTATCACAACTGCCACATTGTTTAACTAGTGGGAAAAGGATGGGAACGCTGGTATGTCAGAGATGACACCCAATAAACCAATGATCAACAAGCAAGACGAGACCCCCACCAGAGTCCCCACTTTCCCGTCACACCATCACTTTTCTTTATATACTCATTTTTGTTCGTGTCGTATACTGTTTTATTATATTGTGCAATTCTCTAGCCAAAAATTAACTCATTTCTTTAAGTGTTTATTTGATTCAAATTCTTTAACATCATAAAAGTATCTAAAGAAAACTAGGAGTGACAAAAAAAAATGTAACAGAAAAATTATTAGAATGTGTCTAGTTTACATAAAGTAAAGTTAGTAGACAACAGTATTAGAACTTAGAATTAGATTCCTAGAAACAATGTTTTCTTATTGTGTATGTTTGCCACACAAAAAAGACAAGATGTATGCTTCTACGCTTATATGAATGTTTTTTTTTTAATCACCAGTGACTAAGGTGTTCCTGTGCAGGAAACCCACATATTCTTAAAAAGTAGTGAGGATCCCAAAGAGGTTTTGTTTACTTGGGTTACATCTATCGATATTTACCGAATTAGAAATTAAAAGTGGAAAATTTTTTTAATATTTATTTATTAGCTCATTTGAAAATAACAAATAACATATTAACATAAATAGCAGATCTTCAATGAAATATAACTATATTAAAATTTTTTTTGTTTTTTAAATAAAAATCAGCGCGAAGAGTGGAACGTTTTTGCAAATCTCTTTAATGTCTTGCTTAACAGATGACAGCTGGATTCTCATATCTGCATTCAATATGTTGCGATATGTTGTTTTGGTATATCTTCTTCTTCCTTGTTCGTCCTGAAGAGGACGTTGGTTGCGTTGTGTCTGTTTACACCGGAGCTGAGAAATCTGCGCCTTTCGGCGGACACATCCGACTTCAACACTGCATTTTTTGGGACCGGGTTTGCCTTCCCTCTTCGATCCCTACTCTCTCAGCCAGACTGCAGTGATGAAGCCTGTTTCCAGGACCACCACGTGGAGGTGGAGTAGGGTCTTGGTCAGCTCTGATTCGCTGACCCTGACGCAAGCAGTCAAGCTATGGGTCGCTGACTGCATTTTCTATTGCTGCATCTTTGGGTCCCGTTTTGATATATGAAGTATATGAAGAAAATTCGGCCTGACCATATATGTAGCTGGAAAAAGGATGAGTATTTTAATAGCCTTTTCATATAATTGTAGAAATTTTGTGTGTGTGTGTGTGTGTGTGTGTGTGTGTGTGCACGTGCGTGCGTGCGTGCGTGCGTGCGTGCGTGTGTGTGTGTGTGTGTCTGTCTACTACACCAAACAACAGAAAACATAAGCTCACATTCCATCAGCCGTCACAGCAATGACGTCATCACACGTCACGTAGCCTCTGGAAAACTCTACTGTACACTCATGATAGAATGAGAGTGAAAAGGGCAAATAACGTCTTAGATTATAATGAAAATAGTTTTAACCTCGCGGGCCCCCTGAAAAGGTCTCGGGGACCCCCAGAGGTCCGCGGACAACACTTTGAGAACCGCTGATCTAATGGACAACATATTGCCAAAGAATATCTTGCTGCAGGATCTTGTGCTACTGTGTAGGTTTCCTTAAAGGGATCAACTGCAATGCGAAAAAGGAGATGATGCGACGGTTATAGTGATGATGATGATGATGGTGATGATGAATATGATAAACGAGCGGAAATGCAGCAAGGGTGGTTGTAGTACTTATATCCTAAGAAATAATATCACTTACATTAGCTTGAGCCCCGCAGAGTTCCCGGAAGACTCTGAACAAACAAAGAATAGACCCACTACACCCACGAGCCTTTCGTAAGAGGCGACGGCGAATATGAGGTTGTGAAAAGATATCTTCTATGGACAACTAGCAGATGGCAAGAGGGCAGTTGGGCGACCACAGCTGAGGTTCAAAGATGTGTGCAGGAGAGATATGAGGGCACTGGACATGGATCCAGCAACATGGGAGGATGAAGCTGCCGATCGCACTAAGTGGCGATGCTATTTACGGCGCCACCTCAGATTGGGCGAAGAGAGGCTCACACAACAAGCAGAGGAGAGGAGAAAACGTCGAAAGGAGCACCAGGAAAATAAGCAGCTGAGGGCTGTCACCTCAGGGGCGCATTCCCAGTCAGTTATAACTGAAGGGGCTATTATTATTATTATTATTAAATGGCTGGGAGCCTCATAATGTCAAAACGAAGTGCTTCAGAAGCTACCTCTTCAAGAGGACATAAGTGCTTTGAACCAGCTGTACAGATGACTCTATGCTCGATGTCATGAAATATTCTAATCCACATATATAAATTATTAGGTAAATATGAAGCCTAACAAATAAAATTAATAAAGAGAAGAGCAATGGTAAAATAACAGTGCTGTCACAAAGAATGTACTCGAAATCCCCCTTGTTTTCTGCTTCGTCTGCAAATTGTAACGCTTTCACGTTGATATAAAAGCTTACTGTATTATTACCCGCCTTCTTCAATGAAACGTGTGCTGCATTTCTAAGAAAAACATTGAGACGTACTGCGTAATGACCTAAATTAATCCTAACATTAATTATACTGCGTTACCAAAACGAACGAACAGATGGACAAAAGGATAAAGAGAGAGGGGAGGGCTGGAAATCAGGAACGCATGCATCACGCGTGTAAGTCTACATGCACTAATTTTTTTTTCAGACGGACAGTGATAAAATACACTACCCTTTCCCAGAGTTAGGTTTATAAATCATAAAAAACGCTTATTAGGAAAGATAACAATAGATGGGTTTACGGTTGAAAACATAACAGTACCCAGACAGCATATCTTCGAAACAGGAGGTAGAAAATACATATTTTGAACGCAGCCACGTAGCTCTTTTAAAGTGGGAAAATTGGGTTCCTTAGGGCTTGCTGACAAATAATATGTAAAACGTTACGCCAATAGTCCAGGAATTAATAAATTATACCCATAATAAAATAGTGAGGCTGCCTGACAGCATGAAATCATTTCTGCTCATAAAATTTTTTATAACGTGTTTGAAAAAAAATTTACGTTACAGAAATAGCCTACCATGTAAACTCCAAATTGATTGGAGCGCAACAAATGAAAGCCTAACCACGATTGGTCGGGCTATAAATACTATCTTGGTTGTTAGGGGAAACGGGGAAAGGTAACATTTTTTCAAACACTTGTCGAAACGGGGCTCATTGGTCAGACTCGCTGATATACAGACTTGGGAGCGTTAGTTCGAAACCACTTGTTTAAAATAGCTTGATAAAGCATCAGTGCGTTGAAGCCAGCATATATTTGGCTAAATAAAAGCCTGGAAGATAAGCAGATGGGAATTTGTGCCAGTTTGTGCCAGAATTCATTGCTAATCAACGTATCTGTGTTTATTCGTATGAATTGTGGGACAGTGGTCTTGATGGTACTGAGCAGCACCTGGTCAGAGCTTTGCTGAATCCAGTGTCGGACAGCATACTCCTTGGTCCTTTTAGCTATCAGTGAGGTGTCTCCTGAGCCCAGAGGAGAATTCGAGCAGAGGAGTCCTTTCCTGCCGCCATCACGCCAGATAAGCTAACTTGGCCAGCTGAGCTCAACATTATGTCCCCTCATCTTGAAATGACTTTATAAAATTAACGTTAAGAGGGGAATTTACTTGTCTTAAAATCAGGAACTGTGAACATCTCCAATACTAGTCCCTAAAGACAAACTATTGAAGTCATGATGACAAATACCAACAGAGCTTGAACAAAACAAAACCAGTATTACCTCATTTTACTACTACACAACTGACACACATAGAACATTTGTAATAATATATGTCACTACCATATTCATATTAAATACATTCTGTACATAACTTGTAATTTAAATTGATTGTGATTCCTGGTTCCCTTGTAGTTGAATCAGGACACATATTCATTCATGCCAGTAATGAATACATATTGTTATTTGAAAGTTTATCAGTGACTCTTTTAAGATATCTTTGTAGAGTGTTATATGTATGTGAGTGTCACAGTGTTGTCAAGAGTAGTGGATTAAATTAAATTGTTTATCTGTCTGTTGTGTGACTTACACTTCACCATACTCATACCCTAGACACATAACGTAGCATCACACTATTCCAGAATAATTCTGACTGAGATATATAGATATGTGGTAGCAAGTAAGGTTATCTATAATACACTACTCTTAATAGATATAGATACCTTCACAGCTGATCTCAGTCAGTACACTAAGTTCCCTATAAGTATTTATAACATCCCACTTCACCACATATATTGGGGTCTCGCTCTTGGGATTTTGAATCTTTAACTATTAAAAATATTGGGGGTAATTCACTTCAGGGAATATAAGAATTAAAAGGTATCCTTGGGTGGAATTAAATAAGGTTGAGCTCACGGTGCCTGTGTTGTCCATTAGATATATAGTTAGAAATTGAATTGTTGGGTAGACATTATAAACATTTACCTGATAGACAATGGCGGACCTGGCCAAATTTCGATCTGCTGCGGTTCAGACTGCAAAAGAGTTAGGATTAGATGGGCAAGTTATGGTTGCCTATGTCACAACGGAATGTGACAAATTTATTGAACGCGAAGAAAGAAGATTAGAAAAAGAAGCCGAAAGAAGGTTAGAGGCTGAAAGGGAAATTAAGAAGTTACAGTTTGAAGCTGAGGCTGAGACTAAGAGGTTGCAGATTGAGGCTGAGGCTAAGAAATTGGAGGCAGAAAGAGAAGACAAAAGATTAGCTGCAGAAGAGAAGAAATTAGCTGCAGAAAGGGAAGAGAGGAGATTAGCTGCAGAAAGGGAAGCAGAAGATAAAAGATTACAAAGGGAACATGAGTTACGACTAAGGGAGTTTGAGTTTCAAGGCCATGCTCCTGAAAATGGTGCCAGTCCCTTTGCCTCTGATGCTACGGTTACTCAAGGAGCCTCAACCTCAGCTATGAATTTTCATTTAGATCATTTTGTTGAGAAAGACGATGATATTGAGAGCTACCTAAATAGGTATGAACTATTAGCTACCACGTATGGGTTAGAGAGAGAAAGGTGGAGCTTAAAGTTATCTCAGGGACTTCGTGGGGCAGCTTATGAAGTTTTTGCAAAAATGAGCAGAGGTGATCAGGAAAATTATGACATGCTAAAGCAGGCTCTTTTGTTAAGGTATGAAAAGAATGCAGAGTTTTACAGGAAAAAATTTAGGAATGCTAAACTACTGTCAGGTGAAACCTATCACCAGTTCTCTGCACGAATCGAGACATACTTGGAGAAATGGACTTCTCTGGGGAAAACCCAAGATCTTAAGGAAATGGTCCTTATAGAGCAACTAAGAGAGTCCATGGCTCCAGACCTGAGAAAGTTTCTCATGGAACAAGGTGCAGAGAGGCTGGGTGAGTTGCTAAATGTTGCTGAAAGGTATCAAGCAGCTCAAGCAGAGGTAACAGGTAATAAAAAGAAACAGGTGGATAACTTTAGGGCACCACAGAACTTTAATAAATTTGATCCTAGGGATCAAAATAAAGGTAAGCACCAATTTGATAGGCCACGGTATGAAAATAAAAATAAATTCCCACAATTCGATGAAAGGAAATATAATGAAAGAAAATCTTTCAACCAAGGAAAAAGGTGGTGTAAGAATTGTCAGATGGACAATCATGACACTGACCGTTGCAGAAGGAAACCTGTGTATATGGCAACCCTTCAGGTCAGGTCGACCTCAAGACAGGAGGAGGATATTATGTTAGATACCACTCCAGAAGAGATGAGGAAGGCACAGGCTGGGGATAAAACACTCAAGCCTTGTTTCAGAAAATTGTCAACTTGTCATACCACTCCAGGCAAGGGAGATTTTTACATGAAAAACAAGTTGATGTATAGGAAGACTGGAGCTAGATCCAATGGTCACGGACAGCTGGTTCTTCCAAAAAGATATAGGACAGACTTAATAAGGAGTCTACATGTGAAACCAGATGGGGACCATGAGAAGATAGGTACCATCATTCAAAAGGTGGCTCACAATTATTATTGGCCCAAAGCAAGATGGGACATTGAGAATTTTGTAGAAAGGTGTAGCATAGCACATGAGGGAACACCCACAAGTGGGAACATGGATCAGGACCTGGACACGCCCCGGAGCAAAATTAGGCCTGATAATAAAAAGAAAAATAGATTTGATAAAGTGGACCAAATGGAATGGGAAGCCCCTTTTCACGGACAAGCTTCACTTAACTGTTTTACAATGGCCACTATGCGGAGAGTGCAAAAGGATGTCTTACCCCAGGATAAGCCGACAATCCCTCAATCGGACTTAAACAAACTGGAGGAAGAGGATGTAGAGAGGAAATCTCTCATCAAGAATTTTAAGTGGGGAGAAAGCCCCAAAAGAATTGGTAGCGGTCGTTTTGTGAATGAAAATTCTGGGAGGAAAAATCATCACTATAAAGCTTCGAGTGGAAGAGACCATACCGGTGCATGGACAAATAGGTCCACACAATTAAAGGTCCATATGTAGCTATGTTAAGAACGTGGACTGATGAAAAGGCAGAGGAAAACATTACATCTTCATACCAGTATGTGAATGAGCTGACCACTCGGTTAAAAACTGGCTGGAAACTTGCCAATGAAAATTTGAAACAAGCCAGGAAGAAACATGCTGCCTATTATAACAGGAAGGCGAAAGACAGAAATTTGGCTGTGGGAGAGAAAGTACTACTTCTTTTGCCTGAGAGTCAGAATAAGTTACAAATTGGATGGCAGGGTCCATATACAGTTCTAGAGAAGGTGTCTAGAACAAATTATAAGATAGATAAGAAGGGGAAAGAAAAAATCTATCATGTGAATCTCCTGAAGAAATATTTGGAAAGAGAAGATCAGGAAGAGACACACTTGTTGACCTTGTCCATCGCCATGGAGATGAAAAAGGAACCACTTTCATCATTTGAATATCCATTACACCCCTGTGAGACAGCAGCACAGGTGAAAATCAGTACACATTTAACGAAAACTCAGAAAGAGAGAGTGCAACAGGTTCTAAATAATCATGCAGAGGTGTTAACAGACCGACCAGGGCATACAAACCTATTGGAATATGATATGAAACTCATAGACTCCACACCTGTCTGTATGAAACCATATTCGATTCCGTTTGCTAAGGAAAAAGCTTTGAAGGAAGAGATAGACTATCTATTGAAGGAAGGAATTATTTCGCACAGTGAGTCTTCGTATAGTTCCGGGGTGGTACTCTTAAGGAAGCCCTCTGGAGAACATAGACTCTGTATAGATTACAGGAGACTGAATGCTATTACAGAAGGACAGGTGGATCCATTGCCGGATACAAATCAGCTGTTTGCCAGACTAAATAAAGCTAAATATTTCTCAAAAGTGGATCTGAGTAAAGGATACTATCAGATTCCAGTAAAGCCTGAGGTTAGACCATACCTAGCTTTTAGTACCTCAGAAGGACACTATGAGTTTAATAGATTGCCATTTGGATTGAAGAATGCGCCTAGTGTCTTCTCTAGAATGATGAGAAAATTATTGGATCCTCTGAATAATCCCTGTATAACAAATTTTATGGATGATATCCTTATAGCAACAGAAACATTTGAGGAACACATTGACTCTCTGAACATGCTGTTTGATCGACTTAGGGAGGCAAATTTAACAGCCCGACCAACCAAATGTTGCGTTGGATGTAACGAATTGGAATTTTTGGGACACACAGTTTATCAGGGAAACATGACCCCTGACCCAAAGAATTTAGAGAAACTACAGAAAGCCCCGAGACCACAAACCAAGAAGGACGTGAGATCCTTTGTCTCATTATGTGGTTTCTACCAGAAGTATATCAAAAACTTTAATTCCATATGTGCACCGTTAACTGAATTGACACGTAAAGGACATCCAGATCGCATTACATGGACACCACAATGTGAAATGACTTACCAAGAATTGAAGGAAAAGCTCACAAGTAAACCCATTTTGAAATTACCTGACTTAAGTCAAGAATTCATAGTAAGGACGGATGCAAGTAATATTGGACTGGGTGCAACTCTACTACAGAAATCAGATGCATTGGATGGGGAATTAAGCCCAGTGGCATATGCTAGCAGAAAGTTGAATAAAGCTGAAATCAACTACTCAACTAGCGAAAAAGAATGTCTTGCAGTAATATGGGCAATAAAGAAATTCAATATTTATCTATATGGGAAGGCATTTAAGTTGCAAACAGATCACAAACCTTTATCGTTTCTAGCACAGGCTAAGCATGAGAACTCTAGGTTACTCCGATGGTCTTTGCTTCTGGCTCCATATAATTTTAGCACTGAGTATATATCTGGAAAAACCAATTTGGGAGCTGATTTTTTAAGCCGCCATCCGTGTGATGAGAATCACCGTAAACCCCAGAAATAATAATAAATTTCTCTATGTGTATATAGAATAAAGGACTGACATATAATGTCTGTTTTAAGAGGGGAGGTGTCATGAAATATTCTAATCCACATATATAAATTATTAGGTAAATATGAAGCCTAACAAATAAAATTAATAAAGAGAAGAGCAATGGTAAAATAACAGTGCTGTCACAAAGAATGTACTCGAAATCCCCCTTGTTTTCTGCTTCGTCTGCAAATTGTAACGCTTTCACGTTGATATAAAAGCTTACTGTATTATTACCCGCCTTCTTCAATGAAACGTGTGCTGCATTTCTAAGAAAAACATTGAGACGTACTGCGTAATGACCTAAATTAATCCTAACATTAATTATACTGCGTTACCAAAACGAACGAACAGATGGACAAAAGGATAAAGAGAGAGGGGAGGGCTGGAAATCAGGAACGCATGCATCACGCGTGTAAGTCTACATGCACTAATTTTTTTTTCAGACGGACAGTGATAAAATACACTACCCTTTCCCAGAGTTAGGTTTATAAATCATAAAAAACGCTTATTAGGAAAGATAACAATAGATGGGTTTACGGTTGAAAACATAACAGTACCCAGACAGCATATCTTCGAAACAGGAGGTAGAAAATACATATTTTGAACGCAGCCACGTAGCTCTTTTAAAGTGGGAAAATTGGGTTCCTTAGGGCTTGCTGACAAATAATATGTAAAACGTTACGCCAATAGTCCAGGAATTAATAAATTATACCCATAATAAAATAGTGAGGCTGCCTGACAGCATGAAATCATTTCTGCTCATAAAATTTTTTATAACGTGTTTGAAAAAAAATTTACGTTACAGAAATAGCCTACCATGTAAACTCCAAATTGATTGGAGCGCAACAAATGAAAGCCTAACCACGATTGGTCGGGCTATAAATACTATCTTGGTTGTTAGGGGAAACGGGGAAAGGTAACATTTTTTCAAACACTTGTCGAAACGGGGCTCATTGGTCAGACTCGCTGATATACAGACTTGGGAGCGTTAGTTCGAAACCACTTGTTTAAAATAGCTTGATAAAGCATCAGTGCGTTGAAGCCAGCATATATTTGGCTAAATAAAAGCCTGGAAGATAAGCAGATGGGAATTTGTGCCAGTTTGTGCCAGAATTCATTGCTAATCAACGTATCTGTGTTTATTCGTATGAATTGTGGGACAGTGGTCTTGATGGTACTGAGCAGCACCTGGTCAGAGCTTTGCTGAATCCAGTGTCGGACAGCATACTCCTTGGTCCTTTTAGCTATCAGTGAGGTGTCTCCTGAGCCCAGAGGAGAATTCGAGCAGAGGAGTCCTTTCCTGCCGCCATCACGCCAGATAAGCTAACTTGGCCAGCTGAGCTCAACATTATGTCCCCTCATCTTGAAATGACTTTATAAAATTAACATTAAGAGGGGAATTTACTTGTCTTAAAATCAGGAACTGTGAACATCTCAAATACTAGTCCCTAAAGACAAACTATTGAAGTCATGATGACAAATACCAACAGAGCTTGAACAAAACAAAACCAGTATTACCTCATTTTACTACTACACAACTGACACACATAGAACATTTGTAATAATATATGTCACTACCATATTCATATTAAATACATTCTGTACATAACTTGTAATTTAAATTGATTGTGATTCCTGGTTCCCTTGTAGTTGAATCAGGACACATATTCATTCATGCCAGTAATGAATACATATTGTTATTTGAAAGTTTATCAGTGACTCTTTTAAGATATCTTTGTAGAGTGTTATATGTATGTGAGTGTCACAGTGTTGTCAAGAGTAGTGGATTAAATTAAATTGTTTATCTGTCTGTTGTTGTGACTTACACTTCACCATACTCATACCCTAGACCCATAACGTAGCATCACACTATTCCAGAATAATTCTGACTGAGATATATAGATATGTGGTAGCAAGTAAGGTTATCTATAATACACTACTCTTAATAGATATAGATACCTTCACAGCTGATCTCAGTCAGTACACTAAGTTCCCTATAAGTATTTATAACATCCCACTTCACCACACTCGATAAGGATCGAAAAGGGAAAGACGATGATGACATTAGCTTGAATGGCAATAAAAACAATGCAGTTATCGTCGCTTCCATGTCTTGTCTAACATATTCAGTTTTAGAATTGTTAGCATTTTTCTCACTCGATCTCGAGTATTATAAATAACCCCTGTATCAGTAACTATAACTGTAACGATATTAACAGTATCGAAGATCTTATGATAAATAATCCCTGTGTGACAAAACGTCTGCACGCGTTCTTGTGGTGGCTCTCTCACACCTTTAGCCACTCCGGCAGTATCCCTTTTATTCTTCATTTTTCTCTTTCTCCCGTTCAATTCGCTTACTATTTGGCAATTTTTTGCCCTTTCATTCATTATTTTGCTCTATGCTGGATCTAGTAGGTAGAAGTCTCTAACACTCTTCTCCCCTACGGACGTATCTGCTTTACAAGCAGAATTGTTCACGTTCCACAAGGTAAATGCGATAATACCAGATATTATACCGGTCATACGCTTATCTATTCTATCAGTTTGACCATCTTTTGAAACGCGTCAGTCCAACATTTGACCCCATATGAAAAGCTGGTGACAACACGGTCTCGTCCGATCGACATGAAAAGATCCCAAGATTGTCTGTCTGGGTTGCCGACGTCGGTGTATGTTTATCTGGCAGATTACACAGAGGGTAGATGCGTTTATCGCTTTTTGTGGGGCAATCCCTGGTGATTGTTACAGATAATCTGTCTGTGTAAACATCTTGGCGGAAGACATTACTCCAGGCAAGCATGGTCACATGTTGCTTGTGAGAGTGCACAAGATGTTACCGGAAATATTACCGCATTATTTGAAAGAGGTCAGGCATTGGAATATTAAATTTAATATTTTAAACACGTGGTGGATTTTTTGAATTAAACACCCCGACCCACATAGTCTAAAGAGATTCCATTGGTTTGAAGTGAGCGCCGGGATAAACATTGAATTTCATTGGAAAATTCGGCGGAAAGACCATCTGTGATCTGAAGTGGAAACTGGAAATATAATCTAGCGAAATCAGAGACACGGAACACAGACAGCTTCGCCACTTCAAAGTAGCGACTCCTAGAAGCCAGTGAGACATCGGACTTAGAATTCCTATATTATAAGTGACAGATCGAAGTATTTGGGAAACTTAAAACCTTAAAAGTAAGCCCGCCTTTATAAATACAGAGACTGTAAACTTAAAGGACCAGGACTTAATATACGAAGACTGGAAACCTAGGAATTGGATCACACGTCATAAGAGAAACTTTCACAGACGAAGTGTTTCGCAGATTCACCCGTCATAAAAGGGATTCAAAATTTCCAGACCAAGAGGTTCGAGAGCATATAACGTAAATTGCTCGTGTCCATCTTAACCTGCGCGAGGAGATTGTGTATTCCCAAAACTTTGGGTTCGTGGTACAAGACTACTTGTGGTTACAAGCTATCAGACGGTTCGAAGTACTGAAGTTACTACGCCACTCGTGTGAGAGAAGTACACTCAACCCCAAGAAGTGACGAAAACCACGGCGACAGAACTCACCTAGAGTTAAGTTTTCTTGTAAAAAAGGCGAAAGCGACGGACTTTGATAAATCCTCACCTACGTCTCCGTGACGAAAACATGTATTTACAGCAAACTTCACCATTTCCTCCTTATTTTAACTGTTAAAGACTAATTCATTATTAAATTTTTTACATGTTTTAAAACTAAACAGTCATAGTCGATTCAGTTTTATATGTATAAAAGCGAACGTTTGAGCAAGATTCTTTAAAACATACATCTATGTACATAGATATATTTACATTTATAGAGTCATTACTTATAAGAGGAATTTCGTTGGATTACACCAACTGGGGGCTTGAACGGGCTAAAAACCATTGCTTAAATCCTTCACAAAAGGCGACGGACAGATATAAGTCATTTCCTCAGAATTGTTTACAAAAGGCGACGGACAGATATAGGTTAACCATTGCTCAGCCCTATGCCGCATGGTTCTTGACTTCTGAATTATCTTGTGAATACTCCCTTCGGATAGAAGCGCCACTACACTTCTATCTACATCTCTGCCAAGAGTAATCTTGTGCGAAGGTAGACACCTTTGACGACCCATTTAGATACTCTTGAGTCAAATACTATGAAACCTTAAAAATACCTTGTAACATGGTTTATAAAAGTAGATCGTCAGTCAACTCAGTGTTTCTAAAGTAGATTCTCACCACTCTTGGATGCCTGCCACAGATTTGCGGTAATAAAAATTTTAAGAGACAGCACAAGAAGTAACTTAAAGACCTATATTTATTCATGTGCGTACAAAGACATGCAGACAAACAGATGAGACAGTTTAAAGCCACAACCATACCACCAACTTCTTAACAAAAACGATTTCTCACTCACCTGGCGTGTAGGAGTAAGGATCCATCATGGTTTGTAAGTCCAAATGGTGTAGATCCAGGGCGCTTTGCCCGGTGCCTGTTTGCCACACAGGCGTCAGGACGGATGGGTGGATGGTTCAAATCCTGCTCAAACTCTCTCAGTAACACTAAATCACTTTATGTGTTTGCGGATGTGTGTTTGTCCCTATAACCAAATAGACCAGGTCTCATCGTTTGACCTACTGTATACGTTCACAAAATAAAAAGGGCCGTGTGGAATTTACTTACTAAACGGACAGAAACACAATTCCTAGAAATAATGAATCCATTTGTTTAAAATACCGAACACACTCATCTTTTTATTGAAAACATAAACGTTGTTAATATTTGCAAAAATTTTAACGGCTTTATGTTGTCAGTTGTGAAAGCTTTGTTCCTTGGCTGCACGTCCTACAGCACAGGTTCCGTGTATTGTTTATAAAATTTGTTCAGTGAAAAGATTACACATTATTGTCAGATTTAAGCGTTGATAACATTAAAGGTGAGTTTCATTAAGTATTTTATTCCAGAAACTACTTATCAACACAACTTTGTGCAGCTTGTGAGTCCTTATACATCATACACTCTAGACAAAGAGTGGACAGATAACTCTCGGATCGGGATAAATATTGTGTTCCCTTTGTAAACATGCGCAAATCTGAAGGGGACAAAATTACAAGTTATTTAGTTACGTTGAAATATATATATTTTTTTTAATCGCATGGTCGTCCGGTTTACGAATGTCACAATACCCACACGTTATAACGGACAAAAAAAAAAACCCACACAAAAACAAAACCCAAAAAACTCGCAATTCAGAAGAAGAAAAAAAATATTTTCTGTGGCCTATCTACACCATCGTAAATAAGCAAGTGTATATATAATGCAAGCTAGTGCGTGTTTTTTGCTTTGGTGTGTGTGTGTGTGTGTATATATATATATATATATATATATATATATATATATACATATATATATTTATATATATATATATATATATATATATATATATATATATATATATATATATATGACTTGAGGGCGCCACATACCCTGTTTGCCTAGGCGCCAATACCCTTGCATAAGCCCTGCTTCTGATACATTGTTTTTTTAATCGCTTTTTAAGTGTTTTGTTTCTGTACAATAAATATTATACAATATTGTATTGTACTGTACTAATAATAATAATAATAATAATAGTTGCCCATCGCAAGCGAAGATGGCGACAGCTTCAGACTTGAGTTGTGACACATCTGTGCCGTGATCTCATGTGACTAATTAATCCTATTTTGGCCCTACAGGCCCTGCCACATACGGGGCACACATGGTTAGAGTCGATAGTAGTGTTGCTGTGCATTCTGGCCTTTCTTGCAGCACGCTTGCCTTCTGCCTTATCAGCTAAATTCTGTTCTGCAATGCGAGCACCTTGAGTAATGTTTGTCCGCCAGGCACAGCGATCCTGTGCGATAGTCTCCCAGGAGGAGACATCAATTTTGAAGCTGCTCAACGATGCTTTCAGTGTGTCTTTGAAGCGTTTCTTTTGTCCCCCTGCTGTTCGCTTACCCGTGGAGAGTTCGCTGTACATCAACTGCTTTGGGATGCGTTTTTCGGGCATGCGAACAACATGTCCGGCCCATCTAGTTTGGGCCCTCTGCAGCAATGAGTAGATGCTTGAGATATGTGCTCTGTTGAGGACCTCAGAATTAGATACTCTATCATGCCACTTGATCCTGAGGATCCTGCGAAGACAGCTCATGTGGAAATGATTAAGCTTCTTGGCATGTCTGCTATACACTGTCCATGTTTCACAGGCATACAGGAGGGTAGTGAGTACTATTGCATGATATACTTTTATCTTGGTGGCTGCACTAATTCCTTGTCGATCCCAGACATTTACTCTTAGTCTTCCGAAAGCGGCACTTGCCTTTGCAATTCTGTTGTTGACCTCGGAGTCGATATTCGCATCTTTGGTAAGTACTGCACTAACATTACATCAAACATATATCTCTGTTACACCAAGTATGTCTGTATTGATGAACTCGACAGGTCCTCGTGTAACGGCCACTTTCGCTCAATTCCACAAGTTGGAAGCCGACTGTTCTTTATGGCAAACAACGAACTATAGAAAACCGGTTGTGGTCACTCGGAGGGAAGCAGTGCGTTCGGATGGACTGGGGTCGAAACCACGGAGTGCCTACTACTTCTGTTACTTTTCTGTTATCTATGTTCTTCTATCTGTCTTTCTTGCTTCCTTCCTTTAGTCCAATTTTTTACTTTCTTTCTCTTTCTTTCTTTCTGTCTTTATTTCTGTCTTTGTTTGTTTCTTACTTTCGAATGTCCCTTAATCCCATACGTTCGTTATCGTTATTGTGAACATAACATCTTGCAACTATATGTTTATTGTCAGAAGTCACGATGCGCTTTACTGTTTTTTTATGAGTTTTTTGCCTTATATATATATAGCCTATACGTGCGTGTGTGTGTTTATTTGTGTGAATGTGTTTCTGTAACTGCAGTGAGAGTTTTGCACACCATAAAGCTGTAACAATGCACGTGCTACATGATATGAGTATTTTCACTTCCTGTCCCTCTTGTTTGTCTGTCCCTAACGAAGACCTTGTGGCCGCAACGTAGGTTTTTCTTGTCCTTTCTCTTTGTAAGACGTATTACTATTTGTGTGTTTTTGTAATTTTTTTTTTTTAATTCTAACGTTCTACATGAAGTAACGGTAGTATGTGAAAAACGTTTGAAAGGAAACTTATTTTAATTTTTGCGCATTTAATCTTAAATTGAAAATTGGCTATTCACCAAAACAAAGTCTAAGAAAAGCTGGGACTTTCACAACCACGTTCTACGGCCGCATGTTTCAATTAACCGTAAGTCTTGTCAGCTGTTCTAGTCAGCTTGTCTGTTAAACACAGAATCTGGGAGAAGTAACGTAGGCTACAATTGCAGCATTTTCTCTCACCTTTCAACTTCCCAAGGTGCAAAGGTCTTCAACTAAATTAACTTATGCCAAGTGTTCCTGTCCTGTGCCATCAGCTTAAGGTTTTTCTATGCCGTCTTCATTCCCTTCAAGTCTGTCTCAAATTCTCTTCTCCGTGTCTTCTTTGGTCTTCCTTGCAACAAGTCCTCATTTATAAACCGTAGTTATTCAAGAGTACAAGAAGAGTACAAACATCCTCCTGTATTGTTTCTTACAACTGTATATCTGGTAGTTAGTTGTAGTGTTATGTCCATTTATTATAGCACCATATTTCATAAGTTCCCATTGTTTGTTTCGCTGCTTTTACTAATTGTTCAACTTCATTTCCACCAGTACAGCAATATTGCCCCATATTTGAAAATTTCATGACACCAGTGTTGTCCATACACACATTTCGGTACACCAATGTTGTCCATAAATGACTATTTGAGTACACCAATGTTGTCCATACATGAACAGAACAGTACAGCAATGTTGTCCATACAAGAACATTTAGTATAAGAACACTGTACACATTATACAACCTTTTCAGTACAGGTATATTATTCCTACATACAATGTCAGGATCTTGATTTTTAACTTAAGTGTGGCCTACATCGTACATTTTTACTGAATCTGTTAAGTGTCTTATTTATTCGTTCGTTCTTTCGAACGCAAGGGATTTGAGTTTTCACTTTTAAACCCATGTGCAATTGGGGATGAGTTCCAGTGCTTACTTGCAATCCCAGAGGGCTTCCCCAGCTCAGCGGGTTCAACATTAAAAGAGTTCATAATATTATTATGATTTGACTGTGGCACGTTTGTTTTCATCTCAGCATGATCTTTTCCATCTTCGGCGTTTTTAAGTGTCCAGATAGGTCTAATTATATTGTTGTTCAACATAGTTTCCCTCAATCTTCAACACTATCATATGGTCTTATTTGCATTTGCTTGTTACTTTGTTTTATGTAGCAATGTGTGTATAAATGTTTAAAAACACAAAATAAAGAAGATGAAAAAAAAAGTCACTGCTTGGTTGCGTCTGCCAAGGAAATATTCTAGAACTATCGAATTTTGATAAACATTGCTATTTGTTATGTGTCTTGTCAGTGGGTCATAAAAACATGCAGTTATTGGTATAACTAATGAATCTTCAGAGACTGTACCCAGTAAGTCCAGGCGAAGTTATACTTTCTTTACCTTTATTTATTTATTTGTAATTCTTTTTTAACAGTTCTTTCATTTCGATGAATCGTTCAATTGTCCTTTCATTATAATGATGTTCACTTTTTTAATTATAGGTCCTTCGTTATAATGATGTTCGCTGTTTTATGAGAGTTACTTCATTACCAAGAAGTCCAATGTTTTATGATAACTTCACGTTGTTACGACATTCACTGTTTTATGATAACTTCACATTGTTAAGACGTTCACTATTTGAGGATAAAATTATAAAGGAAGTTCGTTGTTTTATGATAACTTTATTATGATGACGTTCACTGTTTTATGATAACTTTATTATGATGACGTTCACTGTTTTATGATAACTTCACTTTACTACGGCGTTCGCTGTTTTGTGATAAACTTATATATAATAACTTCATTATGAAGACGTTCACTGTTTTATGATCTTTATTAGGAAGTTGCCCACTATCTTATGATACTTCACTTTATTATGACGTTCACTGTTTTATGATAAAATTATAAAACGTTAACTGTTTTATGATAACTATTGTGAAGGCGTTCAATGTTTTATGATAACTTCATTATAAAGAAATCTACCGTTTTATATAACTTCATATTCATTACGAAGATGTTCACTGCTCTATGATAACTTCATTATAAAGATGATCCCTGTTTTATGAGACTTACTTCCTTATAAAGATGTTTATAGTGTTGTGATATCTTTATTATGACGATGTTAATTGTTTTATTAAAGTTATTTTAGTACAATGACATCTACTGAATAGTTAGTACTTACTGTTATAAAGAATACTGTGCTCAGACAATACTGATTGCATAATGTACCTGCAAATAACTGCTAATATTTGTTCCTAATTCAAAGTTAGGCCTATATCTCCTGTTTGTGGCCCTTATTTTCCATTACAATGAAAATGGTGGCGACAGTTGGTAGCCACAGTGGTTATTTATTGACCGGGAGTATAATGTCCGGGAAGACTGTCCTAGGATGATCTGTAGGTAGGCATTATATTATTATTTAAGCCCTGTGGTGTAAATGTCTAGGAAAAAACGGAAAGAGACAAATATATGTGTGTTATAATAAATAATTGACTATCATTATAAGTTTCCAGCAGGACGATCATAGAAACAGTTCGGATAGACCAATATTCCACAGGAAAGATGGTAACCGCTTAGAAGAGGGGACAGTAAATCATCTACAAATTATCATAAGTGATCCACAGCTTGTAGTTTATGAAGAAACAGTTAAAATGCACCCATCTCGAAAAAAAAAAAACAGCTTTCAAATTCACCCATCTCGAAACAAAAAGCGCTAACATTCACCCATCTCGAAACAAAAAGCGCTAAAATTCACCCATCTTGAAACAAATAGCGTTAAAATTCACCCATCTTGAAACAAATAGCGTTAAAATTCACCCATCTCGACACAAATAGCGTTAAAATTCACCCATCTCGAAACAAATAGCGTTAAAATTCACCCATCTCTAAACAAATATCGTTAAAATTCACCAATCTCGAAACAAATAGCGTTAAAATTCACCCATCTTGAGACAAACAACGCTAAAATTCACCCATCTCGAAACAAAAAACGCTAAAATTCGCCCATCTTGAAACAAACAGCGCTAAAATTCCCCCATCTCGAAACAAATAGCGTTAAAATTCACCCATCTCGAAACAAAATGGCGTTAAAATTCACCCATCTCGAAAAAAACATCGCTTAAACTCACCCATCTCGAAATAAAAAGCGCTAAAATTCACCTACCTCAAAACAAACAGCGCAAAAATTCCCCCATCAGTTAAAAATACAAACAAAACAACTATCGTTACGGCGTTATGCCCATTGCTGAGGTCCGACGGGGGGATTTTGAAGGCTGAGGAATAACGGCCGCTTGCCCACAGCGTTAAAATGCACCCATCTCGAGTCTGGTCCTGACACAAGCAAACAATTGGACAGAATTCTACATTCGTACGCAGAATTAACGGTCTCAAAAATCCGAGTGACTCAAGTATCGATATAATTTGTATACAGTCTGCCACAATACCATTTTGAAACATTTGGGCCAACTACATGTACAGCGTTACCAGACTTTGTGTTATTTAAACAGCGTCACTACAACAGGTATAATTTTTGTATATTTGAATCCTGTATGTGAATGGAATGTAGGCCTACAATCTCTAAAGTAACAGTCCAACAAGCTAATAGCACAAGACAAATTAAAAATCTGAAGGGAATACCGTATGATGTACGTACCGAAAGAACACAAAACTGACCGTGATAATGACCACAAGGGGTCATAACTCTCATGAAACCCCGATACACTTCTGCTCACAGATTAACTTGCCCACTGACGATCATAAGTCACACGAAATACGAACATCCACCTATCTGACTGCCGATTTCCCCATTTCATGATGTCATTACAGCTGGAACTTAAAAAAAAGAGTAAAGCCAATATATAAGTAATCCACTCTCCTTAGTTTGACAGGAGAATGTGACATGTTTTGACTAAAGAGTTCAGTCATCAAAAGCGAAGTTCTACAATCTATTTTCGCGAAAGAAATATGTCACAGACTTTTGTTGTTCTTGCTTCTAATGAGGAATCAGTTTGATATTTCTTCCACCCATACGAACTTGAAATGGCACTATCGCGTGAAACTCCTCCACTCAGATGTCGACAGTCGACTCCTACGATCCTGCCATGAATCCCGACTTCCCACATGAATGGAACACGAGACAAACAGTAGCCTTAGCGGTGGGCAAAGTTAGCTGCTCACTTTTCTCATTCTTCTAGCGAATGTCCCCCTTTAGAAAAGCACTCCTGCAGCTTTTGACCACATTTCTTCTTTGGAGAAAGGGGGGGGGGGGGGGGGAAAAAAGGGATATCACCGTCTCCTATAACACGATTCTGATAACCAACAGCGAAGCTTCGTAGCCGCTCGGTGTCAGGATGAATTTGTACGCCCGTACTGGTTTATTTTCAAAGCCACGCCTCCTATAGGGAAGTCAACCACTTTGTTTCGTCCCATGGCTGCGACCCCATCACCGTCTTCCTGTTGTCTGAACGCGCAACTTCTAGCGACCCCGCTACACGATTGGCTGCCCTCAGTTGGGGTTTTGTTTCTGAGTGGATATTACATTTGAAAATTTCATACTGGCAAATCTGTAGCAGACGATAGTACCTACCCTTCAAACGATACAGCTGTGTGCGGTCCTGGACTGGCATGAGCAGATATGATACTCTGGCACATTCTTTTTGAAAACACTCAGGGTTATTTTTTTATGGCTGATTTCAGGAAAGCTGTATTTAGCACACTAACAGAATGTGAAAAATCGATTAATACACAACTTCATGGGGAAAACATGCAGGGGGTAAAAACATAGGATTAGGCCCACATATTATTATTATTTTTATTGTTATTATTATACACTCACAAATTGTGTTCAACAAAAATGTATGCCTGTTTTACCTACAAGGGGTCGGGCCGTAGGGGTAGCGTCCGTCTCGAATTCTAGAGGTACCGGCTTCGATTCCCAGTAGAGGGAATATAACTTATGGACATTATTTTCTACAGAACCAGTGGTCATAATGATGTCATAATCCATCCTAGGTAGTGAGATCGGATGACTGGCCTTCTCGGATAAGGGCGAAAAAATAAGAGGTTCTGTGAGCAAGTTGCGAACATTAAAAATCCCACGGCAGTTGGAAATCGTACAGAGTAGGCCATAAGGCCGCTGCACTGGCAAAATTTAAGAATTAAAAAATTACCCACACAAAAATATTTATAGAATGTGTGATTCCTATATACACACACATTGGGATTCTCGCCGGTGCTACGGAGTTCGTGCACTGAGCTGAGATCCCTCTTGTGTGATCTAAGGGAGGAGATCGGAGCACAGATAGAGTTGTCCGTGTGCAATGAAGAAGTCATATAAACCAAACCAAGCTAACAGGCATACACATCTGACAACTCCGTGTTGTTTATTTCTTAATCGTGTAACCTGAACGTAACATCCTGCATTTAGATGACAACTAACAGGTCTAGCCTACCCTACGCCTTCTTTTGTTTCTTTGTTTTATTAATTCTTAGTCTTCTCCTTCTGCACTGCATTCTGGCCGAGAGAGTAGGGATCGAAGAGGGAAGGCAAACCCAGTCCCAAATATGCCATGCTGAAATCGGAGATGTGTCGGGCCGAAAGGCGCAAATATTGCAGCTCCGCTGTAAACAGCGACACAACGTAACGAACGTCCTTTTCAGGACGAACACAGAAAAAGAAGAACGAATTATGAGCGTAGCGTACTTACAATTTTCTCTTATTTGCAGAATCCTAATAATATCATCTCTCATAATTATCGATTTTTTTATGAATAACTGTATCTATCTTTTATTCATATGACTTGATTCCCTTTTCTATGCTTAGTTATTTCTTCTCTTTTTTGTTATATCTTTATTGTGACTGGATACTACAAATTTATGCTGATATTACTTTTGTAATATTGCATGCCTTTAAATGAATACTTAAAGTACATTAAAAAATGACTGAATATAGTTTAAAAGATGAGAGAAAGGAACGACAGAGTATTAAATGGGTCTGCGTGCTTTATTCTTAACCCTTTCAAAATAAAATTCCTTTGTACGTTCGTATCGTTCTTTCTTTCCTAAAAACATTCAATATCCTGTCTGCTTCACTTTTATCCGCGTTAATTATGTCTTTCTTACAGACATATCTCTCGTTAAGTCGTATATTTGTTAAGTTTAACTGTTTTTTAAGAACGCTCCAGCCACATTACGCACTGTCCACGTATTTTCGCGGTTGATTGCGATATATATATATATATATATATATATATATATATATATATATATATATATATATATATATATATATATATATATATATATATATATATATATATATATATATATATTAAAAGTTAGTTGCTTATCTTTTACAGGACGTGGCAATCAATCCCAGCTTTTATTGGCTGTTTGTGATTTTTTTAGGCAATATTTTCATTCAGTAGTTTGCCATATATATATATACATTTTTTATTTTTATTATTTTTTTCAAATGTTTTTTCTCTATTGCAACATTTTACAGTATTCATATATTCTTTTTCCTATTGCAACATGATACAGTATCCAATTTGTTGTTGTTGTTGTTGTTGCTATTCCAACATTTTAAAGCATCTGATTGTTCTTTTTTATTTCTTACTACAAAATGTAATATTTTCCGATTGTAAACTTTATAGTATTCAAGTGTTTCTTTTTTCTGTTGGCGACATTTGACAGTATTCAAATGTTGTTTCCCTATTGCAACATTTGACAGTATTCGCATGTTCATCTGTTTTCTCGATTGCAGCATTTTACAGTATTTGAGGTCACAGCAATTGGGTCTGAAAATACACAGGGAAAAGACAAAAATAATGATAATAAATGCAGGTAATGATAACAGGGTTGAACTTGAAGAAACACCGATACAAGATGTAGAATCGTACACATATCTTGGCAGCCATATAGACAAAGTTGGAGGGACAGACAGTAATATCAAAATAAGAAAACAAAAGGCAAGAGGAGCTTTCATTGCATTGGGAAATATATGGAGATCAAGAGAAATCGGATCCAACACGAAAATAAGAATCTTCAACTCAAATGTGAAGTCAGTCCTATTGTATGGTTCTGAGACATGGAGAACAACAAAGACAACAACCAAAAAGCTACAGACTTACATAAATGGGTGCTTGCGTAGAATAGAGGGATTAAAATGGTATGACAAGGTTACCAACGTGGAACTGATGACAAGAACTAGACAAGTGCCAGTGAAACAAGAGATGAGAAGAAGACGATGGAGATGGATAGGACACACACTGAGGAAACCTGTTGATTGCATTACAAGGCAGTCCTTGTTCTGGAACCCCCAGGGCAAGAGAGGCAGAGGTAGACCAAGAAGCACATGGAGAAGAGAGCTGGAAACAGAGGTGAAAATGATGAGGAGAACGTGGAAAGAACTTGAGATGATGGCACGTGACAGGAGGACTTGGCATGTGTTTGTTGAAGGCCTATGCTGCTTTGGGAGTGGAGGGTTATTGTCGTGAAATATTCTAATCCCCATATATAAATTAAAAACGTAAATGTAAAGCCTAACAAATAACTTCAATAAAAGGAAAGAAGAATGGTAAAGAACAGTGCTGTCACAATGACTGTACTCGAAATCCCCCTTGTTTTCTACTTCGTCTGCAAATTGTAACGCTTTCACGTTGATAGTAAAAGCCTACTGTATCACTACACGCTTTCTTCAATGAAACGTGTGCTGCCTTTCTAAGAAAAACCTTGAGATACGCAAGCTGATCAATGACCTAGATTTAATATTTCATTCATTCCATTTTATACACGGCGTAACTAAAAGACAGATGAAAGTAGGAGAGAGAGAGGGACGACTGAAGGCAGGAAGCATGCAACACTACACGCGTCGCGCGATTAATAGTAACGCCAATCCCACGTGTAAGGCCAGCACTAACTTTTTTTTCAAATAAACAGTGTCAGAAAAACACTACTACTACTACAAGAATCAGGTTTAAAAACATGAAAAATGCTTATTAGGAAATATGAAATTCTACTGAATTACATCTAAGCTCCTGAAAGTACAGAAGACACCCTATGACAAAGAAGTGAACGCGTGGTAAAAAAACAAATATACGACTATCTTTGGAAAACACATATTTTGAACGCCACCATGTAGCTCGCTTTAACTTATATATTATTGTACGGCAGGACTTGCTAGCCAAGAATATGTTATGGGTTACGCCTTTAGTCTGTTAATAAAATAATTATGGCCAAAATACAATAGTGGGGGTGCCTGACAGCATGAAATCATTTCTGCTCATAAAATTTTTTTTTATAACGTGTTTGAAAAACATTACGTTACGGAAATAGCCTACCATGTTAACTCCTATTTGATTGGCGGGAATGAGATGTAAGACTAAACACGATTAGTTGGACTGCAAATACTAGTTTTTTGTTGTTATGGGAAACGAATAGAAGGGGTACTTTTTTGAAAAGATGTGTAGACATGGCATGATTGGTTAGATCTGCCAATCTAGTCAGTTCAGAGCGTCTGTTCCTTGCCACATCTTGTAATAAACCTACTAAGAACAGTGCGTTGAGCACCAGTGCATATTTTTTTCTAAAATAAAAGCCTGGGACAAGAGGCAGATCGGAATTTGTGCCTATTCATTGCCAGTCAACGAAACTGTTTATTATTTCCATTGAATTGTGGTAAGCTGAAATATTTGATATCTTTTTAATGAAAATTGAATGTGAATTGATGATTTATGTCTATATATATGTGTGTAGTTCAGTGGCCAACTTGAGAAAAGCCTAAATATTGCTCCAACCTGAATAGGAGGTGTCGGAAAAAAGTAAAACTGCATGGGATTGCCAAACAGTACACTGACACCTATCTTATGGACTAGGAAGAAATAATGCTGGAATGGCAGAGGCGTAGTAACCATTAGGAAGGAGTATACTGGTGTAATTTGTTTCAGATGAAGCTAGCAGTAGCCTACAGCACTGAACACAAGTGTTTGTTATGTATTGTGCTCATTGTGGAAATGGATTATGACTTAGTTTTGAAATAGGAGGTACAACCTTCTTGTTTCAGGGACGGTGGTCAAAAGTCATTGAGGCAGTATTTGGCCTGAGTTACTGAATCCTGAGGCTGACAGCATACTACTGGGTCCAGATAGCGACCAGTGAGGTGGCTCCAGAACTCATTGAAGTAATCGAGCAGAGGAGTCTTTTACTGCAGTCATCACGAAAGTTAAGAAAGTGTGGCCATGGAGCTCAACATTATGTGCCCCCCCCCCCCCCCCCCCCCCCCCCTCCTAAAATTGACAGTAAATAAAGAGGGAATATAAACTGTTTAAATTGACAGGAACTGTGAACTTTTCCCAATGATAAGACACTTGAAGTCATGATGACAAACAACACTCTAGCTTGAAAAACAAAACCAGTATTAACTCATATTACTACTTCACAACTTACACACATAAGATAAGAATAATAAAATATGTCAATAACAAGATTAAATTGATAAACTGTGTACATACTACTTGTAAGAATATTGATTGTGATTCCTGGTTCACTGTGTAGTTGAATCAGGATATCTCTATGTAAAGAAATTAATACATATATATATATATTTGACTTTTCAAACTGACTCTTTTAAGATAGTCTTATAGAGTGTTACTTGTGTGTGAGTGTCACAGTGTTGTAAAGTACTGTGAAATAAATTAAATTGTTTATCTGTCTGTTGTTGTTGTGACTTACACTTCATCATTTTCATAACCCTAGACATTCAACGTAGTCATCACAATATTTCAGAATAGGTCTGACTGAGATATATATATATGTGGTAGCAAGTAAGGTTATCTGTAATACTCCACATTATTAGATACAGATACCTTCACAGCTGATCTCAGTCAGTACACTAGTCCCCTATAAATATTTATAACATCCCATTTTACCACATATATTGGGGTCCGGTCCAGGATATTGAACTTTCTCCTGTTATATATACAGTATTGGGAATTATAAGAATTAAAAGGTATCCTTGGGTGGAATTAAATAAGGTTGAGCTCTCAGTGCCTGTGGTGTCATTAAATAAATAATTATAGATTATATTGTTTAGTTAGATATTATTTACATTTACCTGTTAGAAAATGGCGGACCTTGCCAAATTTCGATCTGCTGCTGCACAGACTGCGAAAGAGTTAGGAATGGACGGGCAAATTATGATTGCTTATGTCACTGCTGAATGTGACAAATATATTGAACGGGAAGAAAGAAGATTAGAAAAAGAGGCCGAAAGAAAATTAGAGGCTGAGACTAAGAGGTTGCAGATTGAGGCTGAGGCTACGAGGTTGCAGATTGAGGCTGACAAAGAGGCTAAAGCATTGGAAGCCGAGGAAAGAAGACAGGCTGCAGAAAGAGAAGAAAAGAGATTAGCTGCAGAAAGGGAAGCAGAAAAGGAGGAGAAGAGATTACAAAGGGAACATGAGTTACGACTAAGGGAGTTTGAGTTTCAAGGCCATGCTCCTGAAAATGGTGCCAGTCCCTTTGCCTCTGATGCCACTGCTAGCCAGGGAGCCTCAACCTCAGCTATGAATTTTCATTTAAATCATTTTGTTGAGAAAGACGATGATATAGAGAGCTATCTAAATAGGTATGAACTATTAGCTACCACGTATGGGTTAGAGAGAGAAAGGTGGAGCTTAAAGTTATCTCAAGGACTTCGTGGGGCAGCTTATGAAGTTTTTGCCAAAATGAGCAGAAGTGATCAAGAAAATTATGACATGCTAAAGCAGGCTCTTTTGTTAAGATATGAAAAGAACGCAGAATTTTATAGGAAAAAATTTAGGAACGCTAAACTACTGTCAGGTGAAACCTATCACCAGTTCTCTGCACGAATAGAGACATACTTGGAGAAATGGACTTCTCTGGGAAAACCCAAGATCTTAAGGAAATGGTCCTTATAGAACAATTAAGAGAGTCCATGGCTCCAGACCTGAGAAAGTTTCTCATGGAACAAGGTGCAGAGAGGCTGGGTGAGTTGCTAAATGTTGCTGAAAGGTATCAAGCAGCTCAGGCAGAGGTATCAGGTAATAAAAAGAAACAGATAGATAATTTTAAGGCACCACAGAACTTTAATAAATTTGATCCTAGAGATCAAAACAAAGGTAAGCACCAATTTGATAGGCCACGGTATGACAATAAAAATAAAATCCCACAATTCGATGAAAGGAAATATGATGAAAGAAAATCTTTCAACCAAGGGAAAAGGTGGTGTAAAAATTGTCAGATGAACAATCATGACACTGACCATTGTAGAAGGAAACCTGTGTATATGGCCACCCTTCAGGTCAGGTCGACCTCAAGACAGGAGGAGGATATTATGTTGGATACCACTCCAGAAGAGTTGAGGAAGGCACAGGCTGGGGATAAAACACTCAAGCCTTGTTTCAGAAAATTGTCAACTTGTCATACAACTCCAGGCAAGGGAGATTTTTACATGAAAAACAAGTTGATGTATAGGAAGACTGGAGCTAGATCCAAAGGTCAGGGACAGCTGGTACTTCCTAAAAGATATAGGGCAGAATTAATAAGGAGCCTACATGTGAAACCAGATGGGGACCATGAGAAAATAGGTACCATCATCCAAAAGGTGGCTCACAATTATTATTGGAGCAAGGCAAGATGGGACATTGAGAATTTTGTAGAAAGGTGTAGCATAGCACATGAGGGAACACCTACAAGTGGGAACATTGATCAGGACCTGGACACGCCACGGGGCAAAATTAGGCCTGATAATAAAAAGAAAAATAAATTTGATAAAGTGGACCAAATGGAATGGGAAGCCCCTTTTCACGGACAAGTTTCACTTAACTGTTTTACAATGGCCACTATGCGGAGAGTGCAAAAAGATGTCTTACCCCAGGATAAGCCGAAAATCCCTCAATCGGACTTAAACAAACTGGAGGAAGAGGATGTAGAGAGGAAATCTCTCATCAAGAATTCTAAGTGGGGAGAAAGCCCCAAAAGAAGAATTGGTAGCGGTCGTTTTGTGACTGATAATTCTGGGAAGAAAAATCATCACTATAGAGCTTCGAGTGGAAGAGACCATACCGGTGCATGGACAAATAGGTCCACACAATTAAAGGTCCATATGTAGCTCTGTTAAGAACGTGGACTGATGAAAAGGCAGAGGAAAATATCACATCCTCATACCAATATGTGAATGAGCTGACCACTCGTTTAAAAACTGGCTGGAAACTTGCCAATGAAAATTTGAAACAAGCCAGGAAGAAACATGCTGCCTATTATAACAGGAAGGCGAAAGACAGAGATTTGGCTGTGGGAGAGAAGGTACTGCTTCTTCTCCCCGGGAGTCAGAATAAGTTACAAATTGGATGGCAAGGTCCATATACAGTTCTAGAGAAGGTGTCTAGAACAAATTATAAGATAGATAAGAAGGGGAAAGAAAAAATCTATCACGTGAATCTCCTGAAGAAATACTTGGAAAGAGAAAATCAGGAAGAGACACACTTGTTGACCTTGTCCATTGCCATGGAGATGAAAAAGGAACCACTTTCATCATTTGAATATCCATTACACCCCTGTGAGACAGCGGCACAGGTGAAAATCAGTACACATTTAACGAAAACTCAGAGAGAGAGAGTGCAACAGGTTTTAGAGAATCATGCAGAGGTGTTAACAGACCGACCAGGGCATACAAACCCATTGGAATATGATATGAAACTGATAGACCCCACACCTGTCTGTATGAAAACATATTCGATTCCTTTTGCTAAGGAGAAAGCTTTGAAGGAAGAGATAGACTATTTGTTGAAGGAAGGAATTATTTCACACAGTGAATCTTCGTATAGTTCCAGTGTTGTACTTTTAAGGAAGCCCTCTGGAGAACATAGACTCTGTATAGATTACAGGAGACTGAATGCTATTACAGAAGGACAGGTGGATCCATTGCCGGATATAAATCAGTTGTTTGCCAGGCTAAATAAAGCTAAATATTTCTCAAAAGTGGATCTGAGTAAATGATACTATCAGATTCCAGTAAAACCTGAGATCAGACAAACTTGTTGGATGTAAACAATTCGGAGGAACGTAATGAATCCCTGAGTTGCCTCTTTGATTGAGGATATTCCGAATGTTTCATACAGGTTAATAAGAAGATTAAGGGATCCACTACGAAAACTCTGCTATCACCAGGTATATGTTATCTCCTCATAACGTACATTTTGAGGAAAATCAAATGTTCTCTGGACTTGTCATTGCGCAGACTCAGAGAAGAGAAATGGTGAATAAGGGTTGTGAAGCAGCATTAAGACAAGCAGTCACACTTGCGGCTGTTCAGTAACATAACCGAAAAATATTATTGGTTGTAGAGGTCTGAGGCAGATTTCATGAGTAGTGCCTACTCTGAATGGACCCAACTACATAAAACCATGATAGCACAACAGCAGAGTAAAGTCAAGTTGACTTACATTTATCTATGTGTATATAGAATAAAGGACTGACATAAGATGTCTGTTTTAAGAGGGGAGATGTCGTGAAATATTCTAATCCCCATATATAAATTAAAAACGTAAATGTAAAGCCTAACAAATAACTTCAATAAAAGGAAAGAAGAATGGTAAAGAACAGTGCTGTCACAATGACTGTACTCGAAACCCCCCTTGTTTTCTACTTCGTCTGCAAATTGTAACGCTTTCACGTTGATAGTAAAAGCCTACTGTATCACTACACGCTTTCTTCAATGAAACGTGTACTGCCTTTCTAAGAAAAACCTTGAGATACGCAAGCTGATCAATGACCTAGATTTAATATTTCATTCATTCCATTTTATACACGGCGTAACTAAAAGACAGATGAAAGTAGGAGAGAGAGAGGGACGACTGAAGGCAGGAAGCATGCAACACTACACGCGTCGCGCGATTAATAGTAACGCCAATCCCACGTGTAAGGCCAGCACTAACTTTTTTTTCAAATAAACAGTGTCAGAAAAACACTACTACTACTACAAGAATCAGGTTTAAAAACATGAAAAATGCTTATTAGGAAATATGAAATTCTACTGAATTACATCTAAGCTCCTGAAAGTACAGAAGACACCCTATGACAAAGAAGTGAACGCGTGGTAAAAAAACAAATATACGACTATCTTTGGAAAACACATATTTTGAACGCCACCATGTAGCTCGCTTTAACTTATATATTATTGTACGGCAGGACTTGCTAGCCAAGAACATGTTATGGGTTACGCCTTTAGTCTGTTAATAAAATAATTATGGCCAAAATACAATAGTGGGGGTGCCTGACAGCATGAAATCATTTCTGCTCATAAAATTTTTTTTATAACGTGTTTGAAAAACATTACGTTACGGAAATAGCCTACCATGTTAACTCCTATTTGATTGGCGGGAATGAGATGTAAGACTAAACACGATTAGTTGGACTGCAAATACTAGTTTTTTGTTGTTATGGGAAACGAATAGAAGGGGTACTTTTTTGAAAAGATGTGTAGACATGGCATGATTGGTTAGATCTGCCAATCTAGTCAGTTCAGAGCGTCTGTTCCTTGCCACATCTTGTAATAAACCTACTAAGAACAGTGCGTTGAGCACCAGTGCATATTTTTTTTTTCTAAAATAAAAGCCTGGGACAAGAGGCAGATCGGAATTTGTGCCTATTCATTGCCAGTCAACGAAACTGTTTATTATTTCCATTGAATTGTGGTAAGCTGAAATATTTGATATCTTTTTAATGAAAATTGAATGTGAATTGATGATTTATGTCTATATATATGTGTGTAGTTCAGCGGCCAACTTGAGAAAAGCCTAAATATTGCTCCAACCTGAATAGGAGGTGTCGGAAAAAAGTAAAACTGCATGGGATTGCCAAACAGTACACTGACACCTATCTTATGGACTAGGAAGAAATAATGCTGGAATGGCAGAGGCGTAGTAACCATTAGGAAGGAGTATACTGGTGTAATTTGTTTCAGATGAAGCTAGCAGTGGCCTACAGCACTGAACACAAGTGTTTGTTATGTATTGTGCTCATTGTGGAAATGGATTATGACTTAGTTTTGAAATAGGAGGTACAACCTTCTTGTTTCAGGGACGGTGGTCAAAAGTCATTGAGGCAGTATTTGGCCTGAGTTACTGAATCCTGAGGCTGACAGCATACTACTGGGTCCAGATAGCGACCAGTGAGGTGGCTCCAGAACTCATTGAAGTAATCGAGCAGAGGAGTCTTTTACTGCAGTCATCACGAAAGTTAAGAAAGTGTGGCCATGGAGCTCAACATTATGTGCCCCCCCCCCCCCCCTAAAATTGACAGTAAATAAAGAGGGAATATAAACTGTTTAAATTGACAGGAACTGTGAACTTTTCCCAATGATAAGACACTTGAAGTCATGATGACCAACAACACTCTAGCTTGAAAAACAAAACCAGTATTAACTCATATTACTACTTCACAACTTACACACATAAGATAAGAATAATAAAATATGTCAATAACAAGATTAAATTGATAAACTGTGTACATACTACTTGTAAGAATATTGATTGTGATTCCTGGTTCACTGTGTAGTTGAATCAGGATATCTCTATGTAAAGAAATTAATACATATATATATATATATATATATATATATATATATATATATATATATATATATATATATATATATATATATATATATATATATTTTTCTTTTCAAACTGACTCTTTTAAGATAGTCTTATAGAGTGTTACTTGTGTGTGAGTGTCACAGTGTTGTAAAGTACTGTGAAATAAATTAAATTGTTTATCTGTCTGTTGTTGTTGTGACTTACACTTCATCATTTTCATAACCCTAGACATTCAACGTAGTCATCACAATATTTCAGAATAGGTCTGACTGAGATATATATATATGTGGTAGCAAGTAAGGTTATCTGTAATACTCCACATTATTAGATACAGATACCTTCACAGCTGATCTCAGTCAGTACACTAGTCCCCTATAAATATTTATAACATCCCATTTTACCACAGTTATGATGATGAAATATTGTTTCCCTATTGCAACATTTGACATTATTCGTATGTTCTGTTTTCTCGATTGCAGCATTTTACAGTATTTGAATGTTCTTTTGTCCCATTGCAACATTTTGCAGTTATAGTAATCAGATATTCTTTATTTTCGTCTGCACTGGTTGCTAAGATATTTTCATTACATGATTGTATACCTTATAAAACAAAGCTGTCTTTTTAACAACACATAACCCACTCCTCCCTGAATTGTCGCCGTTACACACATTGATGATGTTGTCCAGATAACAAGTAAATATTTGTAAATACTTATATACTGTATGTGCGTGCGCAAGAGTGTGTTTGGAAGCCACAACAGGAACGGATTGGGTGAGTAAACCATCTCTTCTCAAGCTCATCAATCCTCTCCCTCATCGTGAAAGTAATGCTCCTATGACGACCTGCACTCTCTCTGTCATCAAACCGGGGGGTCAAGAATCAGTAAGCAAGACTCAAAAGTTTTTTTTTTCTACCTTAATGAGGAGGTGTGTCACATTCATTTCCTTTCTCTGAAAAATACACAGGTATTTTTTTTACAGGAAGAAACAGTTCTCCATCACTCATTTCTGAAACATCCCATTGTTCCATTGCTCTCTCAGATATTCACACACAGATTTTGCATTCAAAATTACCTATTCACTGCCAGGGCCTCCTACTCCAGCGGAAAAAAACCAACTTTAAATGCCACAAACTAATATTTTTGTTTACTTTTGTGTCAATCAGTCTTTCCCCCTTTAGATAATATTCTGATCGTATCAAGTATACATAAATATAAAATAAAGAAAAAAAGGGGGATGGCGTTCTCCATGTAGTGATAACAACTCCAATGAAAAAATTAAAAAACCAATCACTAATTCCCCCCACATTTTCTCCGCACAAACTAACACCTTTGTTAATCAAGATTTTGGTATGCTGTTAGGTCGAGGAAAGGGGCAACTGTGCCGGGGACTCAACACATGGGGCTAGGGCTCGGGGCGGCGCCGGCGGCCCGTTCAAACTGACTACCACATTGCCCGTTCCACTTACTCATATCCTTGAACAAGGAATACACGGGACCACGATACTTTCTGTTTCCATAATTTTTCTATGCACCACCTACAAGTCCAATCACTCCAAGTGAAAAGAGTGGGATTATAGATGATATGGTTAGTATGTACCTCAGTTCCAACCACTAGTGCTATATCGCTCCTCAAACCAACCCAGACCGACCGAATGTATCATCCCGCTACTTAAAAGTAGGTGATTTAACTAACGTATTGAACCCCCCCCAACCAGGGGTCTACAATACACCCAGCCCCTCCTTATACTACACACCACGACCCCCAACTATCCGGAATTATCTCAACTTCACATACGACCTGAAATCAAATGTTCCCCATCTTCGACTCTACGTTACTAATATAAATAAGCCCAACGACTTGAGCCTCCTACTATAGACTACTTGAAACTGTTCCAACAATGTGAAAGAGTACTCTAGAACACACGGTCCAGAATAATCGCACTTCGTAAGAGCTATCGGAGTACACCGCATGTTTAGCCAAATACCTTGAGAATGTCAAGAATTGCGTAGGTAGGTTCAACTCGATACTCAAACCACACCAGATACAGTCACATACCATCCAATAAATACTGCTCCCCCCTCCTTTCACACTCTATACTGATCACCCCTGGTCCAGCGTCTCGCAATACCTCACAGACCTAGTAAGAACCCGCCCCAATACATGTCAATCCCCACGCCTGTGTAGTCCAACATTCCTTTCCCCTAATACAAGTGACTCCTATCTCAGATCACTCTAACTAACAACCAGTCAACTCAGCCTTCATATAGTACCCTCCGCCGCTGCACTCTTGACACCACAGCCCTACTACACAATACTCTCACTGAACCAAATAATTCAAAGAAATGAGCCTCACTTATAACTAACATAAACCCCCCAACCACATCCCCCAATGAAATCCTATTCCCTCCCGCAGAGGATGTTAAAATGGCGGACTGACAAGTCCAATTCCATCGACTTCCCCCTCACCGCGCACCATTCGCCCCATTGTAAATGCCAGTCTGCCCCTAGACCCTCTAGGAACCCCTCCAAACTACCGACCCAAGCTCCCGTCCCTCACAATCCATTACAAACCCACCCCCTGATTCAAACACACACTCAAACCACTACCCCACCCGCTCCTCTAATCGCACCCAATCGTCCATCTGACACGCCCTCACCACTCCATATTACCACGCATCCATTTTCTACCCTAAGTATTGAAAACCCCCACCCGCGTTCCCTCACCTACCCCTCCCCCAATCACATACCACCCCCACACTCCTCCATAGGCCCAGCCAAAAAGCCCACACCCTTACCGCCCGAGCACACATTCTTTACGAACCAACGCCTCCAACCATGCGCATAGACTTCCCCCTCTCTAAACCAACACTGTTCATTTAAAAAAGACCCCACACCCTATATGTACACGTACAATCATAGTATAAATTAGTTCGATCCAGGAAGTGAATACAAGTTTTATGTCAATATTGTCAATAGTCACAACTGGGACTCTAAAGAAATAACCGCCGGACCAGAGAGATCCTACGATCACAAAATTTTCCCATTGCACAAACACATAAATATATTTACCCTCTGGCCTGTCAGCAAATAGATCACATCTTGTCATCGTTTACATAGACCCAACAATTTGAACTCGGTTAAGTTCCCTTGAATCATTGTTACTGTGCCTAGTGACACCCACTGTCCCTCCCATCCATCACTCCGGTAGTACAAAAAATCATGTGAGAAACTGCAATAGTATCGTAGTATCCTGACTGACCACTGGGGCGAATTAAACCTGATATATAAGATTGCGTGAGCGCCTCAAACCATATGTTATGAGCTAGATCGTGGTATATCTGATGTAAGAGGCGTCCTCCGATGCAACGATCGTAGTGACTCCGATCTCGACTAATAGGAATGCCTGTCGAATGTGTTAGTATCATTGCCAGTAGGGCGACGTGTAGATCATTCGGCCAGGATACACAACATTAATGCTGGGACGTCTGTTCATCCAGGAGAAATATGCTATAAGCAATGTTACAAGCACTGATCCAGGTAGAGGTGACAAGTGACCCTATCAGTCTTCACGGTTCTCGTGAACCATCAAAGCCACCAGGTCAATACAGGAGTCACCAGGCATGCTTGGTGGATGTTGCTCCTATGGTTACTTTACACTTCAGACTACAAACGAAACGGTAACGCAGATCCTTAACAAACGATTTTTGACCCCCCCCCCACCCCCCCTATCTTACCCGCCCCCCGCGCCCCTCAAAATCAAAACCCGGCCCCGTGCCTAAGGACCCCACCGCGCTTGGCCAGACGTGCACCTCACCTATGAGGGCCCCCCCCCCACAGGGAACCCCACAGTCAAGGAAAGAAAAATCTGTGTTAAGAGAGCCGACTAGCTACACGGATTGGTCTGTCAGTATTCTGCCTGAACTCTCGCATATCTGGCGAGAACTGGCTCCATCGTATCTCCCTGTCATCGCAAATTATGACTCCCACGCCCGCTCATTCAAACATGGTTGTTTGAGCTGGCAACCGTCAACTCACACACTAGCAACCCCTAATCATGAAGCATTGTTGAAAACAAGCTCCCCGAAACGCACCCACAAGAACCCTGCTGCTACACCCCAAGCTCATGGCACCAATATGCATACATGACCATACCCCATTAAGACACCACCAACCATACCACGGCCCGCCCACCATGAATCACCCACCCCCGAGATCCCCCCCGCCTAACCCATACGTTGACTCCCTGCTGAAACCACCTAATGACATACGCAACTAAAGCCTAATATAAAGAACTAGACGGCTTGCTTCCACCTAACCCCTTGCATTGAACCCCTGTCAAGTCCCATGAGCATAGCACCCTCCGCTGAAACTAACTGCCGAATGGAACACCTAGAGACCGCCAACAGCATACTCACCAATGTAATCGGCACTGCAAAAGCCTCAGCGCAAATCGCACCGAACATTCTTGTTGACCTGATCAACGACAATTCACTAACAGCATTGCTCTATCTGTGCAAGTTCTTGGGTACAAGATACACGTTAAACTGAATGTGAGGTTCACATGACACGTATCACTCCATAGTAGCTCAAGTGTACGAACATAGAACAGCAAGATCAAGTCAACACAGCAGAACCGGTGCGATCCAAGACAGTCGAAATCTTGACAATTTAAAGCAGCCATGTAAGAAGAGAACAAGAACGCACAGAGCATCAGAACTGTTGACATACGTAAACCAAAACTTCCCACTAAAAACACATATCCCCCCGTCTGGCACGTCACCCTAGCGACGCCCTCACCCCCCCACGGCGTTAGTACCAAATCAGCACTCAATGCTAATTTATAACAACCGCCAATGTAGATCTTAGGGTGCAAACACTAGGCTCAAAACGAAGTCACCAGCTAAGGTAGCGACAATTTGAGACCCCTTACGTAGCTGGTCCACATACCAGTCCGCATTGTTAGGTCCAGAGGATGTGAGGCCACTTGATATACAGATCATAACAATCTTGTGAGATTTCCCAGACCGATGCATGTGACAACTTGTCCAAACAAAGATCGAGCATGGGTGAGAGACCTGTGACTCCCTGAATAAGACTCTAGAGCTAAGCAAAAACGCTAGTGATAGTGCGTCAAATCTGACCAAGCCAGTCCTACAACACTAAATATCCTGCAAGTGTGAACAACCCACATAATAACCACAACCACTCACGCGAATGGCAACAGTAGACACTGTAGATATCCATATATAACCGAAAAATAATAACTAGCCGCAAATCACGTTCCTATCCATGTGTATAGATCAGCCTGGCATCCGGCAGACCTTGCACATTTAGGTCCCAATACTGGCACCCGCCACCCATCCTCTGCGTCACCCCCCCATTGCCATGCTTGGTAGAACCCCCCCCCCATCGTGCTATCCGTGACCACCCCCCCATTGGCTGTCCACTCAATGCGCCATAGCTCACCTTCCCCAGTCAAACACCCCATCTACTCATCGTAAAATATCTGCCTAAACCCCGCCTCTCACTCCACCCCAAAATTGGAAGAGCCTCACTCGGCCCCCCACAATATCTACCTTAGCCCCACTAGGTAATTGTTTCATCAGAACCACCTCACCAGTCCGTCGCTAGGCCGCGGTCCACCCCAATACGCCTATTGGCGCAGACTCTTGCATTGTCCACCCTCCAATGGACCACTCAACGATTCTCACGCTACTCCCGCGCCACAAGCGCTTTAATAGAAAACGAAACCATCGTCTTAAAATAAAAGTTTAACTAAAATAAGGAGAGATCTGCTACCCCAACCCGCAGCATGCATTAGAATTAATAACATCACCCCCAAGCTAACCCCGAATACTTGCCAGACGTAGTACAATCCTCCTTCCACCACATCATGTCATTCATCTCCAACAATCAAGCCTGCTGACCACCCATAGAAAACCCCCCAACCCCCCCCTATGCTACCCCCCGACAACCCCCCCAACCAAACCCCCCATTAACAAAACAACAACAAAACCCCCCCCACTCACCCCCCCCCCCCACCCATCCCCCCCCCCCCCCCCCAAAAAAAAAAAAAAACAACAAAACCACGAATTTTTCACAACACACCCCTGGGGGGGGGGGGGGAAAACCAACAACCAAAAAAACCCACCCCCAACCCCCCACCCCCCCAAAAAAAAACCCCCCCCCACCACCCCCCCACCCCCCTAAAACCACCCCCCCCCCCCCGCCCCCCACCCCCCCACCCCACCCCCCCCCCCCAAACCCCCCCCCCCCCCCCCCCAATCCCCCCCCCCCCCCACCCAACCCCCCCCCCAACCCCCCCCTGACCCCCCACCCCCATAAACGACCCCACCCCCAAACAAACCCCCCCCCCCCCCCAAACACCCACCCCCCCAAAATCACCCCCCCACCAACCCCCCCCAACCCACACAAACCCCCCAAAACACCCAATACCCCCCAAAGTGACCCCCCCCCCCACCCCCCCCCCCCCCCCCCACCCCCCCCACCCCCCCCACAAAACCCCCCCCCCCCCCCCCCCCCCCCCCCACCCCACCCCCCGCCCCCCCCCCCCCCCCCCCCCCCCAACCCCCCCCCCACCCCCCCCCTCCCCCCCCCCCCCCCCCCCCCCCCCCCCCCCCCCCCCACCACCCCCCAACCCCCAAACCCCCCCCCAAACACACCACCCCCACCACCACCCCCCCTACCCTCCCAAAGTACCCCCAACCCCGTAAGTCGAACGGCGAACACCAACACCCCCCCCCACACTGCCCCCCCCCCCCCCCCCCTATACAAAAAACACCCCACCCCAGCAACAAAAACACCCCAGGGAAACAAACCCAACCCCCCCACATCCCCCCCCCACAACACCCCCCCCCCCTATTTACCAAAACCCCCCTCCCCACCCCCCTCACAACCCCCCACACCAGGTCCTATCTCCCACCCCCCAATCCCACCACCACCACCCCCCCAAAACCCACCCCCCCCCCCCACCACCCCCCATCTGGGGCCACCCACCCCCCCCCACCATCCTGTTACCCCCCCCCCCCCCCCACCACACCCCCCCCCCCCCCCCCCCCCCCCCCCCCCCCCCACCCCCAATCCAACCCCCCCCCCCCCCCCCCCCCGCCCCCCCCCCCCCCACCCCCCCCCCCCCCCCCACCCACCCCACCCCCCACTCCACCCCCCCCCCCCCCCCCCCCACAAAACCCAAAATCTACACCCCCCCCCCCCCATATACCTCCACACCATTCCCCCCCCCCCCCCAAATTATCCCCACACCCCCCCCCACCACCCTCCAATATAACCCCCCAACCCCCCCCCCCCCCCCCCCCCAACCCCCCACCCCCCCGTACCTTCTCCCCCCCAATTCCCCACCATGCTAGCCCCCACCCACCCACTACACGCCACCAATACAGTCAAACCAAAATACCTCCTATTCCTACACCCAACCAACAATTAACCCTCTATTATTTCAACCAACACGAAAATCCAAAACCAGTCTTCACAAGCACAAAAAGTGCATTATGATCCGTGCCATGAAGTCGAGTCTATTCACAAGCACCATGGAAATTAATATTAATACACCTGGGGATAGGACAATTCACTAACCGCATCGTGTTCTCACCCCCCCACAAACCCCCAAAAACTTGTCCTAAAGAAAGTGTGGTGTGGCCCAACTTTCCCCCCCCCAACCCCATGGTGTCCCCCCAACCCCCCCCCCTTCAATAAACCCCACCACCCTCCCCCCCACCCGAATACCTGTTGGACCCCCCCTAACCCCCCCCCCCCCCCCCCCATTAAATGGGGGCACGGGTGCATACCAGACCACCGGGGGTGCCCAACCCCCCCGCCCCCCACCCACCCCCACATTCCGAAACTTCTTAATTCACCCCCTGCACACCCCCCCCCCCCCCCCCCCCCCCCCCCACCCCAACCCAGCCCCCTTTGGATCCCCCAAACAGAACCACCCCCTACCCCCCCCCTGCCAGACCCCCCGTACCCCTGTAGGGAACCCCAAACCCCCAACCCCCCCCATTTTATGGGAGGAATAGGGGGGGGTAATACCCCAAGGGAAATCCCAATGGGATCCCCAAACCCCCCCGGAGAAAGTAAGAAAAAGTCCCCCTATTCTGAATACACCCCCCCACCCCCAAAAAAAACCTACCCTAAACCTTTTCCCCGGCCTTTCGCACCCCCACCCCCCCATACCAAAAATTCCAACAGAAACTCCCACCCACCCCCCCCAGTTGGGGTAACCCCCCTGACATAGGGTACCTGGTGTATCGTTTTTTCCTTGTCCCACCCCCCCCCCCCTTTAGAACATAACCAAATGGGGGGTCGAGGGAATCCCAATAGGGGGAGGAGGTGGTGGTTAACCCTATTGGAAGGTTTCTCTCATCCACCCACAACCTCTCGCACCATCAAAAAGTGGGAGGTTGGAGCATCCCCCAACCCCCAACGATGAAATAAAGAATAACCCAGTTAATTCACCTCAACCTTCCAAAAAATGCAACCCTCCCCCCGAGGCCCTCCCCTTGAAAGACAACCCCCCATCCCAAAGGCAAAACTCACCCACCCCCTGTGAAACCCGGAAGTAGGGAATTCCCAAATTAATCACAAACCCAACCACCCCATCCATCATTTAGAAAGCGTTGTTAAAGGGAAGTCCACCCCCCCCTTCCCAAGGAAAGATGTGCACCCCACCCACCCATGTGCATCACCCAAGATGCGAATACTGGTCATTTTTTCTCTACTCGATGAGCTCATTTAGGTAAGCCACCCCAATCTCTTTTACATTCGATTTAACCATAATTCCCCCTCCTACCTTTTCTTCTACCATAACTTACCCCCAGGGGCATACTACTCCGCAGCTTCTTTTTTAATTATTTTAAGACTCTCTTAAGTCTTTAGAACTCCACACACATACAGGAAACCAATCTTCACTCTGTACTGCTGGGGATACCTGGATCATTTTCCACCTGGGGGTGTGGAATTGTGTTGACGACATCGGGGGCGCTTTTATTTAGTATTTGGGGGGGGCGTTGTGCAAGGGGTTGGTGTCATACCGTGCATTCTAAGATAACAGTCCCATTCTGTGGGTGCATGAGGGATGCGTTGGTAGCCAGGATAAAATGGGTGCGTTGTGGGATGTGCTAGACGACAGGCTCCCGTGGGGCACATTTATACTGCGGCAATCTGTTCAAGGTTTGAGTGAACTCATAGGGGTTCGGTTGTGCAAGTCACAGTTGACCCACCCACGAAATATGACAGAGGCATGCACTTTATGGGTATTACTGGTTGGGACCCATATAATTAATATCACGGGACTCTTGTAGCAAAAATTGATTTTTACATGATTAACCGACTGTTGGGTCTTAACGATAAATATAAACGATTAACGACGTATACTTTTGCCTGTAAGACTAAAAAACTCCATGGTTTTAATTTCGAAATAACGTGTGACGATAACGATGGCTTGTCCCAGCTGATTAACAAATATAAGGCCCTAGGACCTGCAACACGCGATGGTTCCCACCCGCACAACGTCTTTCATCATAATTAACAAAGGGCAGATCGTGTGTACAAACTGGGTTTGGTTGTTTTTCATTCCAGACAATATGAATACTTCACAAGACGGCTTCAAACAAGCATTTGTGGCACCATGTGCTACCCCTTTCGGTTTCTCCCAACCCTAAACCTCCTCTTCGGTGCATCTAGTTCAATAAAACAACAGTTTTGTCACCACATTCTGTTGCCAAACAAGTTTCCACAACTTGTGGTTCATGAAATTGTGGTTAGGGTTTCTGGTGGCATGATTCGTAAACTTAACTCTTCTAACCGCCTACTGACTTACTGATCCCTCTTCTGACACAACACCTCCTATAAAGCGAGATGGGGTGGGGGGGGGGGGGTTGGTGAAACCATGGGGGAGTTAATGACGTACATAACAGGTAAGTACAATATACATAAATACGAGATCCGATGGAAATAAATCCCAGCAAACTAGTGTCAAGTATAATCATGCTTCCTGACCAACCTCGACAGATACTATAGTTATACTAACATGAACATATCTTTAATCTCTTAAAATGAAAATCATTAAAAACCTAGATTTGTTTTCCCCAGTGGGATAGATAATACTTACTGAGTTCCCCAAGACCCAGGGTACCACCTATCATGCAAAACTGAGCTGATGTTACACATAGCTATTTTTCTCCTCCTAGGGATTGGAATAATCGAAGTTGCCGACCAATACACCATCTGATCTCATAGATTAATTACTTATCCGGCCGCCTCCATAAGTCATAAGTAACAGCTCTCAGTCAAGTATGTATTACTGTCTGTTGGTCCGTCTGTCTATACTTGTTTTTCATACAAAAAACACGCTTGGTTCTTGGACCCCTCCATGCAGTACCCTACACACTTCTGCCTCCGAAGTTATTTTTAGCCACAATTCTCCACCATTTCCCCTCTCTTTAATTACAGCTCGATTTTAGCACTTGAGCGTCTCAAGGCCGCAATTTTGAAAATTTAGTGACATTTTTTAACAGTGCAGTCGCTCGTCTGATATGAACAACACAGTCTTTTGTCAATATCTTCATTATTATCTATCCGTCTGTATAATTTAAAGTATATTATTTCTCTGCTCAAGACGGGCTATCAAACTAGCTAGGTTTTATATTCCTAACATTATTATTAAGAAAAAGTTACTTTTTCAAGGTTAGTTGTTGTTTTGAAATATGTTCGAGAACCTTCTCCACGGCTTTTGCCGCTGAATTCAAATAACAATCAAGTATCGTAAAAGTCCAAAAAATGACTGTTTCTGACACGAGCTAAAGTCGTTTTTTTGTCCATTTCCTTACCCTCTGTCAACCAGTGACGTGCATTTTTTTTTTCTTTTTATTACCAATTGCGTCTTTTAGCCTTGCGATCTTCAAACACGTGTTCAGTCATATTTTTCCTTTTGGTGTCCTCCGTTCTCTCCCGTCTACAAAGGGTAAACGTTTTGTCTGCACGTCTAACTTGTTAGTTTTAAATGGCGGTGGGAAAGGCTGGCATGGGCGAGCATGTCTCCTAGTATCTTACGCATTCTTTTTAACCCTACATTTTATCGTTAAATTTGGAGATATTTTAACGTTGTATCATGGTAAATTCATCACAAGTGAATACCTGGACACACAGACATATTAGGCAACGAAAAAGCAGACAGACTAACAAAATTAGGAGCAAGCATGGTTCAAACAAACACTCCAGCAAACATGCAGACAGCTAAACTAATGCTTCAAAACAACTTCAAAGAGGAATGGCTGAACCGATGGGCAAAATGCATAGACGCGCCATGTATAAAGAAATGGCCCATCTCAACAAAAATGACAACATCAACAAACAACGACGTCTGGAGCAGAGCATAATCTTCCAACTAAGAACAGATGACACCAGACTCAACAAGCGCTTAAACAAATTAAACCCCTTACATGATCTTAAATGTCGACGTTGTACCCATACATTTGTATCGGTACAATTTCGACAATTGGAATCATGTGAAGGGTTTTCGTATAGTGTGTGATTGGCGGAGAACCATGTAGTAGCTTTCTTCTGTCTGTGGAGAGTCCTGTGTAAGTGAGTAAGCGTTGTGCTGAACTCACACTACAGTGACCACTCAACAGCTACAGAACGCTTGTAAACTCTACATCTTGACATTGGCTGACAAGTTCAGCAGTTCCAGTTGTTGTTGTTGTTTAACTAGGGCTGCTGAGCTTCTCGCTCTTTAGCAGCCAATACCAAGTTGAAGATTCCTTGGTATTATCAACACTGTAGATCTAGGCTTTTCCTGTGCCTTTTCTGCCATTCCAAAATGTATTGAGTTGAAGTCATGTGTTCCAGTTTTTCCAGCTTGGCTTGCATTTAAAGGATCGTCACATCTTGTCCCAAGCTAGGAGTAAGAACTGTGCATTCCCCGCCATCCAAGGAGGCTCTCCAACTATGCAGAGCTAAAATACTGTGCGCTGGTTCTGGGCTCTCCCAAGGAATTGTCATGTTAGTAGTATACAATGTACGCTACGGTTAGTATTCAGGCGGCGGGGCGTGACTTTTATATAAGGAAATACTCGATCGATTTCAGGCGGCAGAGCTGACTTTTTTAATAACGATATATTTTAGCCGGGGTCACTTCCTCTGACGATCAGCTTGCGTCCTATATTAGTTCAAGTGTGTTGTTGTGTATTACAATATTTAGTTATACATATATGTACATATATTTAGACAATATATATATTACAATATATATTACAAAACAGGGGTTACAATATATAGTTATACATACAAACAGGTAGACGATATTTATATGACAACAGGTAGACATATATTTAGACATATATTAAAACAGTTAGACTATATACATAGACATATATACATAGGTAACAAAGAGTTTAGTTAATATATTTTATTTTTCAAATACTGTTTGTCAAATAACAAACATATAGGAGCATATATTGGCATTGTACAATTGTCAAGTAGCAGTAACACATAGGAACATATATTGGAAGACGGCTCGTGTGTACTGTATTTTCAATCAGCAGTGTTTTGTTACAGTAGTAACACATAGGAATATATATTTATATTGGAAGACGGGAGGTGTGTACAGTATTTATAGGGTAACAAAGGGGTACATATTGGAAAGAGGCGTATTCTTTATTGGTAAACATAAAATGTAATATCACAGTAACAAAGGGTCTTTAATAAATATATCACAGTTATGTTCTAGGTTGCAGGCCAGACCTTGAGGGAGGGGAGTCGTCATTGTCGTCGTAAAAATAGGACAGAGAGTGTATTGTGTTGGGTTTGCGTTGTATTGTGTTGGGGGTGTGTGTTGGGTGTGTGCATATTCCTAGGTATCTGTGTACGTATACATAGTGGAAGAGATATAGTTTTTTGGGTAGGGAGTGTATGTGTTGTATTGTATTGGGTTTGTGTTGTATTGTGTGTGGTATGGCTTTTGGTTGGTGTACAGAGAGTTTAGATGTTGAGGGGGGATGTGATGACGTTGTCGGGATGTACCTGTCTTTTGATGTAGAAATAAGACAGGGCATTTCTGTGTTGTTCATATGTATATATGGCGGAGTTGCGTGTTCTGAACCCGACGTTTTTCCCGCCCTGTGCTTGTTGGGTGTTTAGGACTTCTAAAAACGTGTTTTTGTCTAATTTGTTGTGGTATTTGCTCAGTCCTTTAGTGGTAGTCTTGTCGTAGTCGCCAAAACAGTGATACGTTTTGCTACAGAGGGAAACCATCCCACTGCCTTCGTATTCTAATTAAAAAAGGCCCGGTGTCCGTTTGTCGTATAATTTTTGCTCGCGACATTTTTGACAAACGAGGCGCGTCTTACCCTCACTATCTACGAAAACGGATCTTTGGTCGGGACACACTTCGGCGGGGAACCACTGGTCGTAGGAGCTATAAAATTCACGTTGCATAGCAGGCTTAACAACGTCCGCTAAGTTACTCGCGCTAAGGGCCAAGTAAAGACTGTCGGTGTCTGTCTCGCACAACTTAAAATCTGCACTATCTACAAATTTATCTAAACAGTCATAATAAAATTCTAACATGCGCAGTTTGGCGTATAGATAAACGAAAAAACCTATCTGCGCGGGCAGGTCCCAACTAATTTTCTTTTTAACCATTTCTACCTCGAATACGTCGTCAGTCACTAAAGTCATTTTTCTAAAGCGGGGGCAGTTTATTAATTTAGAAGTACCCCTCTCCCGTCGTGTACGAGACATCTTCATGCTTCGTCTTACTGGTCAACGTTTTACCATAGGCGGCGTTACCTAACAATTTCATGGTTTCGCTGGTTATCGCGTAGGCATGATCTGTATCACCCTGGCGGCGCGCGTCGGAAACAGTATCCCCAAACTGTTTAAAACATGTCGTGGGCTTATATTCAATCACCTGGTATATACAGGTGACTTCTAAGCCTTTGGCCAGGTACCAGCGAAGCAAAGGCGTTGCCAACAGAATCTTTATACCCACATAACTGCCGATCAACGTCCTTCTGGGGGTAGTCAGGAGTTTATGTTTTTCGGCGTATTCCCGCATGAAAGAGCCAATATCATCTCTCGTGACGTCAACATTTTTAAAAATGGGCGTCATTTCCGAGAAATGCTCTTTCAAGTTGTCGGGGACATGAATGTCACACTCGACTAAACCAAACAAGGTCTCGTCTAGCACAGAGGCGAGAATCTGTTGCTCCGTTAGCGGGTACCGATATTTGGTATAAGATGGTTTCAGGGTAGGGAAGGTGGCGCTCAGAAAGTGACCGATTGATCGATCGGTTTTCTTCAATTGCTGCTACTCACATTCCCACATTTCGACCAAGGTGACGTCGCACTCGTTCTTCAAATAGGCACCAATTTCCCCTGTCTTTTCGTACAACTCAGTCAAAGGTTTTTTATTGACTGGATTAACGTCACGACCGGTGGTTAGTGGGCAGTTAGGATGGCCGTGGAACAGGCAGCCATGGAACTGGTAGACGGTGCGAGAGTCTTTGTCCCAACCATCTACCCTAATGTGTCTATGACCCAAAGACATCTCACTGCCGTTAAACTGGGTTTTTAAAACCACATTATTTTGGTGCAAGACACACGTCAACCAGTCGCGACACTGTACGGTGTATTTATTGACTTTGTGGTACCTGAAACCATCCTTCCTGTTTCGTCTAACGGGAAAGTCAGTGGGCATTTTCTGCATTAGCGCCCACAAATAAAGGGCGTTGGCATCAACACTTTTAATGCATTGTACCATTTTGCCGCCTCTAATGCACGTTTTGCCTTGCGCTAGGACATGACACCAGGCACCGAAATCGCATCTTTAAACATATCTACCCCTAGGCCCGCGTAAAAACTAACCTGCTGTTCTACTGCAATTAAGAAGGGGACCACGTCTTTGTTATTGTACCACGTCAAAAAATCGCGCAGAGTGGCTATGTGGTTATCGACCCAAACTCTCTGACACTTGGCGTACTCGTCACTGGAAATATTAGAATTTTTTAGGGCGGAAAAAAAGCCGAGTGGGGTGGTAGCGCCGTTTCGTTTAATTTGTCTAAATCGGTTATGTACTCGTAACAGAAAAAACCTTTAGTTTCTGTTACTTTATAAGCGGCCAGATACTTACTATAACTAAAACCGGGGGCTAAGTAATTGATGATATCTAAAAACTTTAACTGTGGGGTGGCGATACACATAAAATTATTATTTCTCTTGACTAAATATTTAAAATCTTGAGCTAGGAAATATCTGATGAGGTACGGTTTTATAACGTTGACGTCGTACTTTCCCGAGTTGAATCCTAACACGTGCAGCTCGTGCAAATACTCATCGAGTCTCTCAATGAGCCCCTCCAAATCACCGAGTTGAGTGTATACCTCATCGAAACGTTCACGCAAAAGGCTGTAAGACGCCTCGGCAATATTGGTCAGATGATCAGCCATTCTGTTGACCAGGTCTTGCGGATCCCCATTGTGATAAAACAAACGGGTTCCTCAAACTCGGGGACATTGGAGGCCACCGAACAAGACAGGGGCACGTGTTTAGCTGTGTAGGTAGTTGCGCTACAACTGGGCCCTACAGAGGTCTCGAAATAACACTCGTAGTCAAAGGTGGCCTGATAGGGAAAGACGAATTTTGTATCTACATCTACACCCTGTGCCGCGATCGATTCCCAAGCGGTATCTGGTGGGGTATACACTCAACCTTTAAATATTTCCATGCGCTTATCCCCTGTACAGGTTTGCTCATGGCGCTCCATAAACCTAAAACACTTCCATAATTTACCGCATTTGGGGCACGAAAAGAAGTTTGCTGCCCTATCTATATCATCTATATACATAAAATGGGTTTTAAACATTAAAAGGCGCAACGTTTCTGGAAAGCTATCACTAGGTCTCCAATTATGTGTATATATCTGTTTAATTTCAGTCGGTACGTCACGCAAACTGTCTTGTTCAGAGGACAGACGAGGTTTTTTATTTAGGGTTGTGTAACTAGACATGGGTCGTTTGAGTGGGTTAAACTGGCCTGCAGCTGCTGAAGGGGGGTGAGATGGGTTGGGGTGAATTGTTGAAGAGTATGGGTGAGCCAGGTTGGGGTGAATTGTGGCAGCTGATGAAGCAAGGTACTGTGTTGCCGATGTTGATGATGAGGGTATACTGGAAGAGACTGTATCATATGAGGAAAACGTTTTGGCGCCTGCTGCAGCAGATGATGATGATGTCTGTTGGTTCGCAGATGTTGATGATGTTGGCATTCTCGAAGTTGCTGTTGTAAATGTTGTGGCACCTGATGATGATGATGTGGTTGGTGTTGCTGTGGCCCCTGATGTTGGTGGATTCTGTGTTGATGCTTAATCTGCGTAGGGACAGTGGGGTGTTGTTTTAGGTGGACCCGCACGTTATCAACACGCGTAAAGTCTTTGGCGCAGATCTCACAAGAAAACAGAGTCAGTGAGTGTGCTGTCTTGCTGTGACGTGATAGGTCGGCACGCCTGGTGAAGGTCTGCCCACAGCGGGTACATGTTATGTTGGTTTTTTTCTTCAATGGAACTTTCCGTAAATTCTCAAAGGACATAACGACGGCTGAATCTTCATGTCCAACATTATTAAGTTTAATAGTTATTAAATTAATAAAGAATATAATAAAATTGAAGTGCGATAATAAAAAATGAAATGTGTCAAAAGAAAGAAAAGATGAAAAAAAAATAAAAAAATAATATCACACAAGCGAATACTCTAAATATTTTATTTATGAATGTGATAGCTATTCTATGAAATTAGTTAAAATGTTTATATAAAATGTATGAATATTTTTTTTCTTTTATTAATTCATTAAGTTAATTAGTTAGTAATTACTCAATTCACATGATTAATTTGAAGCACACACTTCATTATTCACTCAGGACAGTCTTTAAGTTAAGTAGATAATTATTTATCGACAGTTGACACCCCTTTGTTTAATATAATATCCATGAATGTTATACGACTCATATATTGTCGACATGACCATGACACTGATCTAGACAGAACATTTTAGGCCATACGTCGGGTTTTTGTTAAATTTTTTTTGAGATGTATGAGGAAGATAGTTCCAAAAAATCTATCTAATAGACTTTTTTTTCTCCGGCGGGCAGGGAATTGTTACGGTAGTTTTGTTGATATCGTCTGCTATAGTTGGCAGTGCGCAATTTTTAGGTCAATAGAATTAATATAAATTGATTTTGATACTTCACGGATTAGTGAACGCAAAGTACACGGTCAAATTATGACGTGTTAGCGTCGATAAGGTCACGCTTCGTGACATAGTTACCGGACCCTTGTTACGTTGTCCGTCAAGCCGTGAAGTCGTATTTTATCTCCTTGCAAGGTTAGGCTTTGCTAATAGCCGTATTTATGTAATTTGATATAAGGACTCAGGGTCAGTCCAGATAATATTATATACGAGTGAATTTATAAGGTTTGTGATTAACCTGCTTTACGGAAGGATAGTTGATAAGTTGTTTGATTATTTTCGTGAAGACTCATGCGCTCATTTCTGGCTGTCTGGACCCCAGCAGCACATGTACACAGCCATAATGTTCTGTTGACATGAATTCAATATGACACGGGCAGATAAGAATATATATATATGCAAGTAAATTCTAATGAACTGTATGTTAATATTATACCTGCTTGAAATGTCTTCGTATGTGAACTTGTTAATAAATATTGGACTCCAATCCGAAGACTTATCCACATCGATAACGTTACGGTTGGTTCGTCAGATTGACAATGTTGATTGTTATTGTAGATGAAGAACTCTTCCTATAAGAAGGTATACAATATAATAATGAGATCCGAAAGGAACCAACGTATTCTTGGACATTCATTACACAATGAGACAATAAACATTGACCCTCAGTTGAATACTTATAAAAACGAACGAAGCACGCATTAGCAACTCTATATGTCTACCTGTTGTCATATAAATATCGTCTACCTGTTTGTAGGTATAACTATATATTGTAACCCCTGTTTTGTAATATATATTGTAATATATATATTGTCTAAATGTATGTACATATATGTATAACTAAATATTGTAATACACAACAACACACTTGAACTAACATAGGACGCAAGCTGATCGTCATAGGAAGTCACCCCAGCTAAAATATATCGCTGTATAAAAAGTCAGCTCTGCCGCCTGAAATCGATCGAGTATTTCCTTATATAAAAGTCACGCCCCGCCGCCTGAATACTAACCGTAGCGTACATTGAATACTACTCATGTCCTGCACAAAGCCACTCCTCAGCTCTCCCTGCCTATCACTGGGTCCACAGTGGGATCCTTCTGCATGCAGTCAACCAAGTCAAAGTAAAAGAATAACGCCTGGGGCTCAAGTGACTTCTCCAAGCTTAGTGTGCAATACTGGGTTCTCAAGAATTTTCACCACAGGGGTAATCCCTGGAAGTGTGTGGATGATTTAAAAGGTCAATGAGGGTGTAATTAGACTCACAGACATAGGTTCACTTCCACATACATATATTGTAGCATTGTGTATAGCTGGTGGTCATATAAGGATGACTCTAGATATGCCTCCACGCATAGCAGTTCTAGTTAAACAACACCAACAAAAGCAGCAACAACGTAACATCAGACGGGAAGACTCGCCATAGAAGTGAAGATTAGAATAACCCCAGCAGAAGCAGCGCACAAAAATATAGCAATAAATCTTTGTCCGTTTACGTGAGAGAATACCTGGGTGTTGTATACAACCAACACTATCATATGGAAGCGAATTCATGGACCATCAGTAAGCAAGCAAGAAAATCCATGGAGGCCACAGAATCGTCGTTTTGCAGAAGAATGTTAAGAATACAATGGCCAAGAGTAATGAAAATATCCTGAAAAAAAGTCTGTGCTGACATAATGCTCAGTACTCACATTAGAAGGAAGTGATCCATTTCTTTAGGTATTACATGAAAGGACGAAAGCTGGAAATGTGTGATAACAGGTGTCGCGTGTTGTCTCCCCTGCAATAATGGTTCGCTAAATGCCAAACTCGATCGAGTAAAAGGAATAAGTTTGACAAAGGTAGCAACTTTCGCTCAAGATTACTCTTGGCAGAGATATAAATAGAAGGTTCCTGCTTCTATGTTAGGGAGTCTCACAGGGATTTTTAAAATGGCAAGTACAGTATAACACCTAACTCATCTAAGTTTTTTATAAACTTTGTATGCTCCGCTCACTTCTGTGAGAAATATCTGTTTCAACTCGAATTTATTAGCCCTCTGCCGACTGTGATTTAGCAAAACATTAATTTTATTTATATATATATATATATATATATATATATATATATATATATATATATATATATATATATATATATATATGCATTTTTTTAAATGAGTCATACGGGTGCAAGACATCAATTCACTCAATCCATTTATAGACGTCCACTATGGATTAATATTTACATAGATAACAAGAAACTTATTTATGAAATATTTGATCCACGGAGTTAAAATGAATAAAATTGATTTGTCAAGAAAAAAGCTCACGTATCGTGTATCTTTCTCGGAAAATATTATGGTATGATAGTGTTTAAACAAAAATAGTTCGTAAACTGTGCAAGCAATGGGTACTTAGCTGGCAATGTGGTGACAGTTAGTTCTGGTTCAGTCACTGCTGATTCCCAGTGAAGTTTTGACTGTTCCTTCTCAAGTCAGGAGTCTAGTGGCGTAATTGCAGCACGTTCCTTGCTTTGCAGGAGTAACCGCCTCAGATTTAGCCTTTTCAAGTGTTCTCTAGTCTCGTCTGTTATAGATGGTGTCTAGCGACGAACTCTGGTAACTAGTACCAAAAACTGAGAGATAGCGAATTAATACCTCTCGTAAATATCTTGTCTCCTGATGTAAGCATCAGGCGACCTCCGCTCCCCCCTTTCACCCATTTCATGTGCCTCTGAATGTTTAAATGTACGTGAGAATTAATTCTCATTTCATCGAGAACAGATGAAACAGTGTATGGAGAGCGGAAAAAGACAAATGCATCATTTTCGTATCTATTTGTGTGTGTGTATATATATATATATATATATATATATATATATATATATATATATATATATATATATATATATATATATATATATATATATATATATATATATATATATATATATATATATATATATATATATTGTTGCGCACATATTTTTGACGCACAAATTACAAAAATACGATATGTCTATTTCATATGGAAAATATATATTTGTATTTATTTGTGTACGAAAATGCTTCCCTTGGTAAAGCTAGATAATCCATGATTGATTTACACTCTGGATTATATGAGTGATCTCTCTTGATATTGATTCGGCGTATGAATAATTGAATTCATGTCAGTTCTCGTTTGTTAGGGCCAGAAAATAGATTAATTTTGCTTAGAATGTTTATGGCCTGAATTCATATGTATTACTTGTCTAGTGCAAGAAGATTCAGTCTTATATTGTATATCTTCGTATGTTTAATTTGGACTATTTTTCTTTGTGCCGAACTTTGGCGCAGGTGTTCGTTGTCCTTCTGAGTTGTGAGGAGTTCCGAAGAGGCCGGTCGAAATGGCCGTATGTGTGATTTTCTAGGGCTGGTCCTGTTATGATTAAAAAGTGATTTGTGGATGATTTTTCCATAAGGAGGGAATGTCTCTGCGAGAGTATTGTGTCAGAGCTTCTTCTCATGTACTTTATTATGTTTAAATTCGGACTCCAGGTAAAGCCAGACCCTCTTTTCTTTGATGACCTCCATTTGGTTAGATTTACATGACATCGTATTTCGAACATCGTTGGTCGTCTATAGGCACAGTTGAAGATGACAGGTTCCACCAGTATTCCTATCTACATGAGACAATCTTATGAATATGGAGCTGGGTAGAAAACTCTATGAAGTTTTATATATATTCAAATGTTGAATTAACTTTGGCTTTATTATTATCCTTCTGTTGGGCGAGTGAGCGAAACTCAAAGAAGGTGGCCATCTTTGAAGTACTGTCATTATGATGCATCACTGTCCTGAGAACAGAATCTAACACTTATTATCAGACAGTGGAACGGAGATCTTACCATCCAGGAACTCCATGAAATAGCATTATTACTGTCAAGAAAAGGTTATAGCAGCGAACCACTATTACTATCCATGTATGTACATTCACTGAGTATGTGACGATAGACAACTAGAACGTTTGCCTACTGTCGTCCCATAATATATATTCATATGCTGCCTGAATACGCTACTGATGTTGCTACTCAATTATGCATGAAAGATGATCTACTATCAAATGCCCATTGATTTGCTGTGTCAACTTATACTCATGACTGTATCCATTTTGTTCAAGTGTGCGTCCAATTAAACAGTATGTAACGACTACAGCAGTCTGCATTGGTGACTTATCGTAATGAGTGAATGAGTGCGTTATACTGGTCAACACACGAACAGTCCACCATTCGCCTAACTCATACTTCACACTCACACTCCATATTTGCATAACCCTGCGTCGGTTGAGTTGACCTTTGCTCCCCCTGGAGCCTCCATCATATCCACCACTGGTTTGCGTAAGGAGAATGAAAGCAGTACTTTACAGCATGCCTGGTAACACTGCAGAAATACGTTACACCTGCACTTTACAGTGGTAGGCCAGTTTCCTGGGTCCAGCCTTCGCAGTCTTGAAAGTGGAAGTCACCTAGTGTTTCAAAAACATTTATTTTGGCCAAATGTGACACACATCAACACCAATAGAACAACTATACAGTCGATGTCAGCTTGACCTGTTCTGACAAGTGTAACGGTATCTGGGTCAGCACTTGTTGACATTTTGCGCAGTACAGACAGTGTTCTAACTTGAAGTGATTGTTTAGCCTTCTGAAGTAGAAGTGCAATGTTGTTAGACAGAGAAGTGCATATTTCATCGGTGGATCTTCATATGCTCAAAGAAATTGAACATTGTAATAAGTTAATTCAATAATTTAATAAATTATTAAAAGTAGAAAATTATTTTGAATAAAAGATAAGCCTTCTCTAGAATACATTCTTCGCAACACTCCACCTGCAACACATTCTATTTATTATATTATATATATATATATGCATGTATACTATTTATGTCTATATGTTATTTGTTTATATGTAATAGTTGTTTATATGTGACTAGTATAAGGTACACCGAGTTACATTGGTCTTATACTAGTGTTCCTTAGGGAGCAAAATTTCTTAATTGAATTTTGCATGCAACACCTGTTGCTATTTTTTGTTAGTTGTGATGACATGTTCTTTTTCATCGTTGTTTATGTAATATTTTTTGTTCTTTAGTTTTTTTTGATTTGTTTGTATATTTGTAGGTCTACTTTTTCCTTTCATTCAGTTCTTTACACCCTTATGTTTATACACTGTGACGTCATTTGTTTTGTTTAGTTCTATTGCAGTTATCATCACAGATTCTGTGATTGTTTACTTCAGTTTCCTATTTAATTTAATTTGATTTCTGCAATTGTTTTCATATTGTCTTTTCTTGGTTGTCCTTGCTAATGTCTTTAGTTGACATATGATATATGAGGTATATTTGAATACACTTATATTATAGTACAGAACAGTACTTAATATTATTATTGTTGTATAAGGAAGTATACAAGAGCTTTGTAAGGCTTGTCTCCCACAGTGATTGGGATAGAAAGATATTATTCTTCACAGATACTCAAGTGATCATTTGTTTCATTACAAACAAGATAACCATATAAGGTTTGTCTCACACAGAGATTGTGATTGTGAGCTGATTATTCAATTTATTATAAACTTGTGGTTGCATTACTTGGGAATATATATATAATCATACACTATTGATACTATAGGGTACTTAGATTATAAAGGTGATTATACAAGCTCTTTATTAGAGACTTGTTTCACACAGTGTTGTGGTAAAGTGATACTTATTTAGAGACTTCTTCCCATTGAGGTTGGTACAAGGTCTTTGAATAAGACTAAGAGAGTAAAATAGAGTGAAGTGACTATACAAGTCTATAGTATAGACTTGCCTCCCATTTAAGTGGGATAAGGTAATTTATTTACTTTTTCAGGTTACTATTTCATTAGACAGGATGTCTACATTAGATTACTTTATTGCACAAGGGAAATCCCTTGATAAGACTGGTAAAGACTTAGAAGAATGGACAATTGCTCAATATGACAAAGCATTAGCTGCAGAAGAAAGAAAAGCTATAGCTGAAGAGAAAAAAGCTCTGGCCGAAGAGAAAAGATTGGAAAGAGAAGCTGAACAAAAGAAATTGCAGATGCAGGTGGAGCAACAGAGATTCCAGATGGAAATGGAAAAAGAAAAAAGAATAGCTGAAGCTGCTGCTGCTGCTGAAGAAAGAAAACTTCAAGCTGCTGCTGAGGAGAAAAAAGCTGCTGCTGCTGCAGAGGAAAGAAGATTTCAAGCTGCTACTGAGGAGAGAAAACTTCAAATAGAAGAAAAAAAAAATAGAAGCTGCTGCTAAACAAAAAAAATTAGAAGCTGCTGCTGAACAAAAAAAATTAGAAGCTGCTGCTGAACAAAAAAGACTAGACAGAGAAGCTGAGGAAAGAAAAGCAATAAGAGAACATGAATTTGAGTTAGAGAAAATAAGGTTAACTAATATGAGTAATGTTAATCAAGCACCTGGTGGTAATAGTAAAACCTTTACTTTTAAGGTCAAGGTACCAGCGTTCAACTCCGCCAGTGACGATATAGCATTCTGGCTTGATAGATTTGAACGTGCATGTCGAGCTCATAATGTGGATAAATCACAGTATGTAAATCAGTTGTCTGAAAATCTAAAAGGGGATTCTCTGACTAAGTTAAGTTTGGTTGAAGAGGCCGACAAGGATAACTATGATGTTATCAGGTCGGCCTTGATAAGGAAATATCAGCTGTCAGAGGAGGGTTACCGTCTTTTGTTTAAAACAATGAGACCTGAGACAGGTGTGGAATTCTCTGAATTCATTTCAAAAGCACGACTTACACTTTCACGTTGGATTGAATTATCCAAAACATTTGAGGCTCTTACGGATTTATTACTCAGAGACAAGATCATGTCTTCGGTAAATAAACCATTCCTAGAATTTTTACATGAGCGTAAACCAGGTACATTAAAACAAATGGAAGAATATTGTGACCAATATGTCACGGCAAACCCTGACATGATTCTGAGCAACACTAACATTAAAGAGGGTATGCCAGTTGCTTCATGAACACAATACAATAATAATTACTCACACAAGTCCCAAGGAGCTCAAGATAAATCTCACAAAAAGGTTAATTGGAATAGTTATCAAAACCAAGGTAACCACTCAAATCAGGGTTCTTCTTTGAAGACCTGGAATCGGGCTGACAGTCCTCGATACAGGGGTGCCCATAATTATAGACATTTCCGCAAAGAGAGTAACTATAGGAACTACCCAAGTTCTTCATGGAAACAACAAAACCAACATTACAGGGATACTCATTATAATGAGTATGATGATTACGATCATGAACATTATGATTCAAACCCAAATAGGGGTTATAACAGAGGAAATAATTACAGAGGCATTTATAACCGAGGTAGATCACAACACAAAAGACATGGTAAATCTCATTACCAGGGGGGCAAAGTCTTTTACAGACAGGGGGTATGATGTGCTGGTGTTGTGGGTAGTGGGTTTCCCCCCTTGCTTCACCCTAGGCCTAGTGAATTCTTGTTCATTTTTTTTTTTTTTTTTTTTTTTTGGCGTACGCCCGCTAATACTCGAGGCGAAATCTCAGGTTATTACTAATGTCTAACCTGACATTGATTTTACGTGAGTATCCCTTTTTTCTTGTACAGAGACAGGTGTCCCTCGCCATTCAGGCAAATACTCTCCGATTTCGGAGGTACCCATTGCAGCTGGGTCGGCCGAGGAGCCGCCAATCCCTGGTCGACGACACTCCTTCAAATGTCCTCGCCAGGTCTCGAGTTAATCCAGTCCAATTCCCGGTCGACGAAAAATCCTCAAATGCCGTCGCCCGGGTTTGATCCTGAATCACCCGGTCGCCAGAGCGGTGTTGTAACCACTACGCTAGCGCGGCTCCACGAATTCTTGTTCATGAAAGGAGAGACCATTGCGGTGTTAGTCTCTTGGCCTAGCAAAACCTCTCATACCCCAAGATCGTTGTGCGTGGTGAAGAGCCACACCCTCCTCGAGGTAGTCCTGGTAACTGAGGGTGCGAATCCTCAGGCTAAACACAACTGATCTAGAGGAGCAAACCTCGATAATAAAACCGGTGCACTACACCGTACACGCCCTCTGTGGGTGGGAAGGAGCCAGATGGATACTGAACAGGTCTTGGGAGTGGGAACGAGTGTGGACTGCTCCCTGAAGATCGGAACCCATCGTACAGGCACAGAGACTCAGGACTTGACGATCCTATTGCCTTCAACTCTTGGTCACATGCCTAGAGCCTCGGAGAACTCGGCGTAACCAGCAGGCATTTTGGTGGCGGGGAAAGAGCACTGTGAGCCCTACCTTGGCTACGTATCACAAGGAGACGCAGAAACACCCCCTTTATCTCCCCCAGAGCTGGCACAGTACACTTCTGGCTTCTACCCGGGGCGGTAGGAAATCCACATCAAACCTGGCAGAGCAAGTCTTCCATCAGATGCGGCCGATGCTGGGCCCACTGGCGCGTGGACACGTCCCGATCCCCATCGAGACTTGCCCGGGGAGCCCACCCCGGCTCAAAAAAGCAGAGAAGGCCACTCTCCAAACCTCCGATGTCTTGCGGGCAGTGTTAGGATGTGCAAGAACATGGACAGGAAGACTCCACAACTTCCCCACTGAAGACACGCCCACGGCGACCGTTGCCTCAATTGGCTGTGTGTGGTGTACCCGGAAACGGGGCCTCCCATTACTGAGGCACAGTTAAATCCCCGATGTCACTTATCGGTGCAGAGTTGAGAGAGATGGCTGAGCATCACAATCCCCCCTGTGTTGCAGCATGATGAGAACCCAGCATTGCACACTGAGCTTGGGGGGATCACTTGGGCACCAGACTTAATACTGGCTCTTGACTGGATGGCCGCATGCAGGAGATTTCTACAATGGAGGGTTGGCAGGTGGTGGGTATCTGGAGGTGGCTCTGTGCAGGACGTGAGGATTCCTTGGGAGAGCCCAGAACCAGAGCACAGCATTGTGCAAGCTCTGCATAGTTGGAGAGCCCCCTGGATGACGGGAATGCACAGTGTGCTACCCGACCTATCCCCAACTGCTAACTTAGAACCAGAAGTGGGGTCCTCTGTATGCGTGCCAGGCCAGGATAAAATGCCTGGGAAAGAGACTGGAGCTCAGAACTCCCTAACTCAAAGTTGCAGGATGGCAGAAAAGCCATGGGAAAGACAGGGCTATTTTGAAGATAACACAACCATATTTTCACCATACGAGCTCGGACGCCGCCTCGGTAAACAAGGTCCGCGCAGAGCAGTGACACCCCCAGGCTGCTTGCGAATAGTCTACTACTGGGAACATAAACAGATTAGGGATGAGCCCACTCTCCCGTTGAACAGGTGCTAAAGTCATAGATACTGGGCCAGAAGGTGCACCGGAAACCACAGTATCACGCAACTCGCTTTTTTTTTCTATGGAGAGTACACCGTCATTACCAGGCTAACTCTGCACAACAAGAGTTTCATGAAGCCGGTAATCAAAATTATGATAAGAAAGACTCTAATAATGTGGGATGTTCTGCTTTCGATTTTGGTAGAGCATCTCAGTGTCCCCAATGCAAAACATTATTCGATCCAACCACAGTTTCTACTTTAAGCTGTGGTCATCCTCTTCCCGCTCTCCCTGCGTCAGTCGCGCATAATGGAAGGGGTGCTCTTGTCTTCAATAGAGGTCTAGTAGAGGGTACTCCGGTATCAATTCTTTTCGATTCGGGGTGCACTACCATTGGAGTGAGGCTGTCACTCGTAAATCCTTCTCGAGCCACAGGCAATGTAGTCAAATGCGTAACATTTGGTGCCACATTGGAGAAGTACTCTACTGCCATTATCAATATTGCTACTCCTTTCTTTACAGGAGATGTGCAAGCATGTCTTCTGCCGAATCCGATCGCTGATCTCATCATCGGTCGCATTCATGGAGTGAAAGAATGCACTCCACAACAAATTTCTGATTGGGAAAATGATAATATGCAATCTGCTAATGCAGTAGTCACTAGGGCTCAAGCTCTTAACATGCCACAATCTTCGCCTTCTGAAGATAATGATGCGCAGATCCAAGATGATCCCTTGGAAATTTCTCGTGACTCGTTCATAAAAAAGCAGGAAGATGATCCTACTTTAAAAAAATTCTTTACGCTAGCAACAAAAGGTGATCCGAATAAAGATACAAATCGGAAATCTTGGATTACGATGAAGAATGGCGTACTTGTACGTATGGTACAAGACTCCGCTAAGTCCATTCATTCTCAAATTCTTGTGCCCAAAAATATGAGAGTTAAAATCTTACAGTACGCTCATGATTCTCAGTGTGCTGGGCATATGGGTTTTTCCCGTACTAAATCTAGAGTTCTTGCGTCTTTCTATTGGCCTTTTGTGAACAGGGACATACGAATCTATTGTCGATCTTGTAGGGTATGTCAAGAAGTTAAATCCAAAGGTCCACACCATGCTGCACCTATTCAGGCTGCAGATATTCCAATTCGACCATTTCAAAAAATGGCGATAGACATCATCGGTCCATTTAAAATAAAGTCTGCCAGAGGACACCAATTTATCTTGACGTGTGTTGACATGTGCACACGTTGGCCAGAGGCTGTTCCTCTAAAGAGCATAACTACTGCTGATATTGCAGATGCTCTTTGGCTAATATTTTCTCGTCTGGGATTTCCAGCAGAAATATTATCAGACCATGGTACCCAACTCATATCGGATGCCATGTCTCAAGTAATGTCGACTCTTAAGATAGAGAGATCGCTGAGTAGTATTTATCATCCTATGTCCAATGGGATGGTAGAACGTCTGAATAGAACTCTGAAAAACCTACTAGGTAAGATAACTGAAGATCATCCTCAGGATTTGGATCGGGTTTTACCCGCGGCTCTCTTTGCATACAGAGGGGTCGCCAACGAACATACAGGATTTTCTCCCTTTGAACTTGTCTTTGGCGCGAAACCGCGAGGTCCTATGTCCTTACTTCATGATCTTATAACTGCTGATAATATTGTCGATGACACAAAATCCTCTTATGAATATGTCATCGCACTTAGACACAAGATTATTGAAGCATGCAAATTGGCAACTGCTTCTTCTGAATTTGCGAAACAGAAGGCAAGACAATTTGCCAATAAAAAGAGATGCTTGCGACAACTTTGTCCAGGTGACAAAGCATTTGTCTTGCTACCTTGTAGGGAAAACAGACTTCTTATTTCTTGGAAAGGTCCGTACGATGTAATATCAAAAGGTTCCGATGTTGACTATATCGTCGATATTGACGGGAAGCATAAAACCTTCCACATCAACATGCTCACGGAATTCCATTAACGTCCGGATTATTTACAACCTGTTTTCTAGGCAACGGATTATTCACCAGTCCCACATGGACATTACTTATCACTATCAGTAATACACGATGAGGAAACGAGTTTCTCGGATGTGAATCTCCCTTTTCCGATGATTCCACTTCATTCTAACGAATCATGGAAAGATGTTACGGTTTCTCCCGAGTTATCTCTGGGAGAGCAGAAACAAGTTTCTACTATGTTAGAACAATTTCACGATGTCCTTACTGACATTCCTGGTCAAACTAATGTCATTCAACATGACATTATTCTGACTGACCATAATCCTATAAGAGTCAGACCGTATCCTATCCCGATACATTTTCAAGCACAGGTAGAGAAAGAGTTGGATGAGATGATAGAGTTAAAAATAATTGAACCATCCACATCAGCATATTCTTCGCCGATGGTTATTGTACGGAAAAAAGACAATAACATACGTCTCTGCGTTGATTATCGCAAATTGAACCACGTGACGAAATTTGATGCTGAACCTATGCCTTTACTAGAAGAGCTACTTACTAGACTATCGAAATCTCATTTCTTCACTAAACTTGATTTGTCTAAGGGATATTGGCAAGTTCCACTATCCGAACACGCCAAACCGTTTACTGCTTTTTCGACACCTAGGGGTCTATTCCAATGGAATTTCATGCCTTTCGGCCTAATGAACGCCCCTGCAACATTCGTACGCATGATGCGTCGAATCCTATCTCATCGCTCAGATGTCATTGCATATCTTGATGACATCTGTCTTTTCAGTGATACTTGGGAAGATCACTATAACGGGTTAAACGAACTATTGTCTATCTTACGCGAGCATAACCTAACAGCGAAACCATCTAAAGCCTGTATTGGTTTTAGCGAAATATCTTTCTTAGGACACCGTGTTGGTCATGGTTTCCTAAAAACAGAAGACCATAATACAAGTAAGATACTTAACATTTCTATTCCTAAGACTAAAAAGCAAGTGCGAAGTCTCTTAGGTCTAATACAATTTTATGGACGATTCATTCCGAATCTGTCCTCCATTATGTCACCTCTTTCTTCCTTGCTAAAGAAAGGGTCTCCTAATATAGTCCATTGGACTCAAGAATGTCAATCCTCTTTAGATAAGGTTAAAGCTATGTTTTCTACTTCACCTATCTTGGTGTTACCTACTAAGGATAAGACATTTGTTATTCGTAGTGACGCTTCATTCACAGGGATTGGAGCAGCACTAATGCAAGAGTACTCTGGAACTCTGCATCCTGTGATGTATATTTCTTGAAAACTAAATGCCGCGGAGAAGAATTACTCGGTCCTAGACCGCGAATTATTGGCTATGGTTTGGTCAATCCTTAAACTTTAAAGATTTCTTCTTGGCGCGCATTTCATTGTGGAAACTGACCAGAAAGCTCTTACTGCTATTCAGAGTAAAAATCTGAAGAGCGCGAGATCAACGAGATACGCGATTGCTCTTCAGCCTTTTCATTTTTCGGTGCGAGCTATCCGTGGATCAGAAAATGTGATGGCAGATATCTTATCTAGATGCCCACATGATTCCACCTAACCGTTAGATCCTGATCTAACTCTACTACACTTTTTCTATACTAAAATGTGTACACATATGTAATATATCATATATATGGATTGTATCACTACTTAGCGGTTCATTGATGTATATTCACCACTGATCTTTTGATGTTCTTCTTCTTTGGTAATCATGATTTTAATATACCTAAGATGAAAGATTTTTGGATAAATTATTGTAGAAATTGTGGCATTGCCAGTATTGTAGTATGCGTTGGTAACACCTCTCTGGAAATATTTATACTCAGAGAAAAACTTTCTCTGGTTCCTGAGATATATTCTCACTTGTCGTACCATAGGACGATTTAGCCTTACATTAGGCGTTACATTTGTTTGGAATGCTTATCATCTGCGCATTGTTATTCGTGCGTTGTGAGCCTATTGTATGTTGCTCCTGGATGTATTTCAAAAAAAAATGTACCATTTTTTTTTCCCGGGGAGTGTGGTAATCTGTTGCGCATATATTTTTGACGCACAAATTACAAAAATACGATATGTCTATTTAATATGGAAAATATATATTTGTATTTATTTGTGTACGAAAATGCTTCCCTTGGTAAAGCTAGATAATCCATGATTGATTTACACTTTGGATTATATGAGTGATCTCTCTTGATATTGATTCGGCGTATGAATAATTGAACTCATGTCAGTTCTCGTTTGTTAGGGCCAGAAAATAGATTAATTTTGCTTAGAATGTTTATGGCCTGAATTCATATGTATTACTTGTCTAGTGCAAGAAGATTCAGTCTTATATTGTATATCTTCGTATGTTTAGGTTGGACTATTTTTCTTTGTGCTGAACTTTGGCGCAGGTGTTCGTTGTCCTTCTGAGTTGTGAGGAGTTCCGAAGAGGCCGGTCGAAATGGCCGTATGTGTGATTTTCTAGGACTGGTCCTGTTATGATTAAAAAGTGATTTGTGGATGATTTTTCCATAAGGAGGGAATGTCTCTGCGAGAGTATTGTGTCAGAGCTTCTTCTCATGTACTTTATTATGTTTAAATTCGGACTCCAGGTAAAGCCAGACCCTCTTTTCTTTGATGACCTCCATTTGGTTAGATTTACATGACATCGTATTTCGAACATCGTTGGTCGTCTATAGGCACAGTTGAAGATGACAGGTTCCACCAGTATTCCTATCTACATGAGACAATCTTATGAATATGGAGCTGGGTGGAAAACTCTATGAAGTTTTATATATATTCAAATGTTGAATTAACTTTGGCTTTATTATTATCCTTCTGTTGGGCGAGTGAGCGAAACTCAAAGAAGGTGGCCATCTTTGAAGTACTGTCATTATGATGCATCACTGTCCTGAGAACAGAATCTAACTCTTATTATCAGACAGTGGAACGGAGATCTTACCATCCAGGAACTCCACTATTATGAAATAACATTATTACTGTCAAGAAAAGGTTCTAGCAGCGAACCACTATTACTATCCATGTATGTACATTCACTGAGTATGTGACGATAGACAACTAGAACGTTTGCCTACTGTCGTCCCATAATATATATTCATATGCTGCCTGAATACGCTACTGATGTTGCTACTCAATTATGCATGAAAGATGATCTACTATCAAATGCCCATTGATTTGCTGTGTCAACTTATACTCATGACTGTATCCATTTTGCTCAAGTGTGCGTCCAATTAAACAGTATGTAACGACTACAGCAGTCTGGATTGGTGACTTATCGTAATGAGTGAATGAGTGCGTTATACTGGTCAACACACGAACAGTCCACCATTCGCCTAACTCATACTTCACACTCACACTCCATATTTGCATAACCCTGCGTCGGTTGAGTTGACCTTTGCTCCCCCTGGAGCCTCCATCATATTCACCACTGGTTTGCGTAAGGAAAATGAAAGCAGTACTTTACAGCATGCCTGGTAACACTGCAGAAATACGTTACACCTGCACTTTACACACACACATATATATATATATATATATATATATATATATATATATATATATATATATATATATATATATATATATATATAATATATATATATATTATATATAAATATATATATATATATATATATATATATATACATAGTAACTAATATTAGCCCACGGGGAAAGACTGCATCTTAAACAGCTGCAGAACATTCTTTAGACCATTCTATGCATCAAAGTCTGGATATATTATTAACTCATATAAAATAACTTGCCACATAAACCACCACAGCAAGAGCTACTGACGGCTTCGTGCGGGTTTCTTCGCAAGGAACCAATAGCAAAGGTGGACTCAGGCTCCATAGGGAACAGAAAGTGGATGATGATATCATGGTTTATATTTATATTTTAAGTCAGCATTTTTGTGCCAGATTTGTTATGCATGAATGTGTGTGTATATGTGTGTATGGGTTTATACACACACACACCCACACACACACACCCACACACACATATATATGTGTGTGTGTATAAACCCATACACACATATACACACACATTCATGCATAACAAATCTGGCACAAAAATGCTGACTTAAAATATAAATATAAACCATGATATCATCATCCACTTTCTGTTCCCTATGGAGCCTGAGTCCACCTTTGCTATTGGTTCCTTGCGAAGAAACCCGCACGAAGCCGTCAGTAGCTCTTGCTGTGGTGGTTTATGTGGCAAGTTATTTTATATGAGTTAATAATATATCCAGACTTTGATGCACAGAATGGTCTAAAGAATGTTCTGCAGCTGTTTAAGATGCAGTCTTTCCCCGTGGGCTAATATTAGTTACTATGTTTCATCTAACTTCTCTTAACACAGAGCAGATTTATAAGACGGGATTATAAAAACCTTTATCGAATACAAGCTAATACGTCATCTGGCCCAAATCACTCCCTATAAAATCTTCTTTGTGTCATCTCCTGGTCTGGTCTCCTTGACGAAGTGGAAAATTCAATTGGGAAACGTCAGAACGCTGTAGGTTTTAAAGATGAAATTGTGCCCTCACAACACGTCACCTCGTGAGGTTCTCTTGGGTGAAACCCAATCCCAGTTTAGTTTAGTTCGTTTATCCAATTTTAACGCCAATCGTAAGGTAAGGAGTCTTGGTTTGGTTTGGTTTTAAGGCCTATCTTCATTGCACATGGACAACTCCATCATTGCTCTGATCTCCTCCTTTAGATCATGTGATGATGTCCGAGATTTCACCGGTCGAAATATATATAAATAGTGTTTATAAGTGGAAAAATAACATAGGAATAAAATAGCGAAGTTATGGAGAACGTTGTCTCCTACGCGGCAAGTCAGTGCTAAGATTTTATGCCTCGACCTTGGGACACTAGCGTAACATATTTTGACACAAAACCACAGCCTAGTTGTTCCGAGAGGATAGTAAGATAGAAACGGGGAAAGAATAAAAGGAAGCATAAGAGGGAGAGAGAAAATGCTACACTTCGACACGCGTTTGGTTCTGCTTGGTCGTTGCGAGCCGAGCAGACGATAGTGCATGCCGATATTGTAGCTTGTTTCAAAAATACGATAGAAAAACCCCTTTTTCTGTAACGCAGATGCGAATGTATATTACCACACTGATTGGACGCAAGACAACCAAAACACATACACACATGTATTTCAAGCGAAAAAAGTAGTGCAATTGTAGCGTACAGACAGCACTTTGTCGCTTTTGTGACGTATTACGACAAGCGTTGTCTCGTAATGAATGAGAACGACAGTTTAAAGAAAAGAAAAAAAAATCACGATTAACGTGGAATATTTTGAAAAAATACAGTATGGAACGGGGAAGGGAGGGAGCATAGTTGGTGGTACTACGAGTTAGTGTTTACAAATTTGAATTGGCAAGATAGAAAAATATGTTAGTTGAGGAAATGAAGAATACAAACGATAATGTTGAATATAATGAATACAAGAATAAAAATTTAATCACTGTGTGACAGGTAACAACAGGATCACTAATTATTGGTCAGAATTATAAACTGTTAGGAACTAACCGAGATATTGACGAAGACAGATGGACGAACAGATTTGAATCTTTCTCAGTTTGCCATGTGCTGGGGATAAGGGGGAAGTTAGTCCTAGATTTGAAAATTTAGTTCGAGTTTGAATATAAGGACGCAAAAAGCCAAACGGTACCTGATTGGCTGTAGCCTAATATACTAAGGAAGGAATAAAACTAATTGATAGTAGTGTTCGTGGCCACTTGTGATAGAGATTTTCGACACTAAAGTTGTTTAAAAGCAAGATAAAAGTACTGTCTTGGCTTAGCTGTTCTGCACCAGCAAGAGATCTGGAGTTGATCATATTATCTCAATTCAAACTATTACTGTTTAATATTTCTCTGATGCGGTAACAAAGAAAACCTTTATATTATCATTATTATTATCATTATGTATATATTATTGAATTTGTATGAAAATTATGTGGGGAAAAGATTATCTAGAGTGAAGCCAACATCAAACTTTGTGTTGTTTCACAGAGTTGTTAAGAAATATAGTAATAGGTTGTAGAAAAGCCCGACAGGTTTTCTGACACTTTGGGAGAAAATAAAATTAAATAGTAATGGGGAAATTGTTTTACAGTATTGTGACATAAGACCAGGAAAACCACTGGCCGTCTTCTTCAGCAAGTCACCGTCTTTGTACATGACTTGATATTATTAACTTAAAATGTTTCCTTTGTCAAGGAAAGTGTCAAACTGTAGTTTGAAGTTTATTTGACCATGAATTGGGTAACAAACCAATTAAGAACGTTAACTAATTGTGTAGTTACCATGCTGAATCTGAATATGACTGAAAATGTTTAGTTAGGGGAAAAGAGAGTCTATCAGAGGGTGATGTAGGCCGCATTTATATTGTTCCAGGGTTTCATCATTGAATCGAAGTGAGCCCAGGTCAACTGAGATCTGAATATTCTTCTACATTATAAAGAAGTGAGGCAGCATCAACTGTGTGCCTCCCTGTTCTCTTTCAAGATCAGAATCCTGACTTGGTAGTGGAAGCTGGTGATGTGACTATACTTCATCCTGTACACCAGAAGACACAAAGTTAAGAAATTGTCTCCTGATTGACACCGTTAATTAAATTTGTGAATATTAAGATACTCAGTTCGAAATTGAATCAAATTTTATGTAAATGTATTGCATTATCATTTGAGTTTCAATATTCCAGTATACACAAAATTGTGATACTGGAACAATAAATTGTACAAAACATTTCTCAATTTAAACTTAACTCTAGGTGTTGTTAAATACTTTTCATAGAGTTCTTAGTTGTATTTGTTGTCATATTATTACAACACACCTTACATTACCCTAGACATTAGACGTAGCTATCAGACATACTAGTCAAGAATAAGTCTGAATGAGATCATAAGGTGGTAGCAGAAAGGCACCCTGAAACTCACCCTAATAATTGTAATACTCAGGGGCCTTCACAGCTGACCTCATTCAGTACAATATAAATATACAACAACAAGTCATAACATCTAAATCCACCACAGATCTCACAAGGAAGATCTCAGCACAAGTGTGCAAACTCCGTAACACCGGCGAGAATCTCTATGTGAGTAAATAAGAATCACACATTCTATAAATATTTTTGTGGTCATATTTTAGTACAGTCTCCCCTACCCTTCACTCCGAAATATTGACATGATCATATACGGTATTGCACTAAGTGTTACGTTTACTAGAACCATTATGCCACATTCCTTGTCCTAATTCCACAGTCTTGATATGCCTGGTGACCCAAATGTTACAGTTGAGCTAACCTTGGAAGTTGTATTTTCTGCTAGTCATGCCCGTATGTTATCTTTAGTTCACCGTTTTCACCCAGTCTGACCGGAAATACTTATGCAATCTAAATGTGGTGACTTAATACCTCATTGCCGATGAATATACTCGCAGACTATCGTCTTGAGTTTATCTAACAAACACTCCAGCCTTGACGGAAGCAATACTTGCTTAACTATCAATAGCACTTGTGAATAGACAATAAGCTGGCGACAGACGATAGACCAAATGTTGACTTAATCGTATTGTCCCCGCTTGATTGGCAATGGCTATCAACAATCAGAAACATGACCTGTGTAGTCAAGCCTAAAACGTGTGGGTTGACACGGTGTGACCTACCGAGGCTAAGATAATATCGGTAGATGAAGGCGTAAAAGTAATATAATGACCGGATGAAAAGAAAAAAGGAATGATCGAATGAATACTGACCGAGAGGAGTGTAGAAAGAAAAATTGGATGAATGATTAGGACGGTTTTCGTCACACCGGGAAAGATGAAAGGAAAGAGAGACAGAGGACGACAAACAATGGAATTTAACAGTTTAACAACGCTGGATAGGAAGCTGTAGAGAGAATATAATCACTGTTTCTTCAGGGAATAATATAAGTTTGTGCACAGGACTGGCAACTTCATCTTTTAAAAGGAAATGCTTCAGAAACCAATTGACGTGGGCTTCTTTAAGAAAGCCAACGGAGTGATGGTTTCTTGCCCCCACCAAAGGAGATGGTGATCATGATAGTGTTGATTTTACTGAAAAACTGTTGTTTATTTGCCCCATTCAGTCGATAGGCAATATACCTTATATATTTATATATAATATATATATATATATATATATATATATATATATATAATATATATATATAATATATATATATATATATATATATAATTAATATATATATATATATATATATATATATATATATATATAAATATATAAGGTATATTTATATATACATACGCACAACGCAAAGAAGTTCAGCGTGTTCAATGTATGAATGCTGTGTTGTGATGGGTGAGAGTATATGATAGTTTAGATGACATTGTAAATAATCTACTCCAGAAATACTTATGAGAATACGTATAGATCCACAGATGTAAGAGAATATTTCTAATACTAGCAAGATTCTGAGGGATACTGAAAGGTCAGCTGTGATAGCTTGAAAAGGAAGGTGTGGGGATTAAGGAATGATTGTCATTTCCTGACAAACGGGACCCAAAGATGCAACAATAGAGAATACAGTCAGCGACTCATAGCTTGACTGCGAACCAGAGCTGAACAAGACCCTACTCCACCTCCACGTGGTGGTCCTGGAAACAGGCTGCATCACTGCAGTCTGGCTGAGAGAGTAGGGATCGAAGAGGGAAGGAAAACCCGGTCCCAAAAAATGCCGTGCTGAAGTCGGATGTGCCGGCCGAAAGGCGCAGATATCGCTGTTAACAGACACAACGCAGCCAACGTCCTTTTCAGGACGAACGAGGAAGAAGAAATAAGAATTTCCTGACAAACGAACACAACTTAATATAGAAATAAACATACTTGTTGGTTGATTAATAATACGGGACCCAAAGATGCAGCAATAGAGAATGCAGTCAGCGACCCATAACTTGACTGCTTGCATCAGGATCAGCGAACCAGAGCTGGTCAAGACCCTACTCCACCTCCACGTGGTGGTCCTGAAAACAGATTGCATCACTGCAGTCTGGCTGAGCGAGTAGGGATCGCAGTGGGAAGGCAAACCCGGTCCCAAAAAATGCCGTGCAGAAGTCGGATTTGTCGACCGAAAGGTGCAGATATCACAGCTTAGGCGTAAACAGACACAACGCAACCACCGTCCTTTTCAGGACGAACGAGGAAGAAGAAGAAGAAGATTAATAATACAGAATGAAGCTCCGGGTTGTTCCTAGGGTTGTCTGATGAGACAAAGAAAGATTAGGACTACCGCTCCCTCGCACAGGTTGTAAGCTGATTAAAATGAGGTTGTGCACGAGTCTAGAACCTAATCATTTAAAAGACATTGGTACAAAAGCTACCACTTCAGGCGTACATGAAATTTTGGTGCAGACTTCCTGCAAGGAGACCAACTACAGTGGTTGCCCAATGCTTCATTCATAAGAAACGAAAAGGGAAATGAAAACAGATTAGGTTGAAGGATTAAATGTGAGATCTACGGACAGATGATCAGTTCTCACTTCTCACAAACCCTACAAGGAAACAAGACGAAGAAAGGAAATGGTTGTTGCTCCCTCGGGTATGTTGTATCAGTGTATGAAGATGTGTATGAGGCTGGCAACATTACCACGTAAAATGAACTGCTAAGGAGAGCCACTTCTGCCAGACGATAAGAATGTTTTGATGGAGCCTTAGTTTCAAGGCCAGTTACAGTTGTGGCTCAGTGTTGCATAAGTAGGAACAACAAAAGACAATGAAGACGATGATAAAGAACTAGTTGAACAATGTGTGTGTGGGGGGGGGGGGGGGGGGGGGGGGGGGGAGGGGGCGCTAAGAGCCATACGGAGAAAACCTGAAGCAACAGAGTATGAAAGGAAGTGAGTAACAAACTAAAAGTGAAGGGGTTCTTGTGCTCTTAAATGACAATAAGAACTGGTGTGGATCTAGTGTCCTGTTCAAGAAGGGGAATGCGGCGATGAGAGAGCTCACCGACTAGCTTCGATGGCACCAAGTGTAAGGTCACTGGACATGGTTTGTTGTTGTTGTTGTTGTTATCGATCCAGCGGCGTTTGGGCTCTCGCCCTTCTGCCGATTGCCATGTAGTGTTATTTACATTCGTTCGCAAGTTGTTCTTTTGCTTCATATAAGGTGTTCCACTCATCTGGCTTCAGAAGAAGAAACATTTTGCTAACATCATCGAGGACATGGTAAGTGAGAGATACCAAGGACAATTAATGATCGCCTATTAGAAAACGACAATGCAATCGATGAATGAACACGTCTAAGATTGCTGGACACTGGCATCAAACGAATGACAAGCAGGGATGGAGGACGTATGAGGGGATTAATTTGACGCGTACACAACTAGCACGCTTCAGAAACAGTTAGCAGTCATAATTTTTGATATTTTCTGTAGGAGTCGGTGCACCTATGGGTTTGCCCCGAGTGCTATGATGTCGATTCTGATCAACATTAACAATATTAACAACAAATACAAGCTAATCAAGTACTCGCTTTATTGATACGCATTTACATTTTAAAATTTATTACGCAACAATTCTCAACCCTTCAAACAAATTTCGGTAACAAAACATAAAGTTAGCGTAGCTCTTATTTAAACCTTAACTTTGAAAATACTTATCTTCATTTTCTTATCTTCATTGCGACGTCTGACTGCGTTCTTAACTCTCTCCCGCGCTTTCCTGCCGATATCTCCCATGGGTAGTAATAACAAGCCCATTGTGCTGTCTGCAATTAAAGTCACACCAGATGTCTTCATGTTTCTCGTTTTTTTTCCTTGCGAAAAGATTCATTTTACCTCAATCTCCTACAAGCAGTCAATTTACCCAAGCACGTACCATAACAAAGTCAACATGGCGTCCTGCGTTTCGCAGCAGGAGGCTGTAAATAAACACAGTGCATGAATTAGGAATCAAGTCTGTGTTAAAGTGTGACGGGTTGTATTTGAGCATGTGTAAGATGAAAACTAGCTGAATTTTAGGATTTGCAAGTGAAAAATACATGGATTCGAAGATTTGTAAGTGAAAAAAAACTGGATTCGAGTATTTGTAAGCGGAAAATATCTGGATAAGGATTTGTTAGCAGAAAATAACTAGGTACAAGGATTCAGAAGAGGACAAATAGCTGGATTGGAGAATTTATAAGCGGAAAAAAGTTGGATTCAAGGAACTGTACGCGGAAGATAGCTGGACTCGAGGATTTACTACTACAAAATCGTCTACTGAAAAACAAGCATTGTGAGGATGATAATAATTTTTTTTGAAAGCTCAAAAGATCAGCTTTATCAAAAAGATAAATTTGCCTCATTTCAGGTAATGTTTACCACTTTGATTCCTTTAGTATCAACGCCGTCAACTTGATAGGCACTACAATCGTTATCATCATCACCATCGGTATCACCATTACTTTCAATTTGATAATCACCACTTCTTCTTCTTCTTTGGTCCTTGACCACTGACTGACAAAGCAGTCAGTGACCATCACGCCTCGTGGCGTCTTGAAAGGCAGTAACAAACTGTCTCCACTTTGTTTGGTCTACAGCCATCAGTCATGGTGTGCCCCAGCTCTGGTTCATGCTTTGCGTTTCTGCTTCCCCGGTTCTCCGCCAGGTGTAGCTTTTGGCCGGCCTCGCTTTCACTTTCTTTCTAGAGTTCGTAGCATGTCTATTCTTGTGATGGTGTCAAGGTCTCTTCTGGAGATGTGTCAAACCTAATTCTAGCATCTACCCTCGATGGTGGTGCGCATGTCTTCTTGGTGTTGCGGAGTTACCAGTTCATTGTTGGTGATGGTGTTCGGCCAGACAATTCTAAAACATTTCCTTAGGCAGGTTGCGTGAGATAAAGTACAGTTTGGAGATTTCCTTTTCTGTTACTCTCCAGCCTTCTGCACGGAAGAGGAGGATAGAAATTACGCAATTCTCGTGAATTTTTAATTTAGTATTCTACTGTACTGAGAAGATTTCCAAATGTTGTTTAGATTGGCAAAAAATTTCGGGCTTTATTCTTATTATATTTATTTTAATTTTCTTTATCACATTTTAAAGCTAAGGGATTGTGTAAGCAATTTTGTTTTGTTTTTCAGATACATGAAAAATGACGGACAGTACTCAGTTAAGCTTTGAAGAAAGAAAAACGATTCTAAACGAACTGTAGATCAGTTAGCAAGGGGTGTGGCTATGTATTCATGCCGATGGTAGGCATTTTGAACATTTAAACTAAATGTATGTTATTCTTTAAAAAAAATGTGTCTATCACGTAGCTTTAACATGTGATAAAGAAAGTTAATATTGTGTATGTTGTTTATGAAATATAAATTTGTAAAGTGTGTATACATAATTTTGAAACATTCCATATATATATATATATATATATATATATATATATATATATATATATATATATATATATATATATATATATATATATATATATATATATATATATATATATATATATATATATGTGGTGTGTGTGTGTGTATATATATATATAATTACCAAAAATATATAAACAAATAGAACCTCTACCGGATTCGAACGCTTGTTTTTCTAGCAAACGTTCTAACAACTAAACCACCGACTAGCCGTTTTATATGTGGGTGTGTTAATCTTAACTATTTTAGTAATTGCCTACATCGTCAGCGTTGCGTTCGTCACGTACGAACAAAGAAAGCAAGTATTATATAAGATGTAGTTGTTTTAAATTGTTTGAGATGCCATCATTTATGTAACATCGCTTTTTCTTCACAGAATCACACTTACTTATCAGAACAGACTTTATATGTATTTCTATTTTTAAGATGGGAAATGGCGTACCAAGCAGCTTTTGGGAGAATTCTCTTCGTCTTCAAGTACCATATCCAATCATGTCTCTCCACAACTTCCTGTCTACTGTAATGTTTATCAGTTCTGACGTTAAGTTCTTTCCAAGCCAGGATGTCAAACTGTCCAGTGTCTTGTCTCTTTATTGTCCTCCATCAATTTTTCCTTCAGTCTTTCCTGTTATCACGATACATTCTAGATTCAAAGACAGTGGATTGCTTTCCCTTAACGTGAGTAATCGGCTTCCTGTGCCCTAGTTCCGCTATATAAAGGTGCACTAATGTGCGCATTGCCCTCTTTCAGGACATTCTCTTTGCACACTTTTTACCTGTCCATGGGATTGATAACATGCTTCAGTACAACCTCTTTGGTACTCTTCATTCTCTGGAAGAATACTGCACTATATCTTCGCGCGCCTAATATCTCTTGCGGTAGAAAGAGTTTATTCCCCTTTAAATAACAGAGTTCCGGAAGGGAGAGAAAAAGACGGAGATTTCTTTAAAATCCATCAAAGCAAACACGGCCTCAGCGGGGAGAATAACGGCGTTGTCAGAGGCGTCGCACAGGGTGATGTAGTTAGACAAGAGATTTATTTTCGTTTCTGTCTTCTTCATTTTTTTCTTTTAACAACTCCTTCGCAAGCAAGCTTTAATCAAATGGTTTCAAGTAATTGGCGTTAATTTGAAGATTTCCATCTCCTTTCTCCACCCTGGTCTCAGCATGAATTGTTTATACATAGAATATGTTCAAATAGAAACTAAGCTTGTTTATGAAAGTTACAAGTGCACTCAAGAATATGATGAACATCAGAAACTGCGACGGGCCCCGATTACTTCCCGGAAAAAAAAGGGGGGGGGGGGGGACAAAGGAAGATTAGAACGACTGCTCCCTCACTGGCGACTGGTTGTGTACGGGGCTGACATCTCATTATTAAAGTACATTGCTACAGAAACCACAAATGTTAGAGCACGTGAATGCCTGATGCAGACTTCGTGTAAGAGGACTAGCTGCCGTGGCGGCTCGATGCTCCATATGGAGCGAACAGGTAAATGAACAGTTACAGGTATAACACAGGTAAAGGTAGTCTTATAGCAGATACTGTCGTTTAGGAGTGAAGTGTGAGAGACTTAACTATACTAGGTCCAGCTTCGAGAGGTGGGGTATCAGTTTGTTTTCTCGCTCCCTTCGTCTTCCTTAACTCAAGAGCAGAGTCATGTAACCACTTACACTTGGGTAGACTGGAACGTGACGCTACCGTGTTTCAAACCCGGTACTTTTGTCGCGAAGGGCCAGCGTTCTAACCACTCTAGCAGCTAAGACAACAAGCGACACAAAACAATATCAGAAGCAAGGTCGTAAGTACGAAGTACTCCTGCATGAAATCCAACACCATCATCGCGACAACAGCATGTTTCACTCTAAATATGGTTTAGACTATAGTTGAGGGATCAGTATAGCCCTCAATTGGCAGAGTGGATAGAACGCTTGCTTCTCGAGAGAAAGGGACTAGGTGTGAAACCAGGTCGCGTCACGCTTCACACTAACCATCTGTAGAACTGGTTACCAGACTCTGCTCTTATCAATCCAAGTTTTTCTCATCTGAAGCAAAAGATAGAGGCAATTTTTTCAATGTTGTTGTTACTGATCGTTTGGGCTCTTGCCTTTCGGCTCAATACCATGTTGTATGGTATTTACATGTGTTCGCAAGTTGTTCTTTTGCTTCACATAAGGTGACCCACTTATCTGACCTCGGAGGAAGGAGCATTTTCCTAACATCATCAAGTGATGGGTATTCAAAGAGATTGTGGTCAACAGTTTCATAGGGGTAGGTACATAGCTGGCACTCTGGAGTGTTTTTTGGTTTGATTCTGTTCAATTGATTGTTGAGTGGTGTATGTTGTGTTCGGAGAATGCCTTCAATAACCCAAATATTTACCTGAACTTTTACACGTGAAGAAAAAAGTTCATTTGAATTCGGCGACAAGCATTCATAATATATCTTTTTTTATTCTTCCATGTCTCATTTTATCTCTTTCTTTCATCGCGTAAGCAGTATTTGCTGCTGCAGCAACAGTAAGAATTTTAATAATATCAATATTAGTGGTAGTAATAATAAATAATGGGTTGTAGTAGAGATAAAACTTGGCATACGTTTGCTGAAAGTTACAACACGTAGATTCTAAGTGTTCCTTAAGTATTAGAACATAAAACATACTTTTCTGTATTAAAAAAAAAAGGAAGAGAAATATTCAAAGTACGGGGCAAGAGGACGACAGAAATGTAAACGTGATGAAAACATTAACAGATAACGAGAAATGGACCACCACACTACAGCATCAAGGCAATAGACAAACAATATTACAGATCCACATCACCTGCCCCTGGAAACAGAGATGCGTACGATCTCAATCATGAGTATAATGACAGCCTTTTCTCAACTTCTCTTAATTATCGATGTTCCGCCATTAATTCTCCCTCCGAAGATTCCTCCTCAAAGTTCATTTGTATGCTGTCCTTATCTTCTCAATTACTGTGCCCATGGTCTGAGGTATTTCATCTGTAGCTGAGAGAAGAACTTCCATTCTGTTATCAAGATCTCTGTGTGCCTGGAGGAGAAGTTACAGAAAGCTTTGTTTTAACTACACAGCTAGACTACTTTCCTCGCTATCATTAAACACTTCAGGGGCGTGGCACTGCTCAAAAGAAGAAACAAAAACAAACCAGAAAAAAATTCTGAAAATGATAACGAAAGGTAAGGGTAGTATTAGAAGAAAATATCTTCGCTGAGTTTACTGGTACAATTATGTATTTGTGTTTCTTCGAGCCTCAAGCGTATTCAGTTACAAAGACCAGCTCCTAGAGATTGGAAGATGTTTAGGAAAAGCAATATCCAATAGACATGTTAAACAATTGTGTGAGATACTTGCACATCAGTTGAGCCAGATTTTGGATTTCGCTAAACAAATCGCAGTCAACACACGACCTGATACAGTATAATTAACTTGTTGTGTATTTGAGATGTGAACAATGAATGCTTTCTTATATTCTGTTTCCCAAAGTTTGGTCTCGCCTAGGTAATATCTATTTGATCACTTTTGATTCGCTATTTTTACACAGCTGAAAAAGATTATACTTCTTCTTCTTCGTACACTCTCAGACGCCCACTTGATTGTTTTCAAAGAAAGCAGTAGTAAGTTTGAAGCTATTTGAATCCCCGTAAAGCTTTTCCACGAAAGGAGCTGGCGTTGGCCATATGCACTTTCTCTGTACCACATATAAGGGGCAACTTTGAAGCAGATGTTCAGCAGTCATTTTATCAGTGCCACAGTTACACTGATCGGTAGTTCCTATCTTTAGCTTGTTGAATAGATGGTATCTCAATCTGTTGTGGCCAGTGCGGAGTCTGAAGATTACCACTTGTTCTCTTCTGTTGAGCTGGTAGTAAGCATCATTCTGTGTGTGACCTAGATGTTCTACATTCCATTCGTTTCTGTATCTGATTCTGATAAAACACTTCGCCTCGAAAGTTATGCTTACATCAGGCTGAGGTAGATGTGAACCTTCTTTTGCCATTCTGTCAGCCTCTTCATTGCGGTGATGTTACAATGAGATTATACGAGATTTGGGTACTTTCTATAAGCCTAGACTGTGCGGATAGCTGGAGAGTAACGGAAAAGGAAGTGTTAAAAGTGTTTGTCTAGTCTACACAATCTACCTTAAAAAATAACTCAATTTTTTTGCAGGACATCATTGCCAATCAAGAACTGCTTACTCGGAGAAATCAAGAAAATTTGCACACCATGGTAGAGGATAGACGCTGGTGTATGGTTGTCCCCAGAAGACACCCCGACACCTACCACAAGAACAGCTATACTATGGACCCCAGATGGAAGGCAAAGGGGTTCAGGTAAAATAAACTTAGCTGAGAACTGTGAAGGCCAAGACGAAAAGTATGAAAAGAAATGGGCTCAGCGTGAAGGATGGCCACAGACCGAGGATAGTGAAGAGAGTTTCTTTCTGCCCTAAAACACGCCATTTGGCGTGTTCGATGATCGCTTTGTAAGTCAATGGGTACAGATCCAAGAAGAAAAATACAAGAAAACTTTCGACATAAACGCCAAACCTCAAGTGGAATACAAACCTGCTTTGTGTTCTAATGTACATACATTTTGTATTGTACTATACATATCATAGAGTCTTTCATATAATTCTGTCACCATTCTCCATTTATGCTTCTTTGAGAGCATGGAGCAGGAAGTCTGCACCAGAACACGCCAGGTATTATTGCAGTAGGAGGTTACATCATTATCATCATCATCATCATTCTTACTCTTAAGCTACTCAAGGATCCATCAACAAATTTCTGCCAAGCCTTTCTGTTATGTAGTATCTATTCAAGGTTTGTCTTTATCTATTTTATTTTCTTCATGTATGTTTCCAGTTCCTTCTCTTACCCTGCGGACCGCAGAACATGAACTGCCTGGCAATGCTACCAACAGGCTTCGTCGGTGTGTGTTGTAGCGTTATATAAACTAATGCCTTGTTATGATAGAAAGAAGGGGAAAAGTGGCAACCAATCAAATGCCGTGAAGCTCGCTTGTTGACGAACCGGTTTTGCAATGGCGATCCGCAGAGGAAAAGGAAAGTGTGTTAGAACACAATGGATTCGTGTGTCGTACAAGTGAATGAGCGACATAAAGTAATGACAGTGATTTCGTTGTTTGAGGGATAAGACTAGCTACATTCATTCCAAAGGAATAGTTGCTGTGTGTATTACTTTTGGAGAAAATTGAAGGTAAAGGCTCCAGCATGATGAAAACTGCTGTGTCGATCGTTTTTCAAGATTTGGTATAAATCAAAGTCGGAACCAATTATGGAAAACTTCATATAGAAGGAAAGCAGAAGTTCTGTAAAGTAAAAGGAAATGTAGATAAAAGTCACGAATAACAGGGTTGAGAAGAATGAAGATTTCTGGACTCGCTTGAGTCTGCTAAAAAACACAGTCTGCAAACTGAAACGACGTCTTGCTCTCCGATACGCCCGTGCACACTCTATAAAAAGGTCAGCAGCGGACTATTCAAACTTTACACACACAGCTGAAGACAGACAGACTGAAGGAAGGGGACGCTTTATAGGCTAAAACCTTTACCATCTGTTTGCCGTGCAGCTCTACCTCACCAAACAGAGTCTGCTCTGTACTTTGCATCTATCCTAATAGGGTATGTAAATTTATGAATAAATAATTGTTTTATTGCAGCTTATTTTATTAGAATTGTATCAGGATCAGACCAGACGACTGAACTGAAATTAGTTGTGGATGTGTAAAGGAATTCGATGCATATCAACGATTATCAGGATTTCAATTGGAGTGGTCAATTTACAGTTATTATATTGGAATAATGGACTTGGCACTCCAGAATGTGAAAGGCACAGGTAGCAACATAATTATATATAAAATGTATTATATTTATTCATGTTTTATTTTAGAATGTTTATGCAGATGGACACCTGTCTTGTCTCGCTATCTTGATCAGAACTGATCCATGTATCATTCATATACATGCACACATGCTGAACACTATCATTCATGGACACGTAAGCTTGTGGAATCTATGACCAAAGGCTAGCTACTTGTCACATATTGTCTCCAGGTTCATTCGTGTCATACTACATCAGAGGTCTAGAATCCTAGATCAATTGTGCCTTCCTGCACCAACTCAGGAGCATCAGATATTGCTATCTAGATTCAAGTCCTAGGCCCCATCAGTGCTTGGTGGTCTAGTGTCAGACCTACAACTGATATTGCTGTGAAGTATAACCACAGGACATGCACAAAACTTAATGTTAAGTATTCGGTGTGAGCAATTCATCAACAATTGTGTGTGGTCACAAAAGCGAAATAACTATTGTGCTAAGATGAGGAAACAGTTCTGAATTAATAGACCAGACAAGAGATACTTTAGTGGTCAAGGAACATTTGGATGAACATTCTATGTTATTTTGAATATTCCAGAAGGGACGTCTTAGTTAGTTATTGAGTGAAACTCAACTATCAAGTAAATTTGTAATTACATTTTATTCATTCAATTTTCGTTATTTATTCATTCATATTTGCACAAGAAGAAAACAAAAGATAGATGTACATAATAAATGATTCAGTAATTGTAATTCTCTGACTTACCAATTTTATATTGTTGAATTTTGAGTTTTTACTGAATTGTTGATCATCACAGGTTAGTTACTAGCAAAGGTGGCATCTTAGGCTCTAACTTTTATCTGATTACTATCTGAAGTAGAGACCTTCACAGTCGTGACTATCCTGTGATACAAGTGCTCTTCTCTGACACTGGGACTATATTCTTTTAAGGCAGAATTATGTTTCTGTTCTATCAGTAACTACTACTGACAACTATACTCTAACTACTACTGACAACTATACTCTAACTACTACTGACAACTATACTCTAACTACTACTGACAACTATACTCTAACTACTACTGATAACTATACTCTAACTACTACTGACAACTATACTCTAACTACTACTGACAATTATACTCTAACTACTACTGACAACTATACTCTAACTACTACTGACAACTATACTCTAACTACTACTGACAATTATACTCTAACTACTACTGACAACTATACTCTAACTACTACTGACAACTATACTCTAACTACTACTGACAATTATACTCTAACTACTACTGACAACTATACTCTAACTATTACTGAAAACTATACTCTAAGTACTACTGACAACTATACTCTAACTACTACTGACAACTATACTCTAACTACTACTGACAACTATACTCTAACTACTACTGACAACTATACTCTAACTACTACTGACAACTGTACTCTAACTACTACTGACAACTATACTCTAACTACTACTGACAACTATACTCTAACTACTACTGACAACTATACTCTAACTACTACTGACAACTATACTCTAACTACTACTGACAACTATACTCTAACTACTACTGACAACTATACTCTAACTACTACTGACAACTATACCTAACTACTACTGACAACTATACTCTAACTACTACTGACAACTATACTCTAACTACTACTGACAACTATACTCTAACTACTACTGACAACTATACTCTAACTACTACTGACAACTATACTCTAACTAGTACTGACAACTATACTCTAACTACTACTGACAACTATACTTTAACTAGTACTGACAACTATACTCTAACTACTACTGACAACTATACTTTAACTAGTACTGACAACTATACTCTAACTACTACTGACAACTATACCCTAACTACTACTGACAACTATACTCTAACTACTACTGACAACTATACCTAACTACTACTGACAACTATACTCTAACTACTACTGACAACTATACCCTAACTACTACTGACAACTATACTCTAACAACTACTGACAACTATACTTTAACTAGTACTGACAACTATACTCTAACTACTACTGATAACTATACCCTAACTATTACTGACAACTATACTCTAACTACTACTGACAACTATACTCTAACTACTACTGACAACTATACCCTAACTATTACTGACAACTATACTCTAACTACTACTGACAACTATACTCTAACTACTACTGACAACTATACTCTAACTACTACTGACAACTATACTCTAACTACTACTGACAACTATACCCTAACTACTACTGACAACTATACTCTAACTACTACTGACAACTATACTCTAACTACTACTGACAACTATACTCATAAAAACTTGTCCCTACATTTGTCCTGTCCAACGTCATCGTTTTCTTCCTACCTCTTCTTCAACTGGCACTTGTCTGGTTCTTGTCTGGTTCTTGTCATCAGTTCCGCATTGTTGATCTTGTCATCAGTTCCGCATTGTTGATCTTGTCATCAGTTCCGCATTGTTGATCTTGTCATCAGTTTCGCATTGTTGATCTTGTCATCAGTTCCGCATCGTTTTTTTGTCTCAGTACCGCATTGTTGATCAACTGGCACCGCATTGTTGATCTGGTCATGTCCGCATTGTTGATCTTGTCATCAGTTCCGCATTGTTGATCTTGTCATCAGTTCCGCATTGTTGATCTTGTCATCAGTTCCGCATTGTTGATCTTGTCATCAGTTTCGCATTGTTGATCTTGTCATCAGTTCCGCATTGTTGATCTTGTCATCAGTTCCGCATTGTTGATCTTGTCATCAGTTCCGCATTGTTGATCTTGTCATCAGTTCCGCATTGTTGATCTTGTCATCAGTTCCGCATTGTTGATCTTGTCATCAGTTCCGCATTGTTGATCTTGTCATCAGTTTCGCATTGTTGATCTTGTCATCAGTTCCGCATTGTTGATCTTGTCATCAGTTCCGCATTGTTGATCTTGTCATCAGTTCCGCATTGTTGATCTTGTCATCAGTTTCGCATTGTTGATCTTGTCATACCATTTCAATCCTTGTTTTCTACACAAGTACAAATTCACGAAAATGTCTTTATTGTCATTTTTTTATCTCCATGATTCTGAACCATACAATAATATTGTTTTGACATTTGAGTTGATTCTTATTTTTGTGTTGTACTTGATTTCTTTTGATTTCCATTTATTTCCCAATGCAATGAATCATCCTCTTGCCTTTGATATTCTGATGTTGATATCACCTGCACGTCAAATAGATATGCATTATTCTACTTCTTAAAGGGGCGCTTCTTCAAATGAAACCTTAATACCGTTTGTTGCATTTATTATCCTAATCTTTTTTTTTTTTTTTTTTGGCCACCTAGGTATTTTCAAACTTTATTGCTGTGGTCTCTCGTCGATTATTTAGAAAGATGCAAACTTTCATTAATGTGTACTTGTACAAAACAGAATGCATGAAATCATGCGACACGATCACTTATGTGAAAATGATGGAAAATATCAAATACCAGCGAATCCAAGATGTCAGGAAAAGACGCTGGCATACGATAAGACACACGTTGAGGAAATCAGTTGATAACATAGCAAGACAACCGCTATTCTGGAATCCACATGGAAACAGAAATCAAGGTAGGCCAAAAATGACACAAAACTGGGGTCAGACTAAAAAGGGATAAAGAAAATATGGTGAAATCTTGAATGGATGGCACATGGCAGGTAGGTTGAGAGTATTAGTTGAAGGCTAGTTGTTTACAGGGAGATGAAAAGTTATGATTCTATTATTATTATGACTATTATTGTATATTTATTTATTTATTTATTGTGTAATTCTTTAATCTGCATAAAACAATCAAAACTGAGACGGATCTGTGGGGGCATGACTGAACCCCGGATCATTAATTTTACCATAAATTTCCCATCAAATGTCCATCGTGCCAGTAAATTTCGAACAAAACTTTTACCATTCCAACACAATCCGACTGGCCAGGGAAGACGTGTTAATGGATTAACATTAATGACAACTTGCAAAAGTTTCTATCGCAGGGGTAGTAAAGTTTTTGTAATTGAGGGCATATCGTTGGTTAAGGAGAAAGTAGCGGGCATCAGACAGCGAAAATTTGAAGCTTTATTCTTTATTTTCTACCTCACTGTTATTTTGTTTTAATTCTAACAATGGAGGGGGAAAAAAAAACTATGACACGAAGTACCAATACTCCGTATTATGAACTGGATAGCAAGTCGCTCGCTGACAACCCAAATGGCATAGCGACACCATCCCGCTGGCAGATACTGGGGATTAGTGACAATCTTGTTTGGGAACCTCTAAGCAGGCTGTTGTAGCGTCGTTGCTAAATCTCACACAATTTAAGCACCTTTTACCTCAATTCAGCCGAGTGCATGTGGGGAGTTCTATAGACTGTGATGAAACACAACTTTCTGATTATTGGTCGACATTGAGAAAACAAAGAACTTGTCCGACTTGACAAACGATCATTGTCTGTTTGCTCCCTCCAACAACACAATACGCGAAGCACAAATTAGTTGCTAGTTGTTAACGTAGTGTTACAAGACTAGTTGTTAACGTAGTATTACAAGACTAGTTGTTAACGTAGTTTTACAAGACAAACTAATTTTTCAACTACGATTTTTGTATTTATTATTCGTTAATTTCAGAGAATTGGCTACGCACGGTGTAACTAATTAACAGCAATAATTAACAAAGGCATTAATCACCCACGTGTAGTTCCCATGGGTATCTCATGAGACAAGGAAATAATAGGGTTACCACTCCGTCAGACATGTCGTAAAAGGCGAATGACATGAGATTTTGCATGAGGCAGGAAACTTCATCATTTAAAATAAATTGTTACAAAAACCAACACTGTAAAATTGCACGAGAACTTCGGGGGGTATAAAAAGGGAAATGATTAATCACAGACATAACCAGTGTTGCCACTCTGAACTTTGAAAAAAAAAAATCTACATATCGGCGACTTGGGCTATTTTTGGCGATTTTTGGGCTACTTTGGCCGATTTGGGCAAAATCTAGGTGGCATTTTTCAACTAATGAAGGATAATGACACCTAGACGGGCCCCCCCAAAAAAAACCTAAACCTAGGTGAATCCACCTAGGGTTGGCAACGCTGGACATAACAAATAAGAATTGGCTTAAACAAATAGTCAGAATAGTAACCAAATAAATAGATAAATGTTCAACAAGAAAACATTACCATCACCGAGAGAGCCGGTAATTGAGATTTTTACAAAGTGATGCCAAGTCTCGTTTTAGTTATAAATCAGTTGGATGCCAGGCATGAAAGACACATTTCATTCTCTAGATTGTCTCTTGAACTACGGCTCGTACTTATAGAAAGTAGCAACGTTCGTCTCATTAATGGGGACCCAAAGATGCAGCAATATAGAATGCAGTCAGTGACCCATAGCTTGACTACTTGCGTCAGGGTCAGCGAACCAGAGCTGACCAAGACCCTACTCCATCTCCACGTGATGGTCCTGGAAACAGACTGCATCACTGCAGTCTGGCTAAGAGAGTAGGGATCGAAGAGGGAACGCAAACCCGGTCCTAAGAAAATGCCGTGCTGAAGTCGGATGTGTCGGCCGAAAGGCGCAGATATCGCAGCTCCGGTGTAAACAGACACAACGAAACCAACGTCCTTTTCAGGACGAACGAGGAAGAAGAAGAAGTCTCATTAATGTAATTTATTTTTGGTGTGAATTTCTTTGAGCATGTGAGGAATTGGCTAGAAATAAAATCCTTCGAGTAACATCTTACTTTTATTCTTGATTGGATTATTAATGTGGGGATGAACAGGGAGGTGTGAGCATTACGTTCACTTTCAGGGGCGGTGTGAGAATAAGCAGGTTAAGAATCCCTGATGTACACCAAGAACTATCTGGATATCACGTTCAGAACAACAGAGAAACAGGTACACAACCAATGCACACGTGTGTATAGTTTAAAGAGGTGCACCTTAAGAAACAGGCAAACATAGCTAATAAATAATAATAATAGTAATAATAATTAATTTAATTTAATTTAATAAAGAAGTGTAACAGGTTATAAATTAGTATAAGATATCTTTTTTTCTTGTTTCTTATTTCTTCTAATTCAAAATCGCAAACCCAGAAGTAAAAACTTCAGATAGGATTGTTCCATTTTATAATCTCTGTCCTTCGTTGTAAACCTGTCTTGAATGTATGATTAATTTTTTTGAATATTTTATTATTAATATTATTATTATTTTAAATGAGAATTCTGCCTTATTTTGGCATTTTGGCAAGAGGAGAAACACAAGGTCCGCCGGATATATTAAGACTCATGTCCAAGTATAAAAGACCTTGTGGTCTGGAACTTAAGGGGAGGTTTCACCTAAAAAAATTTTTTTTTTATTTTTGTCTTTACAAGCTCCAATTTTTTTGGGCATGTTTAGGACATCAAAGCATCTAATAAAAAATGCTCAATCATTGGAAAATAATTATATTGGGTCCTAATTTGCATATTGTTACTAAAAATAGAAACTTTTTTGTGTCAAGATGCACACTTTATTTGCAAAGATAGGACATTGGAATTTGGCTTGCACATAGATCACAGCATTCTCAAGACTCCCTTCTAGTTTCATTTTCATAAACTGTCCGAGTGATGTTTTATGAATTTTCAAAAATTAGACCCATTTTTCTTGATAAAAATACAGGGTAGAGATACTTTAAAAATTCACTGATCAAAAAGTTACAGGTTTATACTTTTAAAATTAGCAGGGGACAAGCACTATAGTATGAGATCATAGTATACAAAGTTTAAAGCCTTTAGCTTTACAACTTTTTGAGTAATCCTGACATGATGTCATCAAAATTGCTGAAAAACAATATCGTAGAAATAAGCAAAATACAGGGAAAACATGCCTTAAAATAGTCATACTCACATTAGAATCCACCAATTGCATATCCATTCTCTTTGTTGGTATTCTTATAATCCAGGAAAGATTTTCTGTGCCTGTATTCTGCTTTTTTCATATCATATGATCTTAGGGAAGCAGAGACCCATGCCGCGTCAAAACCAGAAAATCCTTTGAAGCAGTATTTCCCAAAAGATAGACCAAGATTTTCAAAAATTCCTCTTCTCCCAAGTTCTCCATCATTGAAAACTATCAAAGCATCATAAACTGAAAGTTCTAATCTGTCTCTTCCTACAAATGCTGCTTTGGGACATCTGTTGCAGATCAGATTGTGGAAAGACTCATTAGAGTTCTGTGTTCCCATGAAGACATTTTGACAACAAGAAGTCTGAAGACAATTCATCAAAGACAGGCTGAATTTCTTTAATGACAAATTTAGGCAGCCTGTTTTTGTTAGCCTTGTTTATATCCTTTGGGCACCAATCTCCAGCACGTGCTTGAGAATGGCCATTATGCTTTTTTTTCATATTGGAAATTGAACCAATATTTCCTCTTATTGCGGCACCGTAATGACCTTGTATTCTCATAATAGCACTCTTTGTTAATCTTCGAAAATTTCCAATACCCTTATACTTTTTCCCATCTTCTTCATTCTGCTTGCCTTTACATTCTGCAACTTTATCAAGGAGACGTCGTCCCATTCATTTCTGAACATGGCCGCAGCATTCTAATTTTTCGATTTGAAGTCCAGGATACATTTGTGGCTTTGCCTCGGCAACAGATTTAAAACTTTTTGAATCCCCATCTCCAAGATATTTTACATACTTCAAACCATGTTTTTCCTCAGATCTTCTAAAAATATTAATCATTCCATTTGATTTCATCAGATTTTTTTGGCATGATTTGTGACCTTCATCCATACTGCAAATTCTTCATCTGTTTTGTATTTCTTTATAAACAAGTGAAAGTAAATGAACTTGACAGGCCATAGTGAGTCTCATTCACTGTGTATAAAGACTCTGTAAACTGATTCTGCTCACTGCTCGTAGTGACAGGTGATGTCAAACACTTTGGACATCATCATCATCTCAACCCGTAACCCGTCATGGGTCGTAGGGGTGCCATGGTGGAAGCATCAGCAGACATGGAGTCATGACGAGTTACATGCCCAAACCAGGCAAGCTTTCGACGTTTCACTACTGACAAAAGTGGTTCTTGGTGGCCTGCATAGGTGTTTATCTTCTCTCTAACATAGACATTTGTTTTGCGCTCTTTATAGCAAATGCGCAAAATTCTTCTATAACATTTATGCTTGAAAGCCTGAATCCTTCGCTCCGTATCTGCAGTGAGTGTCCAGCCCTCACACCCATACAAGAGAATAGATAATACAAGTGATTTGTATAATTTGATCTTCACAGGAAAACTGATGTTACTTTTCCAGATCACATTCAGCCTTGTCATGGCAGCTGAGGCCATCTCAAGTCTTGATTTCTTTACTTGATCTTCCATCACTACATATAATGGACATGGGAACTGTTTAACAAACTGCAAGACGCTTTCAATGCTGATAATTCTGTATCCTTCAATAGTTTCAGGATCAGTGTGTTTCACAGCTGTAGAAGTAACACTATTTAATTTACAGAATGATATTTCATTTGTCTGACATGTAGGCCTAGCTGTGATTTTCGGTAGTTTCAGGGAACCAGAATACCTGTTACCTCTAAATTTCCTCTTAATGAGCCTATCCTTCCTTCTTTTACATGATGCTGTTGATTTATTAACACAATCCATTTTATTAAATAAGAAATCACTATAAATCTAACCATAATCGCAAATTCCACTTCGAAATTGACAGGAAGCACGATTCAGTATAAACATACAAGCAAGCCTAGTCCGATGTAAGCTTGATTCTGATTGGTTGAAGCTGGCGATCTTTGACTCTCATGAGAAGTTTCAGCCAATGAAATTTTATTTTATGTTAAGGCTTATAACTGTTAAAAATTTTAATCTAATTCCTTGGCTGGACTAAATACCGAAAAAATTATTAAAATATGTTAATAAATAAAAAAGTTATAACAAAAAAATTTTTTTGCATATATAATTAGCTGATTTGTGGCTGAACATACGTATTTGAAAAATTAATTTAAAATATTTTTAAGCTGAAAACTGCAATAAAAAACATAGCGTTAGGTAGGAAAATGGTGACACTAAACTGTAGCATCAATATTGCAAAAATGATAATTTTTAAACAAAATGCCAAAATATGGGTGAAACCTCCTTAAGGATTTATTCGGCCGTTTACTTTCGTAGTTCTATAATTAATCTTCGTCTGTCACAGATACCTACCACACCTGGTGCCGTCCACTTCATTAATGTATTGTAGTTTTCCATCCTCAATAAATGTCCGACAAAGTGGATCATTATCTTCTAATACGCGAGTCTGGTAAATATTGAAATTGGCATCAGTAATTAAATACTGCATTGAGCTAATTATGAAGATGTCATAAAGCACTTAAAGGCAATGCGACCCGTGATTTCTTACAGGAAAAGGACAGAATATAGCAATAATCTTCGTTGCTTATTTTGTACTACTTGGTACTGGCACCTAGCGGGAAATGTTCTGATGTATCTGCAGTTATAATGTTTATGACACGGAAAGTTCAAAGTTGACAGAAGAGATGCGGGCGGACGTGGGGATCATTTTTACCCTCAGCTTGGCCCGGTGAACAAAAGATTTACAGCTATTACAAATTTTACCCCTTTTATATCGACTCCGCTACCGGTCGATTCCCTGGAACAAATACCCGGTGTGTAAAAAGAAACTTGACTCCGGGGCGCAGGAGGTTTAGCTGCCTTGCCCAAACATGTAAATCTAGAATTTGAACAAATACAGAGATAATGGCAGCAGGGAAGTCTTAACGTGGAAGAGCCGCGACTCGGTCCTGTTTGATCAGTGTCTGGGCATCCTTTACCCGGATTATTCACACCCTCCTCGTTCTGAAAGAGAAAGAGAGGTAAGATTGAGATAAGCTGAGAGAGAAAGTTTATGAATATAATAATGAATGCAGTTGCAGTGAAACGCACGGCGTTTATTATGCCAATTTTGTTAATGTCACGATATACTGTGTCCGTCTACAACTACAGCCTCCTTCACCAACAGCCATGATTATTACCACAACCTAAACAATAATTACTGCTGTATGTCGCAAACCTATATCATCATCATCATATTCTCTTTTGTTCCCTATGGAGCAAGGAGCCACCACTGCAGCAGGTGCCCTTGCAGGAAGCCTGGGCCAAGCATTAACATGCTCTTTCAGCCTTGGTATCTGTAGCAATTCGTTTTTAAAAAAAAATTTTTAATACAAAAGTTTGTAGATTTATTAACTATTGTGGCGCGTAGGGGAGAGTAAATGATAGTACAGATGAAATTCAGCGTTAGCTACTCAAGAAATAATTATGAGAATATGAAAAGATCCACAGGTAGACAAGGATATGAGGAAATAGTTAGGAGTACCACCAGTTCTGTCAGACGTAGCACTGTACTGCAAGAAGGCAAAGCTTGTGCTTCCCTTCAAGTCAGTTGTTGAAGAATACAAAGCAGGAAAGGCAAGGCTCGTAATGATGCTGTGCGAGTCAGCAGATGACGTAGTTGAGTCCATTCAGCCCACACTGCTTTGACGGTCGGCGGCTACAGATCAAAGAAGAAGAAGAAGCCCACAACGAAAACTGGAAGGAAGTGGAAAGTGGATGAAGCTGTTGGTGCTGCCCAAGAGTCGCTTAAGCTGAGAGAAGTAATCGGATATACACAGACGAATGGACGGGGATTTGGCCATGGATGCATATGCTGGTGGTCCAAGGCACCAAACAGGGAACGCAGAGACAAAGTAATTCAGGAGATACGAGGGGCTGAGAATGATAAGAGGGTGCAAAAAGCAGTGCAGCAGGCCCAACAAGGCCAATGGACTACATGAGAAGGAGCCCTGCAAAGGTCTATGTGGCACCTCTTAAATTCAGCTTCATTATTAGATCAATGTATGACCTCCTGCCATCGTCCGCAAACCTTGTGAGATTGGGAAAGTCTGAAGATGATCAGTGCCCCCCCCCCGCCCCTGTGCCATGAGAGGCAGTCACGTGAACACGTGCTCTCTGCTTGCAAAATGTCATTAGGACAAGGGCGATACACATGGCGCCACAACAAAGTACAGGGTGTCCATAAAAGATTGTACCCTTTTCAAAAAATTTATTCTCGGCCCCATGATGTGGTACGAGGATGCTTTCTATCACAAAAGTAAGATAATCTCTGCAAGTTTTTAAGCATACCTTACAAAGACTCAATATGTGCACCCTTCGTGACGCGACAGATATCTAGTCGATAGTCCATTTCTTCCCACACTCGAATCAGCATGTCTCCTGTAACAGCAGCAAAGGCTCCAATGATCCGCTCTCTCAGCTCCACCAGATCTCGAGGCAACGGTGGGACAAAGACTCTGTCCTTGATGAAGCCCCACAAAAAGAAATCACATGGTGTCATGGCTGGGGACCGCGGGGCCATCTCAGCAACACTGCATCGTCAGGACCACTACTACCGATCCACCGTTGTGGGAGATGTTCATTGAGGTACCCTCTCACTGCTCCATGGTAGTGGGGTGGAGCTCCATCTTGTTGGAAAACGAAATCCCGTGAGTCCTCTTCAAGTTGGGGCATCATTCAATTGTTGAGCATGTCCAGGTACGAGAGTCCAGTAACGGGTTTTTCCGCAAAGAAAAATGGCCCGTAAAGCTTCCTTCTGGATATGGCACCAAAGACGTTTAACTTTGGAGAATCTCTCTTACGCTTAACGACTGCATGAGGATGTTCTGAACCCAGATCCGTACGATGTGTCTCTTGACTCTGCCGCTGATGTGGAAGGTCGTCTCATCACTGAACACGAGCCTCTCCCCGAAATCATCATTCTCAAGTAATTTCTGCATGTTCTCGCTGAAGGCCGTGCGAAATGCTTTGTCTGGTTCAGTGAGTTCCTGCACAAGTTGGAACTTGTAAGCCTTCATTCTCAAACGCTTAAGAAGCAGCACTTTCCATGCCGTACTGAGGGGCATTTCCAACTCACGACTCGCCCTTAGAACCGACTTCATGGGGCTGTGCTGGAAGGCTTGCCGAACTCTATCCGCTGCCTCCTCCGAACATGACAGGCGACCGGTGCTTTTGCCTTTGCACAGGCAACCTTCCTCCAGGAATTTCGTATACCAACGCTTAATGAATTCTTATCAGGTGGATCAACCCCAAACTGTCGCCAAAAATTGCGTTGAACTGCGATAACAGACGTCGATTTCGCATATTCTACCACACAAAACTCCTTCTGTTGTTTGGTCAACGCTATTTTGCAAAAACAGCGCGCATGCGCACGGCGGGCATTTCAAGTGAAACTTTCGCAGTTGAGTTGCAACCGGTAATTGTTACATGTCTCTACACACACTGTTCAAGTAGGTTAAAAAAAAAGAAGAAATAGGTACATTCTTTTATGGACACCCTGTACTAAATAAGCTGGCTGCTACAATAGACCTGGTAAAGGTGAAGGCAAACAGCAAAGTCAGACCGAGCACCTCAAATACATACTTTCTGAGAGCAGGAAAGTCAGCACATTCCAAACCAAGTAAATCAAGTAACAGTTTATTATCTCTTCTTGACTGTGCAAATGACTTACCTGGGCTAGGGACATATCCAGAGAGCATCAAAAGATCTCGAAGATGGCCAGATATTGTGCTGCATTCCTCATTATTGCACCAGATTATAATCATTGAGCTGACAGTGCCATTTGAATCCAGATTCGTTCAAAGTGGCCAAGTACTCGTATAATGGTCTGGCCACGGACTTATGACACGATGGGTTCACTGCAAGGGTCATGGCTGTTAAGGTGGATGCACGAGGTCTCGTGGTGGCCTCAGTGTATGATCTACTGAAACTGTTGGGGTTGAGGGGACTGTCACAAGGTTAACCCGAGGATTAACCAGGAGAGTTATCTTGGTTGCGTAGGCATTGTCAATGGCTCAGCTTTGCCTTGCAACCGGGTAAAGATAGAAAGTAGAAGCAGAAGAAGGCGAATTTGAGACTTTGGGATAAGTTCGCAGCAGATAATCCCAGTGATTCTGAATCTCGTGACACTGTCACTCCTACCAATCTATCTATCCTCCCATATAGCTTGCGGGCCCCCAACCCCTCTACCCTCTTGAGTGGACAGAAAAGTAAGAAAGATAGAAAGGTATGTCTCTCGCACACTCTCTTTCCTTCTCTATGTATGAAAGTAACGTGTGTTGGTAACGCAAACACTATTACAGCATTTATTGAATTACTTATATGTAGCACAACGACCAAAAAAAAAATACAAATACACTGACAACTAAATATAATTATACCTGGAAAAGAAGGTGGTAGTTAATACATAAAATGCACAATCTAATATAAATCCTATACTAAGGGATGATGGTTGTGAATGAAGTCTCATAGCCTGAGTACTGGGCAAAGAAAAAAGTAATATAATAAAGATGTAAAAGCATACAGTAGTAAACTTGGACCTACGTCGAAGTTTAAAAGAAAAGCAGTAAGTACGACAAAAAGTCGTAAAAGACGAAGATACTGAGCTAACCGGCCCAATAAGAAAGGTAAAGAAACTCATAAGGTATAAATATGTACTAACAACTAAGTTCGTACATGTAGCAAAGAAAACACTAGTCATTGCAGCAAAGAAGTTGCAATCAACGTGACTGGATGTAGATTCAGTCATAGCGATAAAGTTAGTGTGTGTGTCAGTCAAAACTGAAGGATCTTCTTCTATAATAGTAGTTAAAGAAGATTCATAGTTGGAGTAACGACGTACTGAAGTATGTCGAACTGTGCTAAAAGAAGCACCAAAATTAGAATGATGAACAATAGTATCATCAATACTGCAAGATTGCACTAAATTAGCAGAATGTACCTGGTGAAAAGATATTGTCATAGTAGCGGCAGTAAGATTATGTTGCCGTTCCCAAGCAGTAATTTGTACCGGCGTACACACCTTTATACCATATATCTGTCCGACAGTAAGGTCGGCGATAGGCGCTCTGAGCATACATGCGTGTATATAACCAGTGAAAAACGGTGTCGCATTGTGGACTATGGCAGTCGGAAAAGTCTCAACTGTCCTACCGAATGTCACACATTTCATCATTTTACCTGTTGCGCAAGATGGATGGACTAGAGACTGTCTAATCCCAACAGTTGTGCATCCCAAATCAAAAAGTACTGAGACTGGATTATTATTATAATCCTTTATGTAGAGTAAGAAACCCTCTTCCGTCATGCGCAGCTATAGCAGGAAGAGTAGTCGGAAGAGGATGACCGCAACTCAAGGTAGTTATAGCTGTAGGTTGGAACAAAGCTGTGCACTCCGGGCACTGAGATGCTCTCTCGAAATCGAAAGCAGAGCAAGCAGTAGCATTAGAGACACTATTATTATTGTTACCTTGATCATTAATAAACTGGGGCTCTTGTTGAGCAGAGTAAGCATGGCGATGCGATCTATTATTTAGAGATCTACTGTCATATCGCGATCTATCGCGACTATTATCTCTATTGGAACCATTGCTATTTCCTCTATTGAAACAATTGTTCTGATTTGAACACCAGTTAGCATTGTCGCGATTACTATTTCCCCTTTGATCAAAATATCTATTCGATGGATTTTGTTGTCTTCGAGAAAAATTATTGTAGGGTTGTAATCTCTATTGTAGTTACACCTTCCAAAATTTCCATAATTGTTGGAACCAAAATGTTGAGGACCATTATATTGTCTCCAGTTCCTTGATCCTTGAAGAAGGAGAATTACTACGTGATGGATCCCCTTGGTACTGTCCAAAATCACGGTTATCTCTCCTACCAAAATTGCGATCCGCACTTAGGGATCTACGGCGCAAATTAGGACCATATGGTATTGCTGAAGCCACGGGTAAACCTTCTCTGACCTCAGAGTGGCTAACAGTCACATTTGGGTGTGCAGTGACGTATTGGCGACAGTATTGTTCCATATCTTTCAAGTTTGTAGGTTTTCGCTCATGTAAAAAAGAAAGAAAAGAAGCGTTTACAGACGACATGACTTTGTCACAAAGCAATAAATCCATGAGGGCTTCGTATGTATGTTCAGTTTTTGAAAGTTCCACCCAACGTGAAAAAGTAAGGCGAATATTTGCTATAAAGTCTGAAAAATCTTTCCCTGTCTCTGGCAATAAAGACTTAAAGCGTAGGCGATAACCGTCTTCATCCAGTTGGTATTTTTTTAACAAGACCTCTCTGACAACATCATAGTTATTCTTGTCATGGCCCTCCAACATACTTATAGTGTTCATAGCTTCACCCTTGAGTATTTCCATAAGTCGTGCCCAATATTCCGACTTGTCTATCTTATGAGATTCACATGAAAGTTCAAATCTATTCAGATAGAATGAAATATCGTCATAGGCAGAGTTGAAAGGAGGTAATCTGATTTTATAACAATTAGTATTTGCCTTATTAGAAGTTGTTTGATTGTTTGTCTCATTTTGTGTATTACCAATATTCACTATCTTTATTTTCTCCAGTTCCATAGATAAGATCCTTTCCTCGTGTAGTCTTTTGTTTTCTTCAGCTTGCATCTGAAGCTTTCTTTCTTCCATTTGCATTTGCATTTTTTCTCTTCCATTTGCTGTTGAATTTTTCTATCCTCAGCTTCTAATTTCTGTTTTTCAGCCTCCAATTTCTGTTTTTCCATTTCCATTTGCTGTTGAATTTTTCTATCTTCAGCTTCTAATTTATGTTTTTCAGCCTCCAATTTCTGTTTTTCCATTTCCATTAGCTGTTGAATTTTTCTATCTTCAGTTTCTAATTTCTGTTTTTCAGCCTCCAATTTCTGTTTTTCCATTTCCATTTGCCGTTGAATTTTTCTAACTTCAGCCTCTAATTTCTGTTTTTCAACTTCTAATTTCTGTTTCTTTTCTTCTGACTTCTGCGCCTTGGCATATTCGGCAAGTGCGAATTCTTCTAATCTCTCCGTAGTCATACCAAGGGATTTCCCTTGTGTAATGAAATAATCCAAATTAGATATTATGCTGTATTTTCCAAGATATGTAAGTAATGTAAATATCCAGGAGACACTCACTCTATCCCAACTTCGTGGGTGACAAGTCCTTGCTTAAGAACTTGTACTATTACCTTTTTAACTACTAATAATGTTATTAATTACCTATATCTATATTATGCATTATAATATTGACAGTGCATGACAAAATAGATAGTACAAACAAAAGTGACAAAGACAAGATATAAAGCACAAATGACCACGTTCGCAGAATCAACTAAATCTGAAAGCAAAACCAAAGAAAAAATATTGCAAAGACTGCAATGATACTGCGAAAAGTAAGAAAATACAAGCGACAATACAGTGTATAAACAAAAAATGTGTATATAAATCAAAGATAGTAAGAGGAGGAAGACACTCACAAACAAATTAATAAAAAACTAAGGTACAGAGAAAATATAACGACAACAACACTGATACGTTTCGCAACACCGAAACAATTACTGTCGTGAGGGACAAGTAACGGTCTGAACCTCGGCAAGGTTTCTAGCCTTGAACCGGAATTACCGCTCAATTGAAACTCACAATCACGACCCTATAGAACGCTCATGAAGGCCCTGTGTGAACTGGGATATTCCCTTCATACGTCACCGCTCCAACCGCACACATAAACATGAAACGTATAATATAGAACACATGAAAGAATAAATAGATTATGCTCTGAGGAAGGCTCACTGTTACACCGAACAGTGGTACAGTTTACAAACAAACAAACCACTTATCTTCAAAAGGAAAAAATCCCAGCCTCCGCAGCAACAACAATGATGTAAATCAGGTATCACACAGTCTGAATAAATCCAATCGTGATCGATACTGGAACTCCAAAGTGATAGCGGCTTTCGAATGAAATTCCTGACATCGGGTGCTGAAATCATAAGTTGGCGCACGAGAAGAAAGACTGGAACACTGCCACTCTTGACTTGAATAACTTGTGCATAAAAGTCAGTACTGACAACACTGTAAATCCTGCTGAATTGACATCACAGTAAACTTCTGGACTGTTTATACCCCGAATCACTGGCGACCACTTCTGTTAAAGGTTTAATTGATTGAAGTTTCTGGTAGGGGTCATCAAGAAGATAAATGTTATTATTATTTTCGCTGATAAATTGCGATCAGCATAAGTCGGGCTTACGAATGGCCGACAGGTGTGTGACTATGGAAATATAACATACGCGAATGTGTATAAGTTCTTTTAGTGTGTCTATGATAAGTCACTCACACCACAGCAACGTAGAAGTCAGGAAATGTTGTAAGACCTGGCAACGTTATACAGTTTAATAACATCACAGTCACGTAGACATCATGGTAATAGCACACTGTCACAGGTTACAGAACACGGCAAATCATGAAGCATCAAGTATAAAATATCCATGGACAAAGTGGATGCAGAACATAGTATCAAATGTCCTTTACATTGGTTGCATAAACCACAGGCCTCAGCACAGTACACTTGTTACAATAAATATCCATCAGGAACACACTTTTCAACATCTTAAATCCATCAATGGGAACAAAATCATAATTCTTATAACATCAGCAACTCTAAGTGCTATTACATGCATGGGAACAATACTTATCAGAGGAAATATGAATCATTGTGGTGGGGCTCTGTATCCACATTCTGCGTGTTGTTTTATTATTATTACAGGTGAATAGCTTCCCCTGTCCACACTCGAAACCTATACTCATTAGGTTAATTTGTATTTGGTTGCTCCTGCTGTTGTTACATATTAATGCTCGTCGCTGTGTTACGTCTAGGATGAAATGTCCTCACGATTATATGTTTTTCTTCTAAAATCCACAGCATAAATACGGGTTCCTTAACTGACCCAATGAACAATGAGGAACTAAGACATTCTTCCTTTAGAAATGAACTCGAAATCCTTTAATAACTTATATCCCTTGTAACATACATATCCGTTCGTCAAGATTAATCCTTATTTTCAGAACATCATCCTTACAGTATTAATTCTATTCCAAGAGTATTCATTCTCTTGTACAAACCACATCTTTTAAGAAAGGTGAACACTTCGTAATAGGTTCCCACTGGAACTTAAATGAAAACACAGCCCAAAACAGCTGTCACAAAGCTCAAGGCTTTCCTCAACACTTTGGTCATTCACATGACAATAATCTACGTCATTTTCTGGTGCGCATCATTTTCAATATTCCAAATAGTGCCGCATTTATCAGCACTGACTCAAACTCAATAAAGCTAACATGTGGTGTGCATGGGCAGACACCATATATTCCCCCCCCCCCCCCCCCCCTCCTGCGCGCTACTGGAAACTACAGGTTTCCAGGCCATCATCCGAAATAAATTACTTTCTTTTGGTAACACCACTACGATGTGGTAATGATAAAATAACTAAAATTAACTATCATGATAAAATTGAAAATCAAATTCAAGCAATGAGTGAAATGATATCACGATGAGTGAAATGCAGTTAAAATATGTGGCAACAACTTGTGACCAACATATGAATGCTACGAAAAAATCGCTATATATAATCTACATATCACTTGATTATGAAAAGAAATAATGTTTGTTGTTACTTCCTGTACCCAGGAAAGCCATATAGTTCAATGTATTACTCTCGACAGTGTATCAGCAATTACATTATTATGTCCTTCTATATGGACGATATCGAAGTCATACGCTTGCAACTGCAATGCAAATCTCGTAAGTCTTGCACTTGGTGATTTACAGGTCTGGAGATACGTTAATGCTCTCTGATCTGTCATTATAGTAAAATGCGTACCTACCACAAACTTTTGAAGTTTATTCAGAGTTCATACTATACCCAAAAGTTCTCTGTCGAAAATAGAGTATTTGGATTCGGCTTCCGACAGTTTCCTACTCAATTAGTAGATCGGATGAAACTTGCCATCAAAACTTTGTCCCAAATACCCGCCTATTGCGTGGAGCGAAGCATCTGTTAGAACAGTAAACGATCTTTTTAAATCTGACAGTCTTAATATAGGATACTGTGAAAAATGAGTCTTAATGTTTTGTAATGCCTGGTTACATTGTTCTGTCCAAACTACTTTGTTAGGCATACCTCTTTTAGTTAGATCAGATAAGACAGCAGTCAAAGACGAGAACCTTGGAATAAACTTGTGGTACAAATTCACCAATCCTAATAAACTCCGTACTTGCTTCTATGTAGTTGGGATTGTAAGATCAAGTATGCGTTTTAAATTAGATTCATCAGGTTGTATTACACGTTTGCCAATTTTGTGTCCTAGAAATGAAATTTCATTGAATCCAATTTCTATTTTGGATGGACGGGCTGTAAGATTGTGTATTCTTAGTGTCTGTAGTAAAGATTGTACACCATTCACATGCTCTTTCCATGTGTCATGAAACATGCAAATGTCATCTATATAAGATATTAGATCAGAACGGCTCCCAAATACTCGATGCATCATCCGTACAAAAGTTGCAGGCGCATTTTTGAGCCCAAAACACATGACATTGTATTAGAACAAACCCTTCGATGTTGCAAATGCCGTCAACGGTTTACATTCTTCGGTCAAAGGAATCTGCCAATACCCTTTTGACAAATCGAATTTGCTAAAGAAAGTGGCGGAAGCTAAACGAGGTAGCAAGTCCTCCAGCAAAGGCATTGGTTCAGAATCTGATATCGTAACTTTATTTAGTCGACGGAAATCAATGCATATGCGAATGGATCTGTCTTTCTTCCGTACTGCTACCATCGGAAAACAAAATGGAGAATCTGATGGAGAGATTATACCCATTTTCAACATATTGTCAACCTCGCTATCAACCTGCTCTCTGATATGCAAAGGAATTGCATACGGTCGTAACTTAATTGGAGTGGGATCCGATAATTGTATTTCGTGAGAAATAATGTTAGTTCGTCCAGGCAGATCAGACAATACATCTTCAAAAGATTTCAATAGAATGAGAATCTGATTCTTCTGATCTGAAGGTAAATCGTTACAAATGATTACATCCTTCCAAGTTTCAGAGGCTTGGACAGGTACCACAGGAAAATCAAGCGGTACGTCCGCGAAACTAGTTGCTACTTCATCAACTAAAGCAATAGATGTCAGATGCGGAGATTGATTTGTGATAGATTCACAAATATGTTTGAGTGGAAGAGGTCGAGAAATGTAAGGTTGTAACATGTTAGTGTGGAATGTTTTTCTTTTTTCCCTAATGTCGATGATGTAATCCACGTCGGTTTTCTTACCCACAACTTTAAAAGGACCTTGCCACGTAACCAACAAATGATCACCTTTAAGTGACAAGAGAACAAAAACTTCATCGTTAATCGATAAGGATGTCAATCGTCTATCACGATTAATACGTGACCGAGTCTTATATTTTGCTAATTCTGATGCTTCAGTCGCGATCTCACATGCATCCACAATGCATTGGCGTAGATCTGTGACATATTGGTGACTAGATTTTATAACCGTATTATCATCATTTGTTATCACCAAATCATGTAAGATAGACATTGGTCCTCTTGGATTAGCCCCGAAAATTAATTGAAACGATGAGAACCCGGTTTGACGATTACGAACTTCTCTATAAGCAAACAGAACCGCTGGTATCAGCCGATCCCAATCATGGGGAAACATTGTTGTTACTTTGCCCAACATCTGCTTTAGTGTAGAATTCCAGCTTCTACAACCCCGTTTGATTGCGGATTTAATCTGGCACTCAATGTATGACGGATGTGAAGCACATTACAAATTTCTGAGAACATACCTGAAGTGAATTGTGTGCCATGATCCGACAGAAGCTCTTCAGGAAATCCGGTGCGTGAAAATATTGACAATAATGCATCAGTCACCGACATCGTTGTAATGGACTTAACAGGTATGGCTTCAGGCCATCTGGTGCATAGGTCGATACAAGTTAAGATGAAGCGGAATCCTCTGGATGATAACACCGGAAGAGGCCCGATTATGTCGACAGCCATCTTATAAAAAGGTCGCACAGAGATATCTGTGGTCTGTAGGGGTGCCAACTGATGCGCACCCTTACGTGCAACTCCCTGACAAACAGTGCATGATTTACAAAACGTTGCGACGTCCTTATGAACCCCTGGCCAAAAAAAATGTGCCATCAATCTATAAGCTCTGCGGGAAATCCCCATATGACCCGCGAAAGGAACATCATGTGCATTAGATAAAACTAATGATTGAAATGACGTAGGTACTACAATTTGTCTGAGTACCGAAGAATAATTGTCAAAACAACGTATCAAAATATTGTCATGAAATTGATACCAATGTCTGGCATTATTTGCATGTGTAGTAGTTTTAGCCGTAGCTAAAGAGAATAAATGTCCCAAAGAAGAGTCATCTTTTTGTTGGTTAATGAATGAATTTTTATCTATGTAATGACTTGTTGTCACGTGTGGGATATTATTGCTATCATTTAGTTCATTTTCTTCTGCAACCAGCTGTGCTCTAGTAGTCACAGCATTGGATAAAGAAAGATATTCTCTTTCCCATGCAGAAATATCATCAGGAGAACATTCTTTTATACCCTTTATGTTTCCCAAAATCAAGTCACAGCAAGGCTGATTGAGAACACATACACGAACTTTCCCAGTAAAGAATGGCGTGGTTATTGTTACGTCGGCCATGGGATATATCTCTACCGTGCCTCCGAAAGTTATGCATTTCACTGACGTTCCAGTGAAACAAGACGGAGGGATTAACGACCTTCTTATCCCGACCGTTGTGCATCCCGTGTCCCTCAAAATTTTAATTGGAGTGTAAAACAAAAGGTTAGTGAAGTACAACATCGTAAGACGACAACACTGGTAATACATGTCCACATTTAAGCCGTGGTGTAGCTCCAGGTTGAAACAACATCTTACATTCTGCACAATTATTAGAATTTTCTAAATCAACGTTACACGCATTAGCGTGATTATTGGTTGAATGAATGCCATTACTGACATTTCTATCTACCGTCTGACAAGCATTGGCTTGTGAGCGTGCTCTATTATGACTTCTAACGAAGTGAGATCTTCTGCGATCTGAAAAATTGTCTGAATGAGAATGTCCATTGTTGTCCCTGTCATAATGTCCACGCCACGGTGACAAATTATGATTGTCAGTATATTTGTTGTGTGAATACTGGTTATTTCGATACCATTGGTTATTGTTATAATTGTTGAAATTATGCCTGTCTCTACACCGTGAATGTGAGCGATTATGGTAAAAATTATATTTACCCCTATAGGATATGTGATTATTTTCTCTATGATTATATCGTCTATCCAAACTACTAGTGCGCGATCTCCCGTGCGTAGCAGCACGCGCAGTAGATGAGTCCAAGACTTTTGCTCTGCTCAATGACAAGTTTGGATGAGCAACGTAAAATTGTTGCCCTAATTTTTCCATTTCCTCGATACTAGTCGGATTACGTTCTTGTAAGAATGATACAATATCCTGGTTTACCGACGAAACAATTTTATCTCTTAATAATAGATCATATAATCCTTCAAAAGTTTTAGGTATAGAAGCCTGCTCAACCCATCTTTGGAGACATAGTTTTATGGAAGAAACAAAATCCTCAAAATTTTTACCCTCTACCGGCAACATGGATCGAAATTTTTGTCTATAGCCTTCCTGGTCTAGACCATATCTGCGTATGAATGCTGCCTTTACGACCTGAAAATCATGTCTTTTATCTTGGTCTATACCCAGATAGACCCCAACTGCATCCCCTGTGAGGAGACCCGAAAAAACAACAGACCATCAATCTTTATCAATATTTAATTAAGCAAGAGACTCTTTCCTGAAATCTTAATAAATAAAAACTTATATCGTCGTGAGGGGGAGAAAAAGGTGGTAGTCTTAAATTAAAATTAGGGGTTGTGGTGGCCTTCTTTGATGAACCCTTACTATCTGAATCATGGGAAACATGCTGTTGTTGAAAACGAAGTTTCTCGACCTCAAAAGCTTTCTCCCTTTCAAATGTTGCCTCCTCGGCAGCAATTTCTGTTAAACGAATGGCCTTTTCTTGTTCCATTTTCCCTCGTTCCGCAGCGATTTCTGCCATACGAATTCTTTCTTCCCTATCTGCTTTTTCTTTTACCAAAGCAAATTCCTTTTCTTCTTTTTCTTTTTTCTCATTTCTTTCTCTTTCTTCTTTTGCCTCTGCTTTTTCATATGCAGTCACAGCAAAATTTTTTAAAATGTCGCCCTCCATACACAGAGCTTTGCCTTGTTTAATAAAATAGTCAAGAGTCGCCATGGTATACTAAGAAGTATAACTTTTCTAAACAATAAATCAATATATAGGTTATCCTCTGCCTTACTTAGTCCATCACACTATGGACTAGTGTGTATGATTGGTGTAGTCACAATGTGAATATATAAATATATCTATATCACCTGCATAAATCACTTAGACGTGATATAATTATCGTGTTTTTTTTGCTTCTTGTTATCCACAAGAATCGTAGGATATATAACAAGCAATATTATTGTATTATAGTTAATCAATAAATAATGAATCATATGTATGCTGCAAAGGAAAATTAGCACATGACATGAATAACGAAAGACATGGATGGAAACAAAATAAGGAAAAGACAAAAATGTAAATAGTCGAAAATTCTCAGATAAAAGAAAATTAAAGTTTCCACCAGTAATAAACGAGACACGACGACAAATCCATTTACAATTAATGTAAATCTTACAAAAGATAGCCAGGAAAGACCCACGTAAGACTAAATTTCCAAACAAAATTGAAATTTACAAAAAATACGACGAATCACAGCACAGCTAACACGCATGAAAGCCTTAATTTCAAACAGAGCGGTCATCACGACAGCACTAAATGCTGAATCCCTGAAAGAAATTAATGCAATCACCCTATAGATCAACGACACGGAAACATAAAATGTCCCCTTCAAATCACGGACGAGCCCCCATATCTGTGGTGGGGCGCTGTATCCACATTCTGCGTGTTGTTTTATTATTATTACAGGTGAATAGCTTCCCCTGTCCACACTCGAAATCTATACTCATTAGGTTAATTTGTATTTGGTTGCTCCTGCTGTTGTTACATATTAATGCTCGTCGCTCTGTTACGTCTAGTATGAAATGTCCTCACGATTATATGTTTTTCTTCTAAAATCCACAACATAAATACGGGTTCCTTAACTGACCCAATGAACAATGAGGAACTAAGACATTCTTCCTTTAGAAATGAACTCGAAATCCTTTAATAACTTATATCCCTTGTAACATACATATCCGTTCGTCAAGATTAATCCTTATTTTCAGAACATCATCCTTACAGTATTAATTCTATTCCAAGAGTATTCATTCTCTTGTACAAACCACATCTTTTAAGAAAGGTGAACACTTCGTAATAGGTTCCCACTGGAACTTAAATGAAAACACAGCCAAAAACAGCTGTCACAAAGCTCAAGGCTTTCCTCAACACCTTGGCCATACACATGACAATAATCTACGTCATTTTCTGGTGCGCTTCATTTTCAATATTCCAAATAGTGCCGCATTTATCAGCACTGACTCAAACTCAATAAATCTAACATGTGGTGTGCATGGGCAGATACCACAATCATGATAATCATACTGGCCGGTATAATCCATGGCCTGTAAAAACTTCTTCAATATTACAAATTCTCTCTTTCATAAAATATCCTAGAACACACTAGCGAAATGTATAACGTCCATTTCCCAGCTCTGCCAGACAACGTACTGTCACGAAAAATCAGCTGCTTAAAACAGCTCAGTACAAAATTCATTCAAGCGCAACCTTGCAGCTTGAGATATGAGCAGAATTCATCCGCCTTTCCCCCTCAAACTATTTCATAGAACCTTCGACCAGATTCCTTATCATATTTAAAAAAAAACAAAATAACAGCTAGTCAGTAGAGCTGTGTTCGAAAATTACTGAGCATACAGCCCCCCGACTAAGACAAATCTCTCAACACACAGAGCGTGTTTACTAGCGTGACAAAAATCCGACCTGTACATACGAATCTTAAACACTTAACTCCCCTTAATTAAAATATGACTTAACAGTGAGGTTTTCCAATACAATGCGCAGCTGGGTTGGTGTGTTCATAGGTTATGTTGAACGCAATGCTAGGCTACAGAGTCTTCGTCGAGTAGTCAGATGTCAGCTTGGTGTGATGGCGCTAATTGTAACTCATCTATTACTGTGTAATTTCTGATTACTATTTTGTGTGGGTGGTTGTTTGTAGACAGGCTCCTTTGCTGTGGCAAATTCCTTCCTAAACCCCAGGTTGTTTTTGTAGGTTTGATGCCGTTGATTATTGATATCTGTGAGGTACGTGTCGTTGCAGTATATCTAGTTGGCCCTACGTATTAGCTCGTCCCAAAAACGCCAGCCAGGGTAGTAAGACTAAGGCTGAGTTATCTCAAAGAGTCCCAATCTTGTCTCTACCACTGAGATGGATAAAATAATAAAGCCTCATAAGTACCCCGTAAATATATGCTACGCATGTGGTGTGTGGGTGTTTTCTTGTATGTGAAATCTTACCAATATAATGAATCTCTGCGCTGTGTTTACTTCACTGTTTACCGGGTAATGTAAGAAGTAATGGAAAAGTGTCTAGTATTTACATCGTTATAGTTATGGAAACTGAGCAGTCTTATAAATATACTCAATCTCGTCACTGTGTTTATTGCGACATTTATATGCTAGTGTAAGAGGTGGGAATCAGTGGCGATTTGTACCGTGTTATATGTATGAAATATATGTATTTAACTGAAAGTAAAATGGAGTTATATTAGTAATTTACAAACTGTAGGCACACTAACCTTGGTTTCCATATAAAGAATTCACTGGACAACAGGTCCCTGAATTTCCCTCGTGAAATAACGAACCAAGTCGCTGGCGGACTACTATCGTAATGCCCAAGTATGATTTTTCTCTGGGTTATGTGATGAAAATATTGCCTCCAGCAATGTCGGTGTTCTCTCTCCTGATGTCTTGTGAAGGAGTTCTTATTCTATGTGATGTTCCATTCGTCTTTACTTTAGTTCAGACAACCAGTCCCCATAACTCTGTAAAGTTTTCTGTAATATTTTGCTATGTTCGCTTTCATATTTAGCTTAGCCCAGACAATCTGTCTCCTTTCGTCTTCTGGTGTCTGTGCAGTGTTTCTAATCTCTTTGTAATGTCTTCTTTCATATTTATCTTCGTTCAGACTATCAGTCTCCATTAACCCAATATAAACCTGCCTGTTCCATGGGAACCGACTGAGCAGAGTACTCACTCTAATTTCTTCTCGCCGACCTGTCTCTGTCCGTCCTTTATGCTCTGTTGCTAAGCAAAATAATACTTGTGTATTACTGCCGTTGTGTAAGCACAACCGAGCCGTATTGGTGACTTCTTCTAATTGTTCCTGGATGGTCTGTTGTACTAATGTCTCATTGTTATGTACACACTCTGTTGCAAGATTGGGTGCTTTCCCGTGGCTTAAGAAGAACGTAGTCTGTTGTGGACAATGGGTTTTCACAATCGACTGCTTTCTCATGCCTTGTGAAATTTATTGGCGACTGGTCGACAATAGGTTTAAAGAATCTAAATGCAGCCTTACTCGCGTTTCGTGACAGGGACAGTCAAGAACAAGGGCGCTTAAGAGGCTCAGCGAAACTGCAGAAAAGGCATCGTGCTGGCTGTGGAACAGCCGCAACGGGCTGTGGAACTCGGGACAGTAATTTGTTTTCAACATAGTGGTTATTGTAGCAAGATTTAAAACACGCTTCGTTAATGAATGAAAAAGACGAACATAGTACTACTAGTGTGTTTACAACGTGTGGATTTTTCATTTTGTCATTCACACAACATGCCTAAAAAAATTCACCGAATCTTTTGGCCGAATACCATCACCAACCAAGATCTGCTTACTCGGAGTAAGCAAGAGGACATGCACACCATCATAGCTGGCAGACGCTGGAGCTGGTGTGAACGGTGGTTTGGTTTTGATAGAGCGAAAGAGTGTGGAAAAATGGTTTAAGAAATATAAATAAGTTTAGTTACAGATTATTTGTCATTGTTGCAGGGAGATAAGATGAGTGAAGTAAGGCTTTGTCGTAAGGGAGGAAACTCCACATATTTCGGTTGATGGATAAAAGTGCTAGATTATGGTTAAGTAGATTTAGTGGGTCAGCAATTATGGTGTAGAAAATTAGCATATGACGAGTTTGTAGTAAGCCTTAAAGAAGAGGGTACGCTGTTCAGGTAAAACATTCAAAGGGGGATAATGTAAGATTTATGTCCCTTGCGGATTTGAGTGAGTTGGAAAAAAAAGTACGCACGGGAAAGTTGAGATGCGTGAACACAGTTTAGGGGGAACAAAGAAAAATGAGAACGGGGTTGTTTAGAGCAGTCGGGTTTGAGACGCGCTTAATTTCTTCGTTGATATATCAGTAACATGTGTAGCTCAGCAGACCAGGTCTGAGCAGAGAAGAATAATAGATGAAAATCTTGGCAAAGTGACAGCCCTGGCGGTAAGGCCAGTTTTCTCTTAGTGAGATATACCAAGAGACATATGAAAAGAAAAACATAAATAAAATAAACAGTCAGTATAGAAGAGAGACAAGAAGTTTCTACCTGAAGAATTATAGGATATTGGGATAGCTGAAGAAAGCAAGTAATAAGAAGACAAGAAATTGCAGTTTTGAATATTGAATACTTTTGTTGCTGAAGAAGCTGTTGTTATGAAAGACTGCTAACCTTGTTAATAAAGTTCAACCTTTGACATCTTCACTGTTATTACTAAGGTAAATTCGTTTGAAGCAACAGAGAGTATGAGAAAATATCTTAGTCAGTCTGAGAGAAGGAAGTTTGTCACATTTACCTTACAACATACTATCTACTGAAAGGGCAGTGGTCCGAACCTTCAAATACGATCCACGGCCACACTGGGTTGGCCATGTCCTCAGAAGAGACCCCGATGCCATCACAAGAACAGCTATGCTATGGACCCCTGAAGGAAAACGAAAGAGAGGCTGACCAAAAACAACTTCGCGGAGGACTGCAGAGGCTGAGATGCAAAGAATGAACCAGATTTGGGACACTGTACGAAGGATGGCCACCGACTGAGCAAAGTGGAATCAATTTGTTGTTGCTCTATAAGACGCCACCAGGCGTGATGGCCACTGACTACTTTGACGGTCGGTGGCTAAGGATCAAAGAAGAAGAAGTTCCAGAGATAGTACTTTCTGCTGGTACAAGCAATAACTATGATAAAGAATAGAAACGAAACGTTCTCCTGAGTGTTGCGTTTTCGACACATAGTTATGTGCCCCCCTCTTCAATTCCACCATCCCATTTAACTCAGAATTTACCCTCGATGATAATTAAATTTAATCACTCGGGATAAAACTGTCTTTACATTTAAATTGAATAACTTTTATAGTCACTTTACATTTAAATTGAAAGGTTAATATATAGTACAGATAAAATATGTTTACATTTACATTTCCACTGAATGAAAAGTATTCACAATATAAACTGAATATGTTTTCATTTATGTTTACACTGATTTAAAAGCTTGAAACTTTCATTAATTTTAAAGTGAATATGTTTACATAGACATTTACACTGGTTTTAAACTGTAAGTATTATAATTAGAATGTACATCATTTCTTTCATCTTTCCCTCCCTGCTCCATATGGAACCTGTAGGGCTTGGGACTCTTTATGCGTTTTTTTCTCTGTAAGAATCTAGCAATAAAGCAATCACCAGCCCTTGGCAATGGTGGTTCATGAAATCATCATTCTGTACGCTGAGGTTGCCAGCTTCAAATGACTTGGACATCCACTAGCTATTTTCACATATTAATATTCACATGGTAATATATATATATATATATATATATATATATATATATATATATATATATATATATATATATATATATATATATATATATATATATATATATATATATATATATATATATATATATATATATATATATATATATATATATATATATATATATATATATATATATGTTAGTTCACATGTTAGTAATGAAATATAAAATGTAATCCTGGCTCACAGAATTTTTTGCTCAGAGGAATAAAAGGCACTAGCAGATACCTTATTTCACGTGTACTTGGGGTCGTTAATTTTATCTTTAATTCCCTCTCTGACTCCGTGTGTTTCCTTCAGTTTCCTCAGACAGCGGCTTTCCTTATTAAAATGATAGGGATTTCCGTAGCTGTTTTTTGTAAGTGCGCCAAGATTCTCCAATAAAAGGTGTCCGGTCTTATAAAATGGAATTCTGAATTCTAACTTCTGGCAAGTCTGGTGTCTTGGCAAGCGATCTTCACAGTAGATTTGGCTGACTGAAGCCTTAGGTTATATTCACAGTCCTGCCCCCGCATCTGTTTGTAACGAAGCTAAGACAGCGCTAATCGTTTCAAACCAAAAAGGGGGGGGGGGGGATTTTAAAATATTCTTGACATGGAAAAATTTGGAACATAATGTAGAGGTCAAGTCTTTCGTATATGGAATGAAAATATCCGATGCCCTGGCAGGCGAACTCACCAACACATCTGTAAACGCATACTACAAATGTGTTTCAGATGTAACAAATTTATTACTTTATCAGAAAGTAATCTATTCGCAGACGGGTAATCTCGTTATCTGTCCCACGCTCTGGCCTTTATCAGCGATTTAAGCAAATACGCTGGCGGTTGGACGGCCAATCTGTAGCGGCCAAGCTGTGGTACACAAGAATTACCAACTTGTCTGACGTTAAATATTACCTCCGCCTCTCCTTGGAAATGTGATGTGTTAATCATCAACAAGGAGTGTCAAATGTTTGAATAAACAAATTCTCTGTTACATAGCAAACAGAAAGAAAAGGGTGCGACCATGGAAAATCAAGCATAATAAATCTGTACACAAATGTAACTGATTACTGCCGTAGTGAAAGAGAGATCGAGAAGACAAGGTCGCCCCAATACGTTCTTTGACAACGGCGAACGATGCCTCAGTTGGCTGATTGTGGTGTTTCTGGAAACGGAGTCTCCTAGATCTGGGGCATATTTGCGTATCGGCTCCAATGACGCTCACTGATCTGCACAGCCACCACACTACACTATTGGATGGACATAGGTATAGCATACATATAGGCGTGAGGGAGGTGGCAGGGAAGCGAACCCGTCAAAATTGTTTGCTGAAATCGTACTCAAATCTTCCGCCAGACAGATAATCGCTGACGTACACGGACCACAGCCGGCTCCCTCAGACATACACTTTGGCTTTCTTTGTCCCCTCCCGCCGAGGTGTAGGGAGGCACAGTGACCAACCGCGAAACACAGGTGGTCACCCGCCTGCTTTGTCTGGGTCGGAAAGGAGTTACGTCAAAGTCAACCATTGCTTTCACGTTTACCGTCTGCATTCAAGTTGGCGCGACACTAAAGCGATTACAATTAATCGTCAAGATAGTCAATTACCCGTGAAATAACAATATTGCAGTGTGAGAAAAGGTATAGCAATTTAGGGAGTGTCAATGGCCGGCACGAATTCATGTGCGAAAAATGAAGAAATAAATCGATAATGTAGGAGAGAAAGAAAAAATGTAAAAGGAAACCCACAAATATCGTCACAATACACAAACTACTCACCCTTCTTAGTGTTGTCCACTCTTCATCAGAATGTTTACACACTGGTTGTTGATTTAACTAGACTGAATTAATCTAGGCTAGTGTCACTTTTTAGAATTTAACAATCTACTTGTGGTTGTTCGTCCATCACGGGTGATGAAGACCACTCTGTTCATCCAATTATTTAAGAATATGTTAGGTTAGTCTATGGATACGAAGGTGACTGAAGAGCCCGATGCGGGCCTGGAAAGATCTTGGACAGTGTGGGCAGGGAATGTTTGCTTCATGTGAAGGTTTTATTTCACGGTCCTTTCTAGCTTGTCTCCGCTGTTCCGCTGCTGCTCTTCTGGATGATTCGCATGCTGCTGCACCTTTACGAAGAGATGTGCGCCAAGCAGTTCGGTCTTGCGCAGCAGCTTCCCATGTGTCTGGGTTTATGTCAAAGGTTTTCAATGACGTCTTTAACGTGTCTTTGAAGCGCTTCTTTTGGCCACCATGGGAGCGTTTACCCTTCTGCATCTCACCATAAAAGAGTATCTTTGGCAGTCGATGGTCTGGCATGCGGACTACATGACCTGCCCAGCGAATTTGTGACTGCATCAGAATAGTATCAATACTAGGGATACCAGCTCTGTCAAGAACGGCGGTATCCGGGATCTTGTCTTGCCATTTGATGTTCATTATCTTCCTGAGACAGACTGTATGGAAGTGGTTTAGCTTCTTTACGTGGCGCCTGTATACAGTCCATGTTTCACATGCATATAGCAGCACTGGAAGCACCGCAGCTCTGTACACCTTCAGCTTTGTCTGTAGACTAATGCCACTTCGATGCCAAACGTTGGTGTATAGTCTGCCAAATGTGCTGCTGGCTTTGGAGATCCTGGTGTTCACCTCATCATCAATGACAATGTTCTGGGATAGTGTGCTACCAAGGTATGTGAATCTGTTCACAACATTCAGTTTCTCACCATTAACCTTGATGACTGGCTCAGTATAAACTGTGCCAGGAGCTGGTTGGTACATGATTTCTGTTTTCTTCGTGTTGATGGTAAGCCCAAAGTTGGCGCAGGCTTCGGAGAATCTATCCACACTATGCTGCAGATCAGCCTCTGAGCCAGCATTGAGGGCACAATCATCAGCAAACAGAAGATCTCTGATGGTGTGTGATTTGACCTTGGTTTTTGCTTGAAGCCTCCTAAGGTTAAACAATTTTCCATCAATACGATAACTAATGTCGATTCCTGTGTCCCCGTCTCTAAAAGCATCAGTCAGCATAGCAGAAAAACATGATACTGAACAGAGTCGGTGCAAGTACGCACCCTTGTTTAACTCCATTTGAGACGGGGAAAGGCTCTGATAGCTCACCGTTTTCCTGAACTCTAGCCTGCATTCCATCATGCAGTTGCTGCACTATTGTGATAAATTTCTTTGGGCAGCCGTATTTTGCCATGATCTTCCATAGACCCTCTCTACTGACCGTGTCGAACGCCTTTGTCAAGTCGATGAAAGCTGTGTACAGGTCACAGTGCTGTTCTTGGCATTTTTCTTGTAGCTGTCTTGCAGCGAACACCATATCTGTGGTTCCACGTTCTTTCCGGAATCCACACTGACTTTCAGGTAAAAGACCTTTGTCAAGATGAGCCGTAAGGCGATTCAAAAGGATTCTGGCGAATATCTTCCCAGCGATTGATAAAAGAGAGATGCCTCGATGATTGTTGCAGTCTTGGCGATTACCTTTACGTTTATATAGATGTATAATTGAGGCATCTTTGAGATCGTGTGGGATGGTTTCACTCTGCCACATTTGCTGGAAGATCATATGAAGTTTCTCTATCAGAACTGCACCGCCATCTTTATAAACCTCAACAGGAATTGAATCGGAGCCAGGGGCCTTTCCACTAGACAGTTGACGAATCGCTTTTTTAGTTTCCTCCAGAGTTGGTACATCATCTAATGCTTCATTTATAGGAATTTGGGGCAGGCGGATGATGGCTTCGTCGTTAATAGATGATGGCTGGTTCAAGATATTATTAAAATGTTCAGCCCAGCGTTGGAGAATTTTTTCCTTGTCTGTAATTAGTGTTTTTCCATCTGCATTAAGGAGGGGAAATGATCCTGATGATGTTGGACCATAGACCGCTTTGAGTGCAAGGTAAAAGTTTTTCAAGTCATGGCTGTCAGCAAAGCCTTGGATCTCATCTGCTTTATTACTCAGCCATGAATCCCGCATCTGGCGTAGTTTATGTTGGACGATTCTACGCATGTTGTTGAAAGCGTCTTTTCTTGGATGTAGATTTTGGATCATTTAAATATGCTTTATGGAGATGGTGTTTCTCAGCCAACATCTGCTTTATATCATCTGAGTTCTCATCAAACCAGTCATTTTGTTTCTTGATGGAAGGACCCAGGACCTCTGTAGCAGTGTTGTAGATCTGCTCACTTAGGGCTGCCCAATTTGTTTCCACACTTTGGCCGTCTAGCGAGATAGATTTGAGACGGTCTTCTAAGGTGTCAGTAAATGACTGTTTGATTTTTGTCTTCTTTAGTTTGGTGACATCCAGCCTCTTTTGAGTTTTCTTCCCCTGAGGGCGCCTGGCTGGTTGGATACGAATTTTAAGTTTAGATACAATGAGGCGATGATCAGTCCAGCATTCGGCACCACACATGGACTTGGTCACCCGGACATCTTGCCTGTCCTTCTTCCTAACAATTACATAGTCAATTAGGTGCCAATGCTTTGAGCGAGGGTGCATCCAGGAGGTCCTGTTGCGGGTAGGAAGTCGAAAAATGGTGTTGGTGACAAGGAGGTCATGTTCTGCGCAAGTCTGGAGGAGACGAAGTCCATTACTGTTACAGCGACCCACGCCGTACCTACCAATAGTGCCATTCCAGGAGATGTTATCTGAGCCTACTCTTGCATTAAAGTCACCAAGAATGATGAGCTTATCTGCTTTAGGAACTGATGCAATGACTGCATGTAGTTCTTCGTAAAACTTATCCTTGACATCATCCTGGTTTGTCATAGTTGGTGCATACGCGCTAATGATGGTGGCATGTTTTCTTCCATAGAACAGAGGGATCTTGACCGTCATGAGTCGGTCATTTATTCCCTTTGGGGGCCCCGCTAACTTGCTGACAATTGCTGTTTTGATTGCAAATCCAACCCCTGCTTCTCGTCTTTCTTCAGTTCCTCTTCCGCTCCAAAAGAATGTATAACCTGCACCCTTTTCGCAAAGTTGGCCCTCGCCTGCAAGTCGAGTTTCACTCAGTGCTGCTATGTCAATGTTGTACCTGGCCAGTTCTCTCCCAATCAGGGCAGTTCGTCTCTCAGGTCTGTTTGCGTTAAAGTCTTTGTCAAGTAAAGTGCGCACATTCCATGCCCCTAGAATGAGGGTGAAAAATCTGTCCTTTCTTTTTCTTATATGTCGACCGCCGAAGTAGGGTACCCACCAACCGCGGTAAGCTGGTTAGGTAATGGTGAAGCAGGCAATGTTTAGGTCACCTTTTCTAGCCCCTTCCTCATGCCATGGAGGTGAGCAGTGCTTTCCTAAAGAGGGCTGCTCAGACACTCAGGGGGCTGCCGAATCCCACTGCTGCTCCGATCAGTGGAAGACGACCATATGGCCTGAGCCGCCTGTGTGTAGGTCTGCGACTACGACTGCCAGCGTACCCACGCCTGCCGCTTCGCCGCTCGCCCATCGCCACAGGACTTGTTGTGAGTGGATGGATGAATGGATGAATGGATGAAAGAGTGACTTGCGCGGTGATTTGGATTAAAGTGAGGAAGAGTTGCGCAATTCGTCGACCTCACTCTCTCGCCTGGGTCCATCTCAATCCAGTGGCAAGACAAGTCAAGACGACTGGAGATGAAGTCAGGTGCAGTGGATGACCAGGGCTTTCTACGTGCCTCGCCGTGCTCCTTACGCTCCATAGCGCGTTGCTGGTAATCGCCGTCATGCCCGTTGAACCAACAGGTGGTTTCTTCCGCGCAGTCTATCGAATCCAGTCTTCGCATGCATGGGTAGGCAGACCCTAACTCACCGAAGGTTTATAACCAATTCGGCTACCCTCACCTAGTTTAGCCGGCCTGTCAAAGCCGTTGTCCGGGGGTGGCCGCTGTCGCATGCTGACAGCTACGAGGAGCCACAGGTGAGAGCTGGATGCCAGGTTTGGACCAAAGGTGGCTGAGCTGCCCTAAAAAGGGCATGACAGCTCCTTCACCAGAGGTACTACCAATACCTGACTTCCCAACACCCCCAACAATCTACTTAGCACTAGTGGAAACTAATAGTTAGGCATTCAGACCTCCAGGAAGACCCAGAGTCTGCTGGGAGGACAACATTATGCAATATCTGAAGGACTGAAGACTAGATTGAAACCAGGCCAGAAGGAAGACAGCCGATAGGATAATATGGGGCTGCCTCCTCCAAACCTCTACACCTCACGGTAGAAGAGGGATGACTAAGTAAGGAAGTTCTCAGAACTAGAACGCAGTGTGAGATCCTTGTTATCAAGTATAGTATCGCACTTTTGAGCATTGAAAGTCTTAGTAATAATTAATCTTAGCGTTACGGATGCTAATATAAATCTTTAGGAATATCTTTGTATCGCTGGGTATTCTGAAGATTCTGGACTATAAATTAGAACAAAGGAAAGCATGGGTTTGTGTCCAGGTTTATGTTTGCCTCCGCTCCGCCATCTTAATTTAGAGAAAATATTCATATACCGTATATGCTCGAGTATAAATCGATCCCACTATAAGTCGACGCCTAGATTTTAAGATTTTTTTTTTTTTTTTTTTTTTTTTTTTTTTTTTTCGTACGCCCGCTAATACTCGAGGCGAAATCTCAGGTTATTATTTATGTCTAACCTGACATTGATTTTACGTGAGTATCCCTTTATTTCTTGTACAGAGACAAGTGTCCCTCGCCATTCAGGCAAATACTCTCCGATTTCGGAGGTACCCATTGCAGCTGGGTCGGCTCAGGAGCCGCCAGTCCCTGGTCGACGACACTCCTTCAAATGTTCTCGCCAGGTCTCGAGTTAATCCAGTCCAAATCCCGGTCGACGAAAAATCCTCAAATGCCGTCGCCCGGGTTTGATCCTGTATCACCCGGTCGCCAGAGCGGTGTTGTAACCACTACGCTAGCGCGGCTCCCATTTTAAGATTTAAAATTCGACCAATTTGAAAGACCCGATTATAAGTCGAATGAGTTTGCCAAATGCTCGCATTGCACTGGATTTTCCTTGGCTTTCTGCAATTTTTTTCCTCACTTTCAGCTTAATCCTTTCCCTTTAAAACGCCTGAAATCGCCCAATTAATATGTAAAAATTGTATGTCAGAATAAATTAATTCTGTATAAAAGATGAGAGAAAGGAAGGGCATAATGTCAGACAAGACTGCGTTCATAATTCTCAACTCTTTGTAAATAAAGTTTGTTCATTCGCCCCGAAAGTCTGATTACAGTTGTCGGTAAATGCTAAGTAGCAACGAGATCTCGGCATTTAGTGAAATATATAAATAAATTTCCGTTACATTAAGATGCTTCTGTCTTTTTGAATTTTTTTTAAAAAGAGGACATTGATATTATGATCTTATCATTATTTTTTTAAAGCCAAGGCTTTCCGGGCGATCGAGTATTTTCTGTGGGATCTGAGAAGTGACTTGTTATTTGATCAGGATGCTAACCGTGCTGCCGAATCAGATTCTACAGACGAGACACTAAGACCCTGATCCAAGCAGAAAAGTACAAGAACATGCCAGTGTTACGGTATATGATATTAACGCCGTCTGCTAAAGGTTACCAGACGTGCAATTATAAAGGTTAAGACATTTAATATATTGCGATAGATGTTTCAATTAATGAACGCTTTATACACGATCGATTATGACGTGTATAGCGTTGTTTAGGACACAGTCGGTAACTAAGAAACGCTACCCTTTTCACATTGACCGTCAAGCTGTTAAGACGCGTCTGACTCTCCTTCCAATGTTGGGCATTGTATTGCCATACAGATATATTTTATGTAAGTACGGACATGGGTCAGTCCATTGCTATTACGAAGATTTCAAATGATTAAAGGTCAGTACGAAAGTAAAAATTAAGGAAGGATGAATTACAGTCCATAGTATTTGATTTTGCCAGACTCATAGACTCACTGTCGGCCGTTGGAAAACCCCAACCGCGCGTGCATACAGCTATGAGCTAAATTTGATGACAAGGACTGAATCTGCTATGCCAGTAATTTTCAAGTTATAATATTGGACAACATGCATGAATCGTTTTTGACTGTAAACTGATAAATGGGGTGGATATTGAACCGAACTTGTCCACTTATTCTGCCATATCTATGCCAATATATTTTCAAGTTTATAATAATACCTTTGTGATTGCATGAATCGTTTTGACGTGTAAAACCCTGGAACCGGATTTGCAACATCATCGTATTCCAAGTCATTCAATTATTGTTCAGAATCTTCCACCCCTGCATTCGCGTAATCTTACATAGAAGGCACGATACACGATCACTCAAGAATATCAAGAAGATAAAACAATGGCCAGACATTTATAACTGTTTTATTAATATCACATGGAACATTATTCAGAGCTAACCAAACCACGCCTTGCAACAGACCACTTCCACTTGCAACAGTGGTTTGGTTAGCTCTGAATAATGTTCCATGTGATATTAATAAAACAGTTATAAATGTCTGTGTTACGTGCAGTCTTTGCTATCTAGCAATATAGTTTGTCTGTAGGCTTGTTATGTATGAAAATATGTTATAACAATATTTCGGGTCTAAAGTATTTTTGTTAGAACCCTAATTTAAAGGGCGAATACCTAAAATTGACTTTTGGAAAAAGTAAATATTTAGTTACCTGCTCCTGAAGTCCTATATTGAATATACCAGCTGACGGATAGGAGAGGTTGATGCGAACTGCGCATGGGCAAACAAAAAAGTAGGGTGTAGCAGATTTCCGGCAAGGGAGGCCGTCATGTTTTGACCTGGGTTAGTCAGACGAAAAATGTCTGGACGTTTCTGCATTGTGTCGGGGATGGAATTTCTTCCACATATAGTATAGAATTCCCCAGTGTTATTTCTGGTCGTCAGGAGGACGATAGTTATTATATAGTGGTGTGCGGATTCTATGTCAAGGTAGAGTTGATATAATTACACTTCCTTGTTCTCAGTGCAAACTGAACATAATGTTGGGTCAACCGGTGAGGTGTGCTCACTGTGGTTGAAAGGACGAATTTTCTATGTATTAAGCTCGTTGGAGCCATTTAAGACTGTTAAGTCTATATGCACGCACAGGAACCCAGGAGAATAACATTATTCTAAAGACTCGCATGATTAGCGATATGTATAGTTTTTTGAAGTTAAACGTCCATGTCTGCACACGAGGGAACTCACAGTGTTTACTGTTCGTAGAGGCCTAATGTATGACCGTCTGGAGTGGAAGACCGGATGGTTTACAAGTTGTTATTGCGATAACGTTGAAGAAGGAAACTCGCCTGATACATGAGGGAGTTTTATAAGCCTATCGTCGAAAGGACAGATCTTCACGCCACGTCCGATTAGAGTGATGGACTATGTTATTCTTCGTCACCCGCCATGTTTGGGGGTCGACTGAAGAAGAGAAGAAGAGTGATTTAAGGAGAGATATTTAAGAAGGTATCTGACGTTGCAAAGTCAGGATGAACAGGGAGTAGGTGTTGCTACTAGTTTGGAATGATGGATAATGTGGAGTCAGCAACTTGCTGACATATATATAAATATGGATATAATTTACAACTTATACATTTGAAATGAACTGTCTTCATGTCCGCCATGTTTCGATGTCAAGATTATATGGATGTGTCTACATTGTCTTGTGACTGTGACTTTAATAAATGGTAGAAAAAGTCCACAGCTGTTCACCCACATTATTGACTTCATACCTGTGATATGTTTAAGAACTACCTACATCAACTGTACATCCACTCCACCTCTACTCCTGTCAATATGATGAACGACACACACACACATATTGGTACGTTACGTCTTATGGTACATGTCTCCACTACAACCTGGATGTCCACCTTGGCGAACACTTATACCACCCATTCGCGATATAACATTACAGCACGATATAACCACCAACAACTCTCTACTTAGGGTTTGAAGTACACAACACAGAAGAGAGAGAGGACATACTCCATCATCTTCACAGCCATGACATTACAATACATTTAACAGTGGTGCCAACTACGTGGGTTTGCAAGGTGAGACCCTGATTTTCGAACACAGACGTCATCTTCTTCAGTTTACAAAGTACCCGGCATTGCACATTGTCACAGATTCCAAAGTACCCGGCGTTGCATATGAAACCTCGATTTTCACAACAGACATCATTTTCATGAGATTTCAAAGTACCCGGCATTGCCCATCAAATCACAGTATTAACAGTAATTTACATTTAGAAGGCCAAGATTCTTGAACGTTGGTAGTATTGTTTCGAAGGACAAGTTCCGAGTATACCATCGCAACAGTTGAAGAATCAAGATCTATGCTACATTTTTTTCATCGATGGAACATCATCTGGATGAATGACTATTATTAGATATTGAAAAACTGTGAAATAAAAGTAACCAGTGACTGGGTTGTCAACATACTCTATACTATAATTAAGCTGTAATTAAGCCTTCTCTACAACACCCTTCATATATGCTATATATATTTATGTTTACATGTTACATGTTATTTGTTTGTATATTATATAAGTTTATATGTCTGCGGGCTGGTTGGGTGTGTGACTGATCTGAGATATACCACGTCATAGAGGTCTTAGATTAGTGTTCTGTAGGTGCAAGTTTTCTTGATTGAAAATTTGCTAGCGACAATTCGTTGCTATTTGAGTTAGTTGTCACGAGAGGTATTTTCTTCGTTGTTTTTGTAACATTTTTTTCTATTTTTTAGTTTTGGTTAAATTTGTTTGTATTTGTAGGTCTACTCTTTTCTGTCGTTTATTTCTATACACCATTTATGTTTATACACTGTGACGTCATTTATTTGTGTACATTTTCGCAGTTATCATCACATCCTTTGTGAGATTTCCTTCAGTTTAATTTTTTGGTTTAGTTGACTTCTGCGAATGTTATCGTAGTGTCTTGAATATTTGTCTTTGTATTATTGTTGATTGTTTTGTTTTCTATTGGCACAGATACTTAGACATACACTATTTACATTGTGATTACATTTATGATATAAATCGCTGATAATATTGTTATTATAAAATAACTATACAAGACCTTACTAAAGGCTTGCTTCCCACAGAGATTGGGATAAAGGGAGCTGGTTAGTCAAGTTTTATTAAAACTTGCTATCATTTACTTTGAAATAAATTATATTATTATTTCAGGTTACTGATCAGATTATCAGACATAATGTCTAGTTTGTACTTTTGGGTCGAAAAGGAATACTTTCGTATGACTACTAAGGAAATAGAAGAATTCTTAGATTCCTACAGTGAACAGGGAAATTCCTTTGGAATGACTAATGAGGAAGTAAACGAATTCTTGGATTACTACATTGAAAAGGCGTGTTCCATGCGTATGTCTACTAGGGAATTACGAGAATACGTAAAAGATAAAATGGAAATGGAAAAGAAAATAAGAGAAGCTGAACAGAAGAGATTACAAAGAGAAGCTGAGAAGAAAATATTAGAAAAACAGGCTGAGGAGAAAAGATTAGACAGAGAAACCGAGGAGAGAAAAGTGAAGAGGGAAGATGAAGTAAAACTCTTAGCTTTGGAGTTGAATGTATTAAAGGAAACTATAAATGAGCTTCAAAGTGACAAGAAAGCTCTTACTGATAAGTTATCAGCAATGAATGATGAAAATGCTACATTGAAGAGTAAAGTGACTCAATTGATAGCTGATAATAGGAAATTTGGTGAATTCTCTCTTAGACAGAAAAAAGAGTTAGAAGATGAAGTTACCTCATTAAAACAGATGATGGATAATCAGGTAGATAAGGTGAACTCTTCCACGCTTGATTTAAAACTACTGTGGAAAATTATAGAAACATTAGCTCTTCCTCATGAGAAGAAATTAAAACAATCTCAAATGAATGAGAAAAAGGAATTTGAAGATGAGATGAGTTTTTCTAAATATGAACAGTGGTTAGAAAGTGATATGAGCTTGGCTCAATACGAGCAGTATTGTAAAGAAAATGCTTGCAAAGGGGACTTGAAACAAGTCAAAATGGACAATGAGAAATTAAGGGTTGAGATGCAGTCACTACAACTGGAGTTGACACAGTTAAGAGCGAATAAGGTAAATGATGAGAAAGATGATGCACTTATAACTACTCATCATAGTGCTATGGAAGCACTCAAACTTGAACTTGTTCAAGAAAAGGCTAAGGTTTTAGAAGCTACGTCTCAGATGACAAAGTTGAGAAAAGAGCTTAAAGATAGTATGGCTAAAGAGAAGACTCTTATTTCTCAGTTACAAGACATAAGGTTGGATTATGACAGGAAAATTAAAACCAACGAAAGAATATACAAAGCTGTTTCTAGAGAGAAAGCTGTTGCGGAAGTAGAAATTGCTAAACTTCGCAACAGAATTGATGGTTTGTTAGACATTGTTTTGTACAATAACATGTTATCTACTACTAAAGTGGATAGACTGAAACATAAACATGATGATCAACATGTTACGAATGCAAAGAGCCAGCGACGGACACTCGATGCTAATAGTAACACTAAGCAATATGTGAACAAATTTTTTCGTGGCAAATATGGTTTCCCACGTGATAACGATACCGCCTCTAATGGGAGTTGGCGTCAAGCCAACAAAAGTAATCATATTGTTAGTCCTTTACATCAGGGTAACAACACTGGAAAATGTCATAATAAGGCTCCTCTAACGAATCAAGCATCGACTTCGCAAATTACTGATAAATTTGTATCTGGGAATAAAACTTTTAGTATTAGTTCCCGAAATAAGAACGATTATGTTCGGAACAATAAGAACCCTATTATCCCTGTTACTCATCATACTCAGCACAGACAGTGTGATGCTCCTTTCAAACACAGTGCCAAAGGGAAAAATAAAAGCAATTTTGCTAAGAGAGATAATCGGGATTGTGGACATTACCAAAAGCGTCCATATGATAATAGTTCTTCTTCAAAGAACTGGAGGCAATTTAATGGTCCTCAACATTTTGGTACTAATGACTATAAGAACTTTGATAGAGGTTACCAACCTTATAATGGTTTTGCTTGGAGACAACAAAATCCATTGAGAAGATATTTTGATCAAAGAGAAGATAACAATAGCAACTATGCTAATTGGAGGTCAAATAAAAGCAATGGTCTTAATAGAGATAGTGATAGATCTCGTTGTGATGGTAGATCTCAACATGATTCCACCTAACTGTTAGGTCTTGGACTTCCTGATACGTCTAAGTCTATAATAGTTCTTTTCTATATCAAGATATGTACACATTTGTAATTTGTAATATAATGATCGTATCACTATTTAGCGGTTCATTGATGTAAATTCACCGCTGTTCTTTGATGATTTTTCTTCTTCGTTAATCAAACAATGATACTATACGAAATTATGGTATGAAATTTTTGTATGCATTGTGTAATTGCCAGAATTGTAGTATACGTTGGTGACACCTTCCTGGAAACATTTATTCGTAGAGAAACAATTTCGCTCAGATTATGAGATATATTCTCATCAGACTTAGCCTCATATTAGGAGTTATATTTATTCCTGATATTTTCATCTGCGCATTATTCATGCGTTGTGAGCCTATTGTACGTTGCTCCTAGATGTATTTCAAAAAAAAAAAAAATGTTCCATTTTTTTTTCCCGGGAGGTGTGGTAAGACTGTTACGTGCAGTCTTTGCTATCTAGCAATATAGTTTGTCTGTAGGCTTGTTATGTATGAAAATATGTTATAACAATATTTCGGGTCTAAAGTATTTTTGTTAGAACCCTAATTTAAAGGGCGAATACCTAAAATTGACTTTTGGAAAAAGTAAATATTTAGTTACCTGCTCCTGAAGTCCTATATTGAATATACCAGCTGACGGATAGGAGAGGTTGATGCGAACTGCGCATGGGCAAACAAAAAAGTAGGGTGTAGCAGATTTCCGGCAAGGGAGGCCGTCATGTTTTGACCTGGGTTAGTCAGACGAAAAATGTCTGGACGTTTCTGCATTGTGTCGGGGATGGAATTTCTTCCACATATAGTATAGAATTCCCCAGTGTTATTTCTGGTCGTCAGGAGGACGATAGTTATTATATAGTGGTGTGCGGATTCTATGTCAAGGTAGAGTTGATATAATTACACTTCCTTGTTCTCAGTGCAAACTGAACATAATGTTGGGTCAACCGGTGAGGTGTGCTCACTGTGGTTGAAAGGACGAATTTTCTATGTATTAAGCTCGTTGGAGCCATTTAAGACTGTTAAGTCTATATGCACGCACAGAAACCCAGGAGAATAACATTATTCTAAAGACTCGCATGATTAGCGATATGTATAGTTTTTTTGAAGTTAAACGTCCATGTCTGCACACGAGGGAACTCACAGTGTTTACTGTTCGTAGAGGCCTAATGTATGACCGTCTGGAGTGGAAGACCGGATGGTTTACAAGTTGTTATTGCGATAACGTTGAAGAAGGAAACTCGCCTGATACATGAGGGAGTTTTATAAGCCTATCGTCGAAAGGACAGATCTTCACGCCACGTCCGATTAGAGTGATGGACTATGTTATTCTTCGTCACCCGCCATGTTTGGGGGTCGACTGAAGAAGAGTGATTTAAGGAGAGATATTTAAGAAGGTATCTGACGTTGCAAAGTCAGGATGAACAGGGAGTAGGTGTTGCTACTAGTTTGGAATGATGGATAATGTGGAGTCAGCAACTTGCTGACATATATATAAATATGGATATAATTTACAACTTATACATTTGAAATGAACTGTCTTCATGTCCGCCATGTTTCGATGTCAAGATTATATGGATGTGTCTACATTGTCTTGTGACTGTGACTTTAATAAATGGTAGAAAAAGTCCACAGCTGTTCACTCACATTATTGACTTCATACCTGTGATATGTTTAAGAACTACCTACATCAACTGTACATCCACTCCACCTCTACTCCTGTCAATATGATGAACGACACACACACATATTGGTACGTTACGTCTTATGGTACATGTCTCCACTACAACCTGGATGTCCACCTTGGCGAACACTTATACCACCCATTCGCGATATAACATTACAGCACGATATAACCACCAACAACTCTCTACTTAGGGTTTGAAGTACACAACACAGAAGAGAGAGAGGACATACTCCATCATCTTCACAGCCATGACATTACAATACATTTAACAGTCTGGCCATTGTTTTATCTTCTTGATATTCTTGAGTGATCGTGTATCGTGCCTTCTATGTAAGATTACGCGAATGCAGGGGTGGAAGATTCTGAACAATAATTGAATGACTTGGAATACGATTGATGTGACAAGTCGGTTCCATAGAGTCCACCAACATTTAATACAGTTTACACGTCAAAACGATTCATGCATGTTGATCACAAAGGTACATATTATAACTTGAAAATATATGGCATAGATATGCAGATATCCTATCAGTCCTTGTCCAATAATCAAATTACTGTATGCAGATTGTCATAGCTGTATGCACGCGCGGTTGGGGTTTTCCAACGGCCGACAGTGAGTCTATGAGTCTGGCAAAATCAAATACTATGGACTGTAATTCATCCTTCCTTAATTTTTTACTTTCGTACTGACCTTTAATCATTTGAAATCTTCGTAATAGCAATGGACTGACCCATGTCCGTACTTACATAAAATATATCTGTATGGCAATACCATGCCCAACATTGGAAGGAGAGTCAGACGCGTCTTAACAGCTTGACGGTCAATGTGAAAAGGGTAGCGTTTCTTAGTTACCGACTGTGTCCTAAACAACGCTATACACGTCATAATCGATCGTGTATAAAGCGTTCATTAATTGAAACATCTATCGCAATATATTAAATGTCTTAACCTTTATAATTGCACGTCTGGTAACCTTTAGCAGACGGCGTTAATATCATATACCGTAACAGCCAGCACATCCAATGAAAACTAGATTTAGAGATTTAGCTATTGGGAGGTTGAAGAGAAGCAGCGTTGTGCATCGGTCCAAAAAACTAATTAGAACATACAAGGATGAACTACCAGGCATCACTGGAAATAATTCTCACACTCCTCCCAACCCCATGGGAACAACAACAATATTTCAGCATTAAGACCTCCATAATTACCACCTGCCCCATGGGAGAGCTAAATACTCTCCAAAGGAAAATAGCAGCATGTGACATGATTGAAGTACTATACCCCAGAGAAGCATGGATCCAAGTATATACTGATGGATCTGCAACCAGAGCAGTGAAGATCTGAGGCGCAGGAGTTTATGTGGTCTATCCAGACAAAGAAAACGAATCCACCTGTTCACCTACTGGAATATTCTGTTCAAACTACTCTGCTGAAGTACATGCCTTAAGCATTGCTGCAGGAATAATAAATAACACAATAAGCCAATGTCAGCAGGTTGTATTCCTTACCTATGCAATGTCAGTTCTGCAAGCCCTCAACAGTGATAAACTGCCTGAGTTAAATAAAGCCCTATGCGAAGTAAATATCACAAGAAGGGTAGTGCTACAGTGGATACCATCACACTGTGACATACCAGGAAATGAGAGAGCAGATACGTTAGCAAAAGAGGGAGCAACACAGGAACAAAAAGAACAAACAATCACATTCCAGAAAAAGAAGACCCTTATCAAGGCCACCAGGAAAATTGACCAACAAAGAGACAACTATCACTATCGTGATCGAGCAAAACAGGTGATCCTGTTCCGTATTAGAACAGGACATAACAGACTGAGTAGTCACTTATACAGACTGAGATTGGTCCCATCACCCCTATGTACGTGTGGACAGGCAGCACAGACAGCCGAACACTTCCTTTAAGACTGCCACATGCTTACTCAATTGCGAACTGAACATTGGCCCACAGAGACGCACATCCACACAAAGCTCTTTGTGAGTCTTGAAGAACTTTCAACCACTGCAACTGAGACATATTATGAAAATAGCTTCATATATCTTTTTCACTATCTACACTTTTCTTTTACCTTTTCATCCACCTATGCACGGTTTAACTTAAACCCTTATATGCTCAGATATCCGTCTCTCTTTCTCATTAGCACGCATTCTATTGCGGTTCGCTATTTCTTTTATGTGTGTTTCGAGCAGACTATTAGCTACGTTGATCTGTAATTTATTCTTAACACCAGCGATTGAAACTCGGTGGATAGGATCAGATAGCGATCAAAGAGACGTGTAAAATTTGCACTGACTTGCATATTACGTTATCCCTGATCTAAGAAAGAGTGTGAGTTCTGTTTTTCGGCTCTAGCGTGGGGAATGGCTTTGATTTACGCGAAAGCCGAAAACTGAACGAAGATTCACCGTAGGTGTTAATATCTGGTGGATAGAACATCTAGCTTTCGATTCTAAAGATCTCTTATAATAGAAGTATCACTTAGTTTTCGATTGGAGACCGTTTTACTTCTGGCTTGTGGTAAATACTATACTAGTAGTTTTGAGTGATTTTAGTGGTAAATCGTCAATTATATTTCACTAAGATTTACTGTGACTTACTAGATAGGTCCGTCATATTATTTACCTAAGATTTTACTGTGTTACAGTGGATAGCAGAACAAATAATAATTTCTAGCTAAACTCTTCCAGCTATAATATAAATTTAATTACTGCTAGTAACCAGTCAGAGAATATTTTAACCAACTAGTAAAGGCACCGTTCATCATGAGTATTGACGAAATATGTATTTATTCCTAATTCATGATAATCGTTTTTTAAATGACTAGAATTTATTTCACGGGAGTTTTAAACGATAAGACTAGCTTTAAGCTTGAAGTTTGTAATTTAAAGTTAAATAACCAAAGTGAATATATTATATTTTATGCGAGGTAGGACACGAGTGGAAATACTATACTAAGGTTAAGCATTGTATTTTTCTCTTCCTTTATACAGTATTTGGGTCAAACCCAAAATCTACCAGCGGCTTCCATGTAAACCTGAGAGTAATCATACTAAAGAACATTTCTTATATTAGTAACTGGGTTTTTCTCAAGGTAAACCTGTCTGAGGTTGTGTTTACACCCAGAAAGAGGCAGAATACCAACCCAAAGAACATTAAGAGTGACTTGATAACTGGCATTTGATCAAGATTTATTGTTCCAATCTCATTTACATTCAGTCCCATAGTGGCGACCTAACAAACCTTAACATTTCCGACGTTTGATCATTTGTGGTGCGACCAAGAATTTTATACTGAGAGAAGTTGCCGACCTGACATTTCCTAAGTACTGGAAACCTCAAGATTCTGACATTGTGAGCACGGTGACATATATTACCTGAACTGATTTAAAGTGACATAAACAGTAATCCAGAAAAATATAGTCATAAAGAGAACGTTCCCCGGATGAATCGGAATTAACCTGTCTCTGTAGAGCTGGGGTTCTCTTTTGCCAAAATAACACTGGAGTTGCTGTGGGTGTGTGTGTCCTAAATATTGCGCCAGAAGGTGAAAATCAAGTTTGTAGGTAAGAACAAATGTCAGTGGCCACTGTTGTGTGGATAGAAAGAAAGCAGGAATTAGTGATTCTTCGATCGTATAAATTCATGTACCCACTTTGTAATTTTTTTATGATGCAAAGTTTTGCTAATACTGTTTCCTTTTCATAATAGATTAACGTATAACTCTGTTCTTTACTGTAGAGGGAATTTCTAGACCATAGCGTATAAATCTTTGACTCTTTGGGGTTAATAACTTCTCTTATAACGGGATCTTGTCTCAACAGAGGGAGGGAGGATTACACCTATGAGTCTAACTCTTTAATTAATTCATTAACCTATGTTTATTTGTATTTGATTTTATATTCAACATATTGCTGTTGTAAAGTTTCTTTATGATAAATAAAATTTACATAAACTTCATTTACGTGTGTCGGTCAGCTTGTCCCAAAAGATCCCTATTCCATTGATGTAGTTTTCACGTCTGTGCGTCTAACTGTCGTCACTTATGTGTGTGTGTAGGTGAGTGGTGATATATATTAATATATATTCTAGTAGACTGTTTGACTAACTAAGTTCTGTTGTAGAGATAGGCTGAACGAGAGAAGCTTCTCGATTTCAGGGACAGACTCTAACTAGTTTCCACCACCTCACTCGTGAAAATCTATTTTCTTTATATTACCTCTCACTGAGCTATCACCTGTTCTAATCTATACAGAAGGGACCAATCTATGTCTTAATTCCCCTATTCAAAATCTACGACAGCAACATACATCCAGAGAACCGGACTTCTTGTGTAGATATTACTAAACAACAGCGAATGAGAAGAAGGAGAAGAAGTGAAATATATAAATAAATTTCCGTTACATTAAGATGCTTCTGTGTTTTTGAATTCTTTTTAAAAAGAGGCCATTGATATTATGATCTTATTATTATTTTTTTAAAGCTAAGGCTTTCCGGGCGATCGAGTATTTTCTGTGGGATCTGAGAAGTGACTTGTTATTTGATCAGGATGCTAACCGTACTGCCGAATCAGATGTGGATATTGAATAAGGGCCCGATTTAGACTCTGACAGTGACACTGACGAAATTGGATCTAGTGAAAGAAATAATGGTAATGTTGATAGATCAAACGAAGGAGGCTAGTCAACAGGCCTACTCCAGTTGAAATGTGTGACTTAATAAGAGTTCAAATGCGTATTACTTAAGATATTTGTGTGAACGGTGGTTTGGTTTTGATAGAGAGAAAGAAGGTAGAAAAAATGGTTGGAGAGATATGGATGGGTTTGGTTGCAGATTATTTGTCGTTAATGAAGGGAGATAAGATGTGTAAGATTAGGCTTTGTCTTAAGGGAAGTAACTTAGAATTAAGTCCATTACAGGTTTGAGTGAGTGAAAAAAAAAAAAAGTATGCACGAGAAAGTCAAGATGCGTAAAAACATGTTAGGCGTGAACGAAGAATGTTGGAACGGGGTTTTGACGGAGTCTGGTTTGAGACGCTCTAGGTGTAGGCAGGGAAAGGTGTTGCTCTCAAGTGTGTAGTTAGATATTGAACGTGCAGCGTATATAAGATATATTCGGAGCACCAAAGTGTGTGTGTAAGAAAAAGTGTATTTCAAATGAAGAAACAAAACAGGTACGTTTTGACATTTTGATTTATAACTAGCGTATGTGGCTCAGCAGACCAGGTCTGAGCAGAGGACAGTAAACAGATGAAATCTTGGTAAAAGTGACAGCCCTGGCGGTTAAGGCCAGTTTTCTCGTATAGAGATATAACAAGAAACATGGGAAAAGAAACAGAAAAGTAAATAAGCAGTACATAAGAACGACAGGAAGTTCTGTCTGAATAAATATATGACAGGTTCTATAGCTGGGACAAGTAATAGTAAGAAGACAAGCAAATGTATGTGAAAAATGGATACTGAGATTGTTTGAAACTGAAGATTGTATTTTGCAAGACTGCCAACCTTGAAGAGAAAGGTTGGGCATACCATTTTTACTCAGTTATCAACGTATGTTAATAAAGTTCTACCATTGATATTTTCACTGCTGTTTTGAGTGGTATCGATTGATCAACAGTGGGTATGAAGAAAAAGTAGAGTCAGTCTGAGTGAAGGAAGTTTCTAGTATTCACGGTTGCACCACACTACTGGGAAAGGGCAGTAGCCCTACACGATGCAAATCCCATCCTCGGCCACAGATTCATGGTGCTCGTGACCAGCCCTACAGTAGGCAGTAGCAAAGACAACAGATGACAGGGTAACTAATGGTGCGAGTAACCAGCCCTACACTAGAATAGTTCAAGAAACTTTTATAAAGAAAGACAGACTCCACTCAGATGTCAGTTTCGGCATCACATATTAGGTACGGTTGCATCAGATATTTTCGTATCTAGCACTACAACGGTCACAGAGTATTTTGGTGCACCTAACCCTATACAAGATAGAGATGTAAAAGACTACAGACAGAAAGAAGGTCAAGTTCACTAAGAAGAAATTACACAGAAAGAAAGAATCCTGCGAGCGAAGAAAACAAATCAAGACAAAACAGAAGTCAAGTATAGTGAAGCGACATCAAAAACAACGAAGTCTATCCAAAGCATCACGAAGGTCAAGTTCATTAAGAAGATACAAATCGAAGGAATCCTGCGAGCTGAAGAAATAAAGCAAGACAACACAGAAGTCAAGACATCACGAAGGACAAGTGCACAAGAAGAATAAAGAACAAAACAGTCTACATCAACCGACAACCGTCAGAATACAGGTACATGCATGAGATAACAATCTGAATGATCAACAGGCCCAACGCGCAAAAATAATAGTATACAGCCGTATAAGACAAAAATTGTGTTGATTAATTCTGAAATACTGGAGGAGCAAGTGTGTATCCCAATCAAGGAAAACAGATTATGTAACACATAAACATTTAGAAACAAATTAAGTTAATTATTAGTGTAGTCAGTTAAATTATGAGAATTAGATTGATAATTGTTTTGTAACTCACAAGAATTATAAATATTGTACACAGATATTGGTTAATAATTCTCTTACAGGTCAACCAAGAGATTTATATTAATTTTTTACAGGTGTTTCTATTAATACTAACACTTACAGGTCAAGACAAGATGCAACAACAACAACAACTTACGGCGGGTTTAGATCCCAATGTGGCTGCTCTGGAGCAGGTAGCTAAGGCTATGACATCCATTAGAAATGAAAGTAAGTTCCAGAATATCCGGAACAGTATAACACCATATGCAGGGAATCCTACTTTATGTAGAAAATGGTTGCTCGAGATACAAAGATATTGCACTTCGGTCAATATGGACCAAGGTGAGTACAAACAAGTTGCATATCTTTCCTCATGTGGGTTAGTAGTAGATTTTATAAGACGCAGGTTTGACACTGTCCCAGATGAGACATGGGAAGATTTTAAGAAAGAACTAATAAGAAGGTATGCACAAATTACGGATGCATCTTACGCGTGGACGATGCTGAGGAGCATACAACAACAAGCAGAGGAACCCATTCAAATGTTCAGCGACAGGTTGTTAAACCTAGCGGAAGAAGTTTTCTTGGGGCAACAAATTAACCAGCAAGAGGTGGAAAAAACAATTAGTGGGCATATTCGTCGATGGGTTGAATGGGATACCAATTAAATTACATCTCCTCAGGAAGGACCCACAAAACTTGTCACAGGCCATTGCACTTGCTACAGCCGAAGAGAACCTTAGAAGAAGACTGGACCTCAGGCTTGGTAGAGTGGTTCCATGTGAAGAAACACAGGAAGAACCTATGGAGATAGGACATTGTCAACAAAGAAGGATAGAAAGACGAGGGAGAGGAAGGGAAACGTTTTATAGGTCAAGACAGGTAGACCGCGAGCCAATCGTGTGTTATGCTTGCAATAGGCTGGGACATAAAGCCTTTGCGTGTAATTATAGGCCACTAGAGCCACAACACTCAGTAAGGAGAGTTGAGACCTTTAACCCGAGACATAGTAGACAACACAATAGACAACAATATTACAACCAGTCCGAAAAGAATAGACAAGGGAATGAAGTAAACGCCAAGAGAGGGAGACTCATCAGGGAGATAGTACAACCACAGGACAAGACGGAGAAAGGATATATTGATACAACAAGTGGAAGGCAGCCACAAGTGAACATGATAGGAAGGGCACATGTTAGGTATAACCAACAACCATACCATAGACAATGGGCCAGAGTACACCATCCTGCAAGTTGGTTTGACAAGAAAGGATGGCTACAAAAGACATGTCAAGAATACAGGAATAGGAAGATGAATTGGGGTGGTTCAGTTATAAACAGGAACAAATATGAAAGGAGAAACATATGTACAGATCGCGAAATTGGGAAATGGAAATGTAACCAATATCAATATAAACAGGGACATAATAGAACATGGAATAACAGGGACAGGACACTCCCGACTTTCAACAGCAACTATGGATCAGGACATTGGGACAGCGTGAATAGGAGAAGAACTAGAATAGATTTGAGGAATTTTGTTGGAGACATCAGGAGAGGAGTTAAAGACAAGAAAATACAAATAAATGAAATTGAAAAACAAGAAAGAAAACAACGTATCCCTAAAAGAAGACAAGTAGCAACAGCAATCGAGCAAGCTCATAAACCAGACCCTTGCTCATGTATTGTCGAAATACACGGAAGGAGATATAGAGCATTGGTAGACTCAGGGGCTACTGTAAGCCTTATTAGGTTTGGACTTTATAAACAGATACGAGGCGTAGCTCAATACAGAAAGTCACAAAATACACTTACCTCGGTGTCAGGAGAAAACCTGAAAGTGATGGGAACAGCTATGGTGCAAATGAGAATTGGCAATATGATCGTGGAACACACGTTCACCATTGTGAAGGGGATGACGAGAAATATCATACTAGGACGTGATTTTCTGCTAAAACATAAGGCTCAAGTACATTTTGATACTCACCAACTGAAGATAAATGGCGAATACATCAGGTTACAGGACGACATATACATAGCGTCCATAATCCGAAACAAAACAACAGTTACGCTGCGACCGAATGAAGTCGGTATTGTTCAAGGCAAGTTGAAAAGATCCCCATATTTCAACCAAGGACAAACGGTCTTAACACTCGACTGGGAAGATGGAGATATACTAGATGAACCCGGACTAGAAATGGTAGAAGGAATAGTACAAATTGGAAAAAGACAACAATTTCCAACGATTATTATAAACACCACGGGAAAAACAGAATACCAAGAGGATTTGTGTTAGGAAGGGTACAACTGATGGAAGGTCAGGAAGGAAATATGGAATACCAAGAAAAGCACCAAATACAAGAAACTATGAACAATAACAACGCGCGTCAGAAACAAAATCGGAAACCACAAACAGTGGTGGTACCACAACATAGAGTTGACAACAAGATATACAGAGAGCAGAAGAAAGTGGAAACAAGGAAGCAAGATAAGATAGGAACCAAGAAAGATGTATGCACACCATTCATACTCAATGCAGTGTTAGAAGAGAAAAAGCACACAAAAGAGAATGGAATACGGAGAATTAACAGTGTAACAGAAAAGATGGAAAGGATCAAAATACCTCAACCAAGTATAGAGCAGCTGAGGAAAGAAATAAATGCCATCCTTGGAAGAACTAAACCAGACATCGTGGTACTAAAGGAGGTGCAGAAAATTCTGGAAGAAAAGTTTGATATAGACTTATCACAAAGAAAGGAAGAAATCCACAAGCTTGTCGTAGACGAAATAGAGGAAGATAGACCGATGGATATAAGAGGCTATATAAGGAGCCATAGTATGTATAGTATGAGAGGCAGTGTTCAAGAAAGATGTACACGGATTCCCAATAACACACCACACTACACGGAAGGACATAAACAACATAACAATACACATGAACGGATAGGAACACGTAGAACTGAAGCAACACAAAATGATAGTGACTGGAAGGAGTCTAACAGGATAGGAGACAACTGGAGAGTAGGATGGGAAGATGACTATGGAGAAACATCAACAGGTAGTCAGAGTCGCACAATGGCAGGAAGAACACACGTCCATGCAGAACCAGAAACAACATCTGATCGGTTAACCCCAAACCCCCAAATCTTACACAGCGAACAAGAGGAAATGGGCACATATAGGCCAGAAATCTTACACAGCGAACAAAAGGAGATGGACACATATAGGCCAGAGGAAGACAGGATACAAGTATGGCAGGATACAGAGAGTAAACAGTACAATGAGATTCTAGAAGATACGACAGGAATAAGGAAACAATGGAATAATATTGAAACAGAAATGTATGCACCGTACAAACATACGAGAGCTGCAGAACAAAGAAACAGAGCACAGGAGCAGCAGCTATTGAAACAAAAGGAGCAACAGATAGATACTAAACAACAAAGTGGTGCAAGTCAAACTCAGAATATAGAGGAGACATCAGCTAAAGATTCAGATACGCAGGAAGAGATGGAAGAAGAAAATATAAGAGGGATGAAGAGACAGCGGTCGTCATCATCAGACGATTCAGAGGATTACAGAAGGCGTCTAGCAAAGTTGAGACATGTAGAAGAGGTCAGACTAAAGAGGAAGATTAAAGTAAGAAATAGCAGTGTAGCAGAGATGAAGGACATACGGGCAATTGTTCAATATATGGACAGGAAATTTGAAGAATTGGAAAAGGAGAAATATAGTCATAGAGAAGTGCAAAAGGAACTAGATAGAAAGACCAAGGGAACGGGTCAATGGGAAATAGACAGTGTCGACCAGGGAAGGTCGAAGAAAAACAAAGAGGAAGAAGGAAATAAAGATAGAACAAAAATAGAACAGTTAACTGCACTGTGTGCAGATTTAGAGAGGAAGTTGGAAGAGTTAGAAAGCAAACAGGATATGAATAGACACACATCAGAGAAAAAGGAAGATGTCACAGCACCTGGGGCAGGTGATGATATAAAGAAAGCCATAGAGAAGGCGACGCAGAAAGTAGAAGAAGTTCAGAAACATGAAAGTAGTAGAAGTGCAGATCGACGAGAATACCGATCTAAGAGTAGAGATACTGAGGAGGCAAGTAGGGATACGGGTCGAAGAGAATACCGATCCAAGAGCCGAGAGGGTAGTAATAAGAGACATACGGATCGAGGAGAATACCGATTCAGGAATAGAGAGAGCGAGGAGAATAGGAGAGATACGGATCAAAGGGATTTCCGATTCAATAGCCGAGATAGGCTGAGAAATAGAAGAGAAGATAGAAGAGATACGGGTCGACGGGAATACCTATCCAAGAGTCCAGAGGGATTAGATACACAGAGAAATAGAACACATACAGATCGAGGGAATTACCGATCTAAGAGCCGGGAGGCTAGAAAGGAGGAAGAGAGAGGAAATACGGATCGAAGGGAGTACCGATCCAAGAGCCGAGAGGCTAGAAAGGGAGATAGAAATAGGAGTAGTAGTATGAGAGATACTAGGAGTACAAGTCGAGGTAGCGACAAATTAAAGAGTACAGGGAGTACGAGAAGGGAAGAAATGGAAGATAGAGGGAAACCGAGGCAAACGGTTGACGGAGTAAGAAGTAAGGAGGTCGAGAGAAACTCGAGAGATACACGAGATACAGAGGTGGAGAGGAAGCAAAGTGTTGACGAGGTTAGACGAGAAGAGGAGACTCAAGATTTGGATAAACAGATAGAATTAGAAGCGCTTAGAGCCAGAGAGGCTAGGATGATGGAGATGCTAAAATTGATGAATAAGTTAGCATAGGAGGAGGCTATGGGAGGAGACATAGCATATGTTATATGGAACAAGATGGCGGCGGTTGCTAGTCTTAAAAAGACAAGTATGATTGGTCCATACCGCACTTAAGAAGTAAACTGGGTACACCTGACCAATAGGGTACTGCAGTAGAGGAGACGAGGGAAGGAGATGTAAGAAGTAGATTAGAGGCCATGGTAGTATGGCGGAAATTATGTGAAACGCCGTGGTGACGACGGCAGGAATAGTGCAGACTGAGATTTTGGTGAGGCCGTGGAGGAGGACGGCAGTTATGGAGCAAAATGAGGTATGGAGGTACGAAGTAATATGAAGATAGAGATTTTGAGGAAGCCGTAGAGGAGGACGGCAGAAACATGGAGTATTATGGTGAAATGGGAGAAATATGGAGTTACATATTTGAGCAGTCGTAGAGGAAGACGGAAAGAATAATAGAGATTTTGAGAAACCGTTGAGGAGGACGCGGTTTTATGGGGTTTCTGGGAGAAATATGGAGAAATAAGGGGAAAATGAGATTTTGGAAAGCCGTGGAGCAGGACGGCGGAAATATGGACAAATGAGAAGAATAGAGACAAATGAAGTATGGAGAAATATGGAGACGGAGATTTTGGATAAAAGGAGAGAAGTAGAAATTGCAGCGGGAGTCTAGTTGTTTGGAAACTAGATGCAATCGTTCTACACTGAACATAAAGTAAGCTGAGTAGGTCCGAACGATGGACTACTGCAGTGGTGGAAGAGAAGAGGAAAGAGGCAGGGAAGCCATAGATTAAGGGAAAGAGACGTAGATGGGAGGAATGGAGAAGTCACAGAGAGGAGACGAAAGGGAATTACGAGACAACTAAAGGAGTATTGGAGAAACTATAGAGAATATGGCGGTAGATGAGGGCCATAGGGAAATGGCGAAGATATATAGAAAATTGGATAATTAGAAGTGATAATCTAGAGGGAGCTGACAACGGAGTTGAGGAGGATGCAGATTTTTGTTTTTCGGCAGTTGCCAGAGTCTGGTGAAGACTTTGTGGGAAGCGAGGCTTCTCCAAGTTATAAGAAATAGAGAGTTATAGGGAGACAAATAAGAAAGAATAATAAGACAAGAAAGAATAAGGAAATGAGAATATAGGACATGAATAATTATGTAGAGGAAACAGTACACAATTGTATATGGTTACGGGTTTCTTTTAACCACAAGGGAAGATGGAAATGAAATGTAGATAACGTAGGAAAGATATGCAGCTAAGTAGAACGATTAATGAGATAGGCAGAAATTCAAGATAATTCGCGTAGGCGGGATAATAAACTTGGGAGTAGAGATAAAAGGGATGGTAAATGGCTAATGAAGTTAGAAAGGTCTAGTAAGAGTCGTAAAGGAGCAAACGACAAGGTGTACTATGAAATGAGTTCCATTATGTACAAGTTGTAACACGAAAAGAGTTGTATTCAGTAAAATGTATAATATGAAAACAATTCCATGATGGAAAATGTATACTTTGAAATGGAAATTGTAGACAGGAAGATGAGTGAGGTTGATTAGAAGTGGAGAATGGTGGGTCTCATTGGGACAGAGGTTGAGGAAGAGAGGGATGGAATTGGTAGTAGAAGAGGGAAGGAAGAGAGTGAGTGGAGATTTTTCGGGAAATTTTCTCTGTGAGAGAAATTTTTTTTTAAGGGGGGGGGAGATGTGTGAACGGTGGTTTGGTTTTGATAGAGAGAAAGAAGGTAGAAAAAATGGTTGGAGAGATATGGATGGGTTTGGTTGCAGATTATTTGTCGTTAATGAAGGGAGATAAGATGTGTAAGATTAGGCTTTGTCTTAAGGGAAGTAACTTAGAATTAAGTCCATTACAGGTTTGAGTGAGTGAAAAAAAAAAGTATGCACGAGAAAGTCAAGATGCGTAAACACATGTTAGGCGTGAACGAAGAATGTTGGAACGGGGTTTTGACGGAGTTTGGTTTGAGACGCTCTAGGTGTAGGCAGGGAAAGGTGTTGCTCTCAAGTGTGTAGTTAGATATTGAACGTGCAGCGTATATAAGATATATTCGGAGCACCAAAGTGTGTGTGTAAGAAAAAGTGTATTTCAAATGAAGAAACAAAACAGGTACGTTTTGACATTTTGATTTATAACTAGCGTATGTGGCTCAGCAGACCAGGTCTGAGCAGAGGACAGTAAACAGATGAAATCTTGGTAAAAGTGACAGCCCTGGCGGTTAAGGCCAGTTTTCTCGTATAGAGATATAACAAGAAACATGGGAAAAGAAACAGAAAAGTAAATAAGCAGTACATAAGAACGACAGGAAGTTCTGTCTGAATAAATATATGACAGGTTCTATAGCTGGGACAAGTAATAGTAAGAAGACAAGCAAATGTATGTGAAAAATGGATACTGAGATTGTTTGAAACTGAAGATTGTATTTTGCAAGACTGCCTACCTTGAAGAGAAAGGTTGGGCATACCATTTTTACTCAGTTATCAACGTATGTTAATAAAGTTCTACCATTGATATTTTCACTGCTGTTTTGAGTGGTATCGATTGATCAACAGTGGGTATGAAGAAAAAGTAGAGTCAGTCTGAGTGAAGGAAGTTTCTAGTATTTACTTTACAACACACTATCTACTGAAAGGGCAGTGGTCCGAATCTTGCAATACGACTCACGGCTACATTTGGATAAAAATATGTAATGAACAGCAAGTTTATTTATGAAGGATATCACTGTGTGGCGGCAAAGACGGAGGCCACAGTGACCGGTTTCACATATATTTTTTTGACTCGAATATAAGTCGGGGGACTTTTTTAAGGTCCAAAAGGGAAACCAATTCTCGACTTATACTCGAGTATACGGAATTTGTCCACACCTTCTTCATTATGTGGCGGAGATTCTTTTTTTCCACTCTACTCAGCTGTAAATGGAAACCTTTATCTGCTCCTGTTGCGCGCTGGTTGTATACAAGCCGGGTGCATCCTGTCATAGGTCCATCCCCGCTAGTCTTACGTTTGATGCCAAATTCCAGCAGTCTTAGCCTTGATGACTCATCGATTGCAGTGTCATTCTCTAATACGTATTTACTTTACTTAGTCGTTCCTCTTCTACCCTGGGGTGTAGAGGTTTGCCAGAGAGAGCGCCATATTATCCTACCAGTTGTCTTCCTCCTGACCTGGTTCCAATCTAGTCCTCAGTCTTTTAGAGAGCGTCTGATGTTGTCCTACCAGCAGACTCTTGGTCGTCCTGAAGGTCTGGATCCATGGCTCTTAGTTTCCCATACTTTTCGTGATAGCCGATCTTCTCCCATTCTGCAGACATGGCCAGATCACTGTAGTTGGGGCTGTTCTACTTGGGTCTGTAGGGGCTGGGTTTTGAGGCCTTGTGGATCATCTGGTTGCGGACCATGTCCCTTCTTTTTACTTCACCTTCTTCAGTTACCTCATTTCTGAGGTTTGGAGCTGGCTTTTGTGTGTTACAGTCATTACCCGTGACTCACATCCATAGGTCAAGACTAGAACATAGGTGGAACGGGGACCGTTCTACTTGGGTCTGCAGGGGCTGGGTTTTGAGGCCTTGTGGATCGTCTGGTTGCAGACCATGCCCCTTTTTTACTTCAACCACCTTCCTCAATTACCTCATTTCTGAGGTTTGGAACTGGCTTTTGTGGGTTATAGTCATTACCCGTGACTCACATCCATAGGTCAAGACTGGAACATAGGTGGAACGGTGTCCAGCCATCTTCATCTTGCTAGCTTCTTTTTTTTTTTTAAACCTAGGAAATCTAGATTTATGGCCTGAAAAAGTGTTAGAATGCAGAGGTGTTAGAATGTTTTTCTTTGCTAAGCAGTTGTTGCTGTCATTTTCGACGGAGTCATCTGTCAAGTTATTTGCTTATGTTTGTATCATAAGAATAATTGTGTCTTTACCTGCGATGTCAGGTTGATTAGGGGTTGTCTTCCCTTGTTTATTCATTCATTGTGTTTGACCTTTAGGGTCAGAGGTTGACAGTTCGGCGTAGGCCTAGGGGAAGGTTTTTTAAGCGGGAGTGAGATATACTTCCGGGAAGCGGGGAGGTCCTGTTTTTCTGAAGGGACCAAGAGTCCATTGTTTTTCGGGGAGAATCTTCGAAGTAACTGCTATGGCAGTTTTCCCCAGTGAATCTCTGTGCGTCGGGATGACGACAGAATTCCTTGTGATGTTCTGAGGATTCATTTGCCAGGTAATACCGACCTTTATGCATTATTACGCTTTTCGGTGGCAGAACATGTAAAGGATTACCTAGGGTGAACAGCAGCTCACTGATCCGCCATTTCAGAACTTATATATTTGTGCTCGAGGTAGCCATCCAAGACTGTTAGTCTTATATTGTCCAGAAATCCAGTGACGAAGATATATTGTGGGAGCCGCAGATTGGCGGAACTTCTATCTACAATAAGTATTACTGCAGGGTTGATGATAACCTATTTAACAGAAGTACACGGCCGACGTCAGAACGAGGCCTGTGCTTTCGGCTATTATACTACAGCCTGATATGTGCAATTGGCGGGGGAGTGCCAAGTTGCACCTGTGTGTCAAAGTAACTAAGGCATCTGACGCGTTTAGTCAGAGACGCCAAGGGCGACGCTACGAACTGTCATTATTGAAGAACTTTGCTATTGACCATGCACGTCTATTCTGATGTTTACCTTTTTGAATGCCAAATGTATACCTATCGATGTCAGGTCAGCATGACCTTGTTACACTGACTGTTCCTGTTGATATTATGTGTGTTCCCGTCAATAAATGTCTTGAAACATGCCTGCAGTGTCAAAGCATCCTTGATTACTGCATGTGAGAGTATGGGTTGCAGGATCTACATCTATACGAGCCTAAACACATTCGCGTCTTCATTCGCACCCACACTCAATTCATCATACGCTCGCACTACACATCTAACAACATGTATACTGTCTTGGGCCAGTGATCACATCAACAAGACAGTTACATTTCTGGTGGACCAGTTACGTGGGCTCTTATGATACATTTCTTGTCGCCAATGTGGCCTAGAAACTTACATTTCTGATGGACCAGATCTGTGGGTTTAAAAAGAACAGAGCGAGCATTTGACATTATTGTTGACATTTATGGATCCAGAAATTTACATTCCTGGTTGGCTGTTACATGTATGATGTCTCCAGTTTTGTCGAGAAAGTTACAAGAAGGACAAGTACACATTACACTTCTGATCTGTGGGTCTAAGCTACACACGGGACAGCCGTAACACACAGCGCTAATTCTACACTTGCAAGTTTTGGCTACAACAGCACAGAAATAGGTCATCAACGGTTGACCCAAATAAACAGTACGAGCATTTATATTATAATGCTACATAAAGCATAACAAGACATGTACTGAAGTGAACTACTAGGCATTTGCTACGTGGACCATAACTGCATAGAAGGCGGGTTCCTATTGTAAACAGTACTGCTGGTTGTTACACGTTTCATTCAACAACAGACTTTTCTAGGTCAGAGCATTCAAGCTACATTGTTGGAGGTCAAGTGTCTGTAAACAGTACGTGAAATGAAAACATTCAATGTGCAAGCCCTAATTTGAGAAGGTCATAGTAACTTTGGTTCGTGAATACCACTTTATGTTACAGTGGATTTGACGTTACGTTCAGTGCGCGTTTGACATTTCGTTTCTGTGTTCGCAAGGAGCAAGGAATTTATTTTAGTTTCAGCTGTGACTGAACTTGTTCTGCAACACATTGAAATTGATTGCTATATTATGTTACTTCTACTGTTTTTGGTGTATTTTTCTGCGGGTTTTTCGGTTGGTGGGTCTTACGGTAAATATGCCACTTGATCGAGGCTTACTGTAAGCGTTCTGTAGGTGCAAATTTTCTTAATTTGGAAATTTGCTTGTGACAATTGGTCGCTATTGATGTTAGCTGTGATGTAATTGTACTTAACGTTGTTTTTGTAATATTTTGTCTGTTTTTCAGTTTTGATTGTCGATTTGTTTTGTTTGTATTCTGTAGGTCTCTCCTTTCTTGTGTATTTCTCTACACATTTTTGGTTAAAACAGTGTTGCCATTTGTATTGTTTTGTATCTTTGTCTTTGTATTTTTTTTTTGGTTGTACTACATTACTGTCATGCACAGTCTACATACACATACTTGGTCATGTTTTGATATTATTGATAAGGTAGACTCTTCATATAGAGTTTGTTAAATAATATTATATAAGATATTTATACAAGTTCTTTGATAAAAGACTTGTTATCTACAAAGATTGAGACAAGGTGAAATACATATTCAAGTTCTTTATAAAAAAAGACTTGTGCCCATAGTGAGTGGGATATAAGGGAATTTTTTTTTCCACAGGTACTCAGGTGATTTTTTGGGTACATTATAAACAAGAGGAACATACAAAGTCTTTGTCTAAGACTAAGACAGTAAATAAAGTGAAGTGAGTATACAAGTCTATCATTTCAGACTTGTCTCCCATTAAAGTGGGATAATTTAATATATTTGCTTCTGCAAGTTACTGATCTCAGTAGACAAGATGTCTACATTGGACTACTTTATTACACAAGGGAGAGCCCTTGATAAGACTGGTCAACAGTTAGAACAGTGGGCTGTTGCTCAGTATGACAAAGCATTAGCTGCTGAAGAGAGAAGGGCTGCTGCAGAGGAAAAAAAACTATGGCTGAAGAGAAGAGATTAGAAAGAGAAGCAGCTGCTGAACAAAAAAGGCTAGACAGAGAAGCTGATATTGCTGCTGAACAAAAGAAATTGCAGATGCAGGTGGAGCAAAGGAGATTTGAAGCTGAACAAAAGAGATTAGACAAAGAATCTGAACAAAGGAGATTAGACAAAGAAGCTGCTACAGAGGAGAGGAAAGCTCAAGCTGCTGCAGAGGAGAGGAAAGCTCAAGCTGCTGCAGAGGAGAGGAAAGCTCAAGCTGCTGCAGAGGAGAGGAAAGCTCAAGCTGAGGCTGAAATTAGAAAAATGGAACATGAGGAAAGAAAACAGAAGATGGAACTTGATGAAAAACTCGCAACTTTGGAGTTAGAGAAATTGAAATTGGCGAGTACGGGTGCTCAGCAAACAACTTCGAGTACGACAAGGGAGTTTGTTAGTAGGATTAAATTGCCTCATTTCAATCCTTTAAAGGATGACGTAGCAGATTATCTAGATAGATTCCAATTTTTGTGCGATACGCATAACATAAAAAAGGAAAAATATGTTGAACAACTGATGCCATTTTTTACAGGTGACACAGTGACTACTCTTATGACAATAGACGAACATGAGAGGACTAATTATGATGTTGTCAGGGCAGCATTACTAAAAAAATATCAACTAAAACAAGAAGACTATCGTCTTCGTTTTAGGACAATGTTGCCAGAAAATGGAGTAGATTTCTCTGATTTTGTTACAAAGATACGTCGTACATTTACACGATGGGTTGAGTTGTCTCAGATTGAGAAAAACATATGAAGGTCTAATGGACTTATTATTGCGAGATAAGGTTTTGTCATCTGTTAATGATTCTTTTCTTGCATTCCTTCATGAGCGTAAGCCTAAAAACTTAAAAGAAATGGAGGAATACTGTTGTCAGTATGCCACAGCACATCCCCATGCTACAGTTAGCAATTCTAAAGTGAAAGAAGGGTTGCCAGCTGCTTCGGCAACACCATATGGCCCTAATTTCAAAAAAAAATTTCAGGGTGCTCAACAAAATTGGAATAGGGGAAGTAATCAAAATTACACTCAGAAGCGGAGTAATCCAACACATGATGGTTCTTCGTCTATGCAGTGGAGACAAGATGGTAGTTCTCGTAATTTTAGTGGTAATAATTTGAGACACTTTCGCAAAGGCTATCCAAATAATAATTATTCAAATTTTCGAGGTAATCATTCTCGACGTCAAGATTATGACGATGGTGAATTTAGAAACCGGGATTCAAACCGGAATGATGATTACAATAGGCAATATGATAACAATTACAGGGGAAATGATAGTCGAAATAATTACAGGGGAAATGATAGTCGAAATAATTACAGGGGAAATGATAATCGAGGCAGACCTAGGTTTAACAAGAAAAGACCTTACCAACAGGCAAACTCTGCACAACAAGAGTTTGATGGAGCCTGTAATACAGTAAATGATAGTGGTAACTCTAGGGCTATCACTGGTTGTGCTTTCGATTTTGGGAGAGCAACTGAATGCCCCAATGCTTAACATTGTTCGATTCATCGACTGTATCTACGCTAAGTTGTGGTCACCCTCTTCCTGCTCTACCTGCTACAGTTGCGCATGATGGGAGAGGATCTCTCATCTTACATAAAGGTCTAATAAATGATAGGCTAGTCTCAGTACTTTTCGATTCGGGATGTACTACCGTCGGGGTTAAGGAGTCTCTGATAGATCCTTGCTGTGCCACTGGAAAAACAATCAAATGTGTTACATTTGGTGGTACTATGGAAAGTTATCCTACTGCTATTATTAGGATTGACACTCCTTTCTTCACAGGAGATGTCCATGCATGTCTTCTTCCTAATCCTATTGCGGATCTTATAATCGGTCGTATTCATGGGGTTAAGGAATGCACCCCGCAACAAATTTCTAGTTGGGAAGAAGAAAACATTCAAACGGTCAATGCAGTGATGACAAGAGCTCAAGCTCTTAATCCCCCAACTTCATCTGATAATAGCAATGAAGTTGATAGCCAAGACGAGCACTTGGTGATTTCCCATGACTCGTTTGTTAAACGTCAAGAAGAGGATCCTTCTTTGAAGAAATACTTCCTTCTTGCAAAGAAAGGGGATCCCAATCAAAATACGAATCACAAATCGTATATTACTATGAAGAATGGTATATTGGTACGAATGGTACAACACTCGGACAAGTCTATGCATTCGCAAATTCTTGTGCCTAAGTGTATGAGAGCCTTAATTCTTCGGCATGCACACGATTCTCAGTGTGCTGGACACAGGGGTTTTTCCAGAACTAAAACTAGAGTCCTTGCGTCTTTTTTTTGGCCATTCGTGAATAAAGACATCCGAATTTATTGCCGATCTTGCAAAATTTGTCAAGAGGTCAAGTCTAAGGGTCCGAGACATGCTGCTCCTATTCAGGCTGCAGATATTCCGATTCGGCCGTTTCAGAAAATGGCTATAGACATCATTGGTCCGTTCAAAATTAAGTCAGCCAGAGGACACCAATTTATCCTCACTTGCGTGGACATGTGCACGCGTTGGCCAGAGGCTATTCCTCTGAAGAGCATATCAACTGTCGATATCGCTGATGCTCTTTGGCTCGTATTTTCTCGTCTGGGATTCCCCGGAGAAATACTGTCGGATCACGGCACTCAGTTAATTTCGGACGTTATGTCTCAGGTAATGGCTACGCTAGACATTAAAAGGTCTCTCAGTAGTATTTATCATCCAATGTCCAATGGATTGGTAGAACGTCTTAACAGGACACTAAAGAACTTACTTGGCAAGATAACGGAGGATCATCCTGAAGATTGGGACAGGGTTTTACCTGCAGTCCTCTTTGCCTATAGAGAGGTTCCCAACGAGCATACAGGGTTTTCTCCTTTCGAACTTGTCTTTGGCGCGCAACCGCGCGGGCCAATGTCCTTGTTACACGATTTGATAACTTCCGATAATATTGACGATGATACACAATCGTCATATGAATATGTTATAGCTCTTAGAGAAAAGATTATCGAATCATGCAGGTTAGCAACTTCATCTTCCGAATTTGCGAAAGAAAAAGCTAGGCGATTTGCTAATAAGAAAAGACGCCTACGTCAACTTTGTCCTGGAGACAAAGCATATGTCTTACTGCCCTCAAGAGAGAATAGACTTCTCATTTCTTGGAAGGGTCCATACACTATAGTCTCGAAAATTTCTGATGTCGACTATATTGTCGATGTGGATGGAAGGCATAAAACCTTCCATATAAATATGCTAACAGAGTTTATTGAACGTCCAGACTATTTACAGCCTATTTTCCAGGCGACGGACGACTCTCCAGTTCAACATGGTCACATCTCATCCCTGTCCGTTATACAGGATGAGGAAACTATTTTTTCTGACGTGAATTTACCTCTTCCTGCGATTCCACTTACTTTACGGAATCGTGGAGAGACGTTACAGTCTCTTCCAACTTGTCTTTTGAGGAACAGCGTCAAGTATCCTCTACGTTACAATCATATCAGGATGTCCTTACCGACATTCCTGGACACACAGATGTCATAGAACATGACATCATACTTATTGATCGTAATCCGATCAGAGTAAGACCATACCCAATACCTATTCATTTTCAAGCACAAGTCGAGAAAGAATTGGATGAAATGATTCAACTACAAATAATTGAACCATCCACTTCAGCTTATTCTTCGTCGATAGTTATTGTTCGAAAGAAAGACAATAACATACGTCTTTGCGTTGATTATCGCAAATTAAATCAAGTTACGAAGTTCGATGCTGAACCTATGCCGTTATTAGATGATCTACTTATTAGACTTTCTAAAGCTAAATTCTTTACTAAACTAGACTTGTCGAAAGGTTATTGGCAAGTCCCACTGACGGAACACGCCAAACCTCTCACTGCTTTTTCGACACCTAGGGGTTTGTTTCAATGGAATTTTATGCCTTTCGGGCTTATGAACGCCCCAGCGACTTTCGTGCGCATGATGCGACGAATTCTATCAGATCGTGCAGATGTCATTGCATATTTAGACGACATCTGTCTTTTCAGCGATACTTGGGAAGAACACTATGTGGGTCTAAAGGAATTGCTATCTACTCTACGTGAGCATAGATTGACTGCTAAACCCTCTAAAGCTTTTGTTGGGTTTAGTGAAATTTCCTTCCTAGGTCATCGAGTTGGTCATGGTCTGTTGAAGACAGAGGACCAAAACATTTCAAAGATATTAAATATCTCGGTTCCGAAGACAAAAAAGCAAGTGCGTAGTCTCTTGGGATTGATACAATTCTATGGAAGATTCATTGAGAATCTGTCCTCCATTATGGCACCACTTTCAACGTTATTGAAAAAAGGTTCTCCTAATATGGTGCGTTGGTCCCAAGAATGCCAATCTTCATTGGATCAGGTTAAGAATTTGTTCTCATCTCATCCTATCTTAAGACTACCAACGATTGATAAGACTTTTGTCCTTCGTAGTGATGCCTCTTCCACTGGGATTGGAGCGGCACTAATGCAGGAATATTCAGGAACTCTGCATCCTGTAATGTATATTTCTAGGAAGCTGAATGCGGCAGAAAGGAATTACTCGGTTTTGGACCGTGAATTGTTGGCTATGGTTTGGTCCATTCTTAAGCTACAAAGGTTCCTTCTGGGCGCGCATTTCTTTATGGAAACCGACCAAAAAGCTCTTACGGCTATGCAAAGTAAGGATTTGAAGAGCTCGAGATCTACTCGTTATGCTATTGCTCTTCAGCCTTTCCATTTCACGGTGCGAGCTATCCGTGGTTCGGATAATGTGATGGCGGACATATTGTCTAGATGCCCACATGATTCCAGTTAAATCTTGTGTCCTAGTTTTTCCTGATATATTTTCAGACTTAGGTCTGTCCTTAATATCATAATATGTTGTAATACAAATGTATTTGGATGATGTTTAGATAATTTAACAAATTTCATTTTGTCCATCCATCAGTGATATGTTGCTAAAATAGCATTGACATTTGTATATTGCTATGGTTATATTATTTAGTAATGTTTGATATATGATTGGTATTGCCAGCAACTTAGGTTTCTTGAATGGTATCCCTTAGTTTGTTTGGCTTAAAGGAAATATTTTCTCCTATGTTGGGAGATGATTTGTACCCTCTTCTATTGTACCTGATATTAGGTTCATTGTTTGCATGAGCACAGAAGTGATACTGGTGCTATCTTGCTCATGAACATATTAAAAAAAAAAAAATTGCATTTTTTTTTTTACAGGGGGGGTGGTAGTAATGTTGCTGTCATTTTCGACGGAGTCATCTGTCAAGTTATTTGCTTATGTTTGTATCATAAGAATAATTGTGTCTTTACCTGCGATGTCAGGTTGATTAGGGGTTGTCTTCCCTTGTTTATTCATTCATTGTGTTTGACCTTTAGGGTCAGAGGTTGACAGTTCGGCGTAGGCCTAGGGGAAGGTTTTTTTAAGCGGGAGTGAGATATACTTCCGGGAAGCGGGGAGGTCCTGTTTTTCTGAAGGGACCAAGAGTCCATTGTTTTTCGGGGAGAATCTTCGAAGTAACTGCTATGGCAGTTTTCCCCAGTGAATCTCTGTGCGTCGGGATGACGACAGAATTCCTTGTGATGTTCTGAGGATTCATTTGCCAGGTAATACCGACCTTTATGCATTATTACGCTTTTCGGTGGCAGAACATGTAAAGGATTACCTAGGGTGAACAGCAGCTCACTGATCCGCCATTTCAGAACTTATATATTTGTGCTCGAGGTAGCCATCCAAGACTGTTAGTCTTATATTGTCCAGAAATCCAGTGACGAAGATATATTGTGGGAGCCGCAGATTGGCGGAACTTCTATCTACAATAAGTATTACTGCAGGGTTGATGATAACCTATTTAACAGAAGTACACGGCCGACGTCAGAACGAGGCCTGTGCTTTCGGCTATTATACTACAGCCTGATATGTGCAATTGGCGGGGAGTGCCAAGTTGCACCTGTGTGTCAAAGTAACTAAGGCATCTGACGCGTTTAGTCAGAGACGCCATGGGCGACGCTACGAACTGTCATTATTGAAGAACTTTGCTATTGACCATGCACGTCTATTCTGATGTTTACCTTTTTGAATGCCAAATGTATACCTATCGATGTCAGGTCAGCATGACCTTGTTACACTGACTGTTCCTGTTGATATTATGTGTGTTCCCGTCAATAAATGTCTTGAAACATGCCTGCAGTGTCAAAGCATCCTTGATTACTGCATGTGAGAGTATGGGTTGCAGGATCTACATCTATACGAGCCTAAACACATTCGCGTCTTCATTCGCACCCACACTCAATTCATCATACGCTCGCACTACACATCTAACAACATGTATACTGTCTTGGGCCAGTGATCACATCAACAAGAGAAAAAAGACAGTTACAGCAGTTCCAAAGTTTTTTCTAAGAAACCGTGTCAAACGCCTATTCCACATCCAAGAAACAAAGATGAATTTCACCTTTATACTCAAGGGCCTTTTCATTCAGCTGTCTCAGTGTGAATATAAAGTCTCGAGTACCTCGGTTTGCTCAAAAGCACATTGGACTTCATCCATTTGTGGCTCAGCTATGCGTCCGAGTCTCAGTTCCAGGATTCTAGAGTAAATTTTACCAGAGACACTAAGAAGAGATTTGCCTCTATGATTTCCACATTGTTGGTTGTCCCCTTTTTGAATATGAGTGTTATGATGGCAATTTCCCAATAATTTTATATGGTTTTGTGGCACCAGGCTGCCTGTAGGACCCTCAGAACAACAGGTCGCATGTCGCTCCCATGTACTTAACCATCTCTGGTGTTATACGGTCATGTTTTGTTGCTTTGCCCATCTTGATTTTCTCCAATGCTGCCTTTAGTTATTCCATCTTGATGCCGCCTTCGCCATAATTGGTTTCCTATTCTGTGATAGTGCTTATCATTTCTGAGGCTTGACCTTGTTCACCATCAACGTGCTCTGAGAAATATTCTTTCCATCTTTCCATTACTTCCTTTGGGTCAGTAAACAAGTTGTCTTGCTTGTCCTTTATAAATTTAAGAGAACATTATTTTTCCGTCTTCATGTTCTTTAGGGTCTTGTATAACAGTTTCTGCTTGTCTTAATCATCTTTTCTAGCTTTTCTCCAAATTCTTTCCAGAATTTCTGTTTTGTTGTTAGCGCCTTGTTCTTTTCTTCTGTTCTGAGTATCACATTGTCTTTATAATTCTGTTTTCCTGCATTGTTTTTAGCTTCTAAGTCCAGTCAATCCTCGCTATTCGCGGATTCGCTTATTCACACGAAATAAAGTGTAACCCATTTTTTTGCCATTTGCAGGCACCTCGCGGGTAGTCGCGGCCATGCGCAGTAGGCAACAAATTTTCAGACGCTAACCGCTCAGCGTCGCATATGCGGTCAGCAAAGAGAGGCTACCTCAGTGTTGTCGCGGCTTTCGTTGTGTTTACACGTGTTGTTGTCGAGCATCTTTTCATCCACGTTTTGCCGTTTTACGCTGTTTTTGATTATTTTTGTAATTAATAATGGCATCCAAAGGTTAGTGCAAGTGTGTTGGCGAGTGTGCGTAAGCGCAAGAAGGCTATGAAGAGCCTCAGTAATAAATCTCATGTGTTTGATAAACCTCGCTCTAGGCACGGCTGTTTGCGAGCGACGTTTTAGTTTTTCCTGACCGCGCTATTTATAGCTATCGTGACAGAGGTCACTTGGTCAACTTCCTAACGGGAAAAAAATGTGGCGGTGTTTACTTTTGATAGGGCTTAATTAATGCTTTTAGGCTACTTTATTATTATAAATACCGGCTTTAATTTTGCGTAAAGCTAGACTAGAAATGTTAGAGTAAATTTTAGAACAAGAACAAACATTTTATCACAATTAGAACAGAAGATATAATAGTCTGAAATAGTGTAAAATTTACGTTTTTTAAATATTTTGTTATGGTTTGTTTCTAATGCAATTTACGCTAAAACGATCAATCAACATGCATAACAAATTACAGAAATCAAAAGTAGAAAACCTGCAGAAGATGGATATCATAGTTTTGTTTTGGTTTCATGCGTGAAACATTAATTATTGAAACATTAAATTGCAAGTCCACATTTATTACCTTAAAATAACACACCCAATTGTCCCCAAAACAAGAGAGCTAACAATTATCTCAATCATACATCACGATGGTCATGTAAAAATGAGTATGGTCATGAGTAAAACGAAATGTTCAATTTAATAAATTAAACATACACCTATTAAATGATTTCTACACTCTGTTAATTCTGTCACTCTCACGCAACAACTGCCATAATTTGCTCTAGCCCCAAAATTTCGCTCAATTATCATTCACGCTTCCTTTTTTTTAATAGGAGGAATCTGCACATTCACAGATGGAGAAATTTGTAAAAAATGAGTTTCCATTATAAATTTTAATTGTGAAGTTAATCTCCCGTGCCCACGTAAGACCTACTGTTTCCTTCATGGCTATTGCTAATTCTTTGGATATTCTAACTCTACTTTCAATGCCTGCTTTCCTGCAAATTTCCTGACGTGACGTTTCTGAACAGCGTTGTAGTTCATGTGCCTGCTGCAGGTCTAGTGAGTCAGTTGATGTTCCAGAATATGTTTCCTAACAGTGTGGAGAAATTGAGATCGCTTACGTTTTGTTGGCGTTCTGGTGACTGATGCTTCTCTTCTATGTTTAATTAGTTTTTGTAGTACAATAGGCTGCTCTCTGGATTTGCATTTTATGATATTATTTTTTGCTGTTTCTAGTTTTTTTTTCTAACAATGGATGTGAATAGGGTTTCTTCCTCTTGTGTTAGTGGTTGTGAAGGTGGCTTAGCAAGTAACTGTTGTACTGTGATGTCGCTTTTGAAGACAGGCGAGGTGGGTATACTTGTCGTATGTATAACTGACTTTGTAGGTGTAGCTGTGTTATCCACCTCCAAATGAATAATGGTATAGCCTTTAATGTGAGATGACTCATCAACCTCCAGCTGAACAATATCATCACTAGTGTCAGCAGGCACATCAACCTCCTGCTGTACAGAGCTACAATGACTACAGCTAACTGACTGACTACAGCTAACTGACTGACTACAACTAACTGACTGACTACAGCTAACTGACTGACTAGACATGGAGGGGTCAGAAAGAACATCACAGGGGATAGAGCAGCTTTTTGTTTTTAAAACACCAAAAGATGTCTTTGCAAAATAATTGCACAGTTGACATTCACTTGTAGTTAAAGTATGGTCATAGTCTTTCCAGATGTGCTGACTGTTTTCCGATAGTAACTTGGCTGTTTCAAGACACTTCTCATTATGCCTCCTTTTTGAGTTTTATATTCGTAAGTAATACTTCTTACAAAATATAGTCGAATGCTCTGTGGGTTTATCATCTGATACGTTAATTCCAAACACAAAGAACAGATCATTAAAGTAATTAGAACAGTTTAGTGCATTATGATTTGAACTTTTTGTTTTGGAAGTTAATGCTCTCTTGCCACAGGCTCTGCACAGTGCACTGGCACAATTCATATGATGCAAAACAGTATGTTCCATTTCGTTGTTATGTAATATAATTTACTTGTGTATATATAAAGATAATGGAATATTTGGGAGTATCAAGTCTAACACAAGGCTGTAGAATGCTTTATCTGTGAATGAAAGAAGATATACAAACAGTTACTTAGAATTCTTTGGCAGCCGTCGTGTGCACAGGATTGTTTACCAAAGAACACTAATGGAACCGTCCTTATCTCACACACAATAAAAAAAATACATTCATATTATAAATACTATACTAACAAGACTTGAAAGATAGATCAAAGTATGTGGAAATAATCTATAGCTTTACATGTTTTCTGACGCCTATATACGTAGCTAAATATTATTATAAATGAACGAAAATGCAAAAACGGATGGTGCTTTACAAAAAGTTATTTTTTTACAACCTTATTTAAGATTTGCGAGTATCAGGAATGCGTTTGCAGTGATTTAAATGTTATAAAATCTGGTGACAAAATGCTTGTTCTTGTAATGCCAAACTCACAAAACTGACTACCACACATTCTCAAGATATGAAACCAAAAAAAAAAGTATGTGGAAAGAATCTTTAGCTTCCCGTCCAGAAGTCTTTATAATTATAAACTCATACGAATGGGCTGATTTTTAGATATTACATTAATAAAAAGATTACTTCTGTTATGAATTTCCTCAAATGATGACGCTGTTTTCAAAAGTCTGTAACTCCGTCAAATATAATTTCAATCAAATAAAAATGCAATCAAAAATAGAACACAGAACAAAGTTATAGTACACAAAAGAATTTTAGCGCTGTGTTTATCCAGAACGAGTGTGTAATGATTTATATTTTACTGTTTTTACACACACATCAGCTGATTTTCCCCGCCAAAACCCTCAGTAGTCGTTTACGGTGCACATGAAAATTTTATACCCGATGTCAGAATTCCGGTCACCGAAACTAAAAGAGCGCTCTGGTATAGGGTACAATGTCTGCTTTCAATGTTAATGCATTTTTCTTTCTTTCTTATTTTTAGATGTTCAGTGCAAATGTTGCTAATGCTTGTTTTCCAGGGATTTTGTAATAATGTGTGTGTGTGTTTTTTTTTGCGCGTGGATGTGTGAATGAGTATTGACAGTGTGAGTGAATGGGTGAGTGAGTGAGTATATGTACACCAAAAGATTGTACATAACCTCAGATTGGGCGAAAAGAAGCTCTCACAACAAGCAGAAGAGAAGAGAAAACGTCGAAAGGAACACCAGGAAAATAAGCAGCTGAGGGCTGTCACCTCAAGGGCGCATTCCCATAGTCTGCTATTACAGAAGGTGCTATTATATTATATATAACTTTTACAAAGAAAACAGTGTATAAAATACATTTATAAAATGCACAGTGTAATAAATAAGCTGTTTTGTTTTTACAAGATGGGTACATAAAATAATGAGTTTATGGTGATAGGTAGCAAAAGTGCTTGGTGAACAAGGTCTCGCAGGAACCTAACTGCCTAGTTTGCATAGGATGAATGGTTCCGTATTCGCGGATTTCCGTATTCACGGGATTTTCAAGGAACCTAACCCCCGCGAATAGCGAAGATTGAGTGTGTTGTTTACATGCCTTTTTCTTCTCTCTTATTTTTTTCTTTAACTTCTTCTGTCCACCAAAGTGTCCTCGTTCCCTTCTTCCCAAGTAGGACTTCACTGCATGCTTCTGCTGCAGCTGCCTTTATGTTGTTCTTGAATTTAAACCAGAGGATTTCCAGGTCACAAGGTCGTTCTTCTATGTTTCTCACTGATGTAGCAATAAGCCCCTGATAACATGTCTTAACCCTCTTAGCTTGTAGGTCTTAATGCTCATTTCTCCTGTTCGTTTACTTAGTTTCTTGCGTGATAGTGGGCGTGACGGTATTGCCTAACTTGCTTTGCAGTAGTGGTCCTACAGTGGCCAAAACTCAAGAGTATCTATTATAGGCTTCAATGGAGTCTATCTTTACACAAGATTACTCTCGGCATGAAATGTCGATAGAAGAGTAGTAAAGCTTCTATCACATGGGAGGCTTCATAAGATATTCAGATAAGCAAAAACAATGCTGGCTGTCACTAAGCACGTTAATTCTATAATCTGCCGACACTTTTATGAAGAATTTAGCAATGGTTATTTTAGCTCGTTAAGCCCCCACCGCTGAGTTAATCAGTGGAATTATTATTATAATATATATATATATATATATATATATATATATATATATATATATATATATATATATATATATATATATATATATTGCTCTGTTTAGAGTGAGTGTTTAGTAACTTTGACTGAGACAAACATGTAGTACATTTAAAAGATTAAATCGAAGTTAAATTTGTAATATCACAAATAACAAAATTTAATAATCACTTTAGTTTTAACAGTTTGAAAATAATTTGAATAGTTATGGCTAAAGAAAAGCTATCATCCTCGTATTTGGGGATTGCGAAAAGGGTTAAGAAGTTCAGGTGGCAGCATATGTTTGAACTTAGCTGCCAATGACGGTTCTGTCTTTTCACACTGATCACACGTCTCTGGTCAAGGTTGTCGGGTGTAGCTTGTCTCCCAGAAACTCCAAGGAAAGTCTACACAGTGCATCCTTTGTCTTAAAGCGGAGGCCACTGATCCCGTCTTGTTCCAGAAATAGTACGTTCGGCCGGTACCACCAATAACTGTGATAGAAGAATAGAAAACAACGCTCTTCTGAGTATGGCGTTCTCCGACATAGTTATGTGTTCTTTCCCCCCCCCCCCCTCTCTCTTCTTCTATTTCACCATCCCACTTAACTCAGATTTTACCCTCGATGAGAATTAAATTTAATGCCTCGGGATAAAACTTCCTTTACATTTAAACTGAATAGCTTTAGCTTTACATTACATTTAAATGAAAAGGCTAAACGTACAGATATAATATGTTTTACATTTACATCTCCACTGTTTGAAAAGTGTTCACAATATAAATTCATTTATGTTTCATTTACATTTACACTTGTGGAAAAGTTTGAAACTGCTATTAATTAAAATGAATATTTTCACATAGACATTTACGCTGGTTTAAAGCGTGAAAGCTTACATTAATTTTAAAGTGAATATGTTTGTAGGGACATTTACACTGCTTTGAAAATGTAAGTATTATACTTAGAGTGTACATCATTTCTTCAATCTTTCCCTCCCTGCTCCCTAGGGAACCTTGAACTACTTTATGATTTTAGTTCTCTTTACGAAACTATCAATAAAGCAATCACCAGCCTGTGCAGTGGTGGTTCATGAATCATCATTCTAGATGCTGAGGTTGCCAGCTCTAAATGACTTTGACATCCAATAGCGAGTTTCACACATTAAACTTCACATGGTAATATATACATATATATGTTTCTTCACATGTTAGTAATAAAATATGAAATGTAAATCACAACTTACGCCAATCCTGGCTACAGACTTGTCGCACAGATGAATAAAGGAGACGAACCGTTCTCTTATACGCTTCTGGGATACTGTAATTCTACAATAGATTCCCTTTCTGACTCCGTGTTTCTAAAGTTTCCTAGTCCGGTGTTCCTTATTAAAATTTGAAAGAGATTTCATGTGCTTTATAAGTCTTATCTGGTTCTCCAATAAAAGGTCTGGTTAACAAATAGGAATTATGAATCTAGTTCTTCACTCTGGCTAAGGTCTGATGTTGTCTTGGCGAGCGTGCAATCACAGAGAAATAAAACTGTGAAATGGGTCAGCCTATATTCCCTCCAATGATGTTATGAATCTAATCAGATAGATCCAATCATTTCAAATCATGCAGGATAGGCTGTGATATTTCAAAATAGTCCCACGTGAAATAAGGTGCGTGCCTGCAGAGGTCACGTATTACCATATATGGACATATGATGCCTTGCATACACTCTCACAAACACATTTGTAGGCTCATATTGTCTAAAATGTAATAAATCCATGATTACGTTTTACCAAGGACCGAAAGCGATTATATCACATTAGTCTGCCCACATGTGTCACACAGACAGTAATGTCGTTATCTGTCGTATGAAAGATGACCCGGAAGCGCTTATGTCATACGTTCCGTCTTGTGCACGGGTTTTCATGTGTTTCGCCAGACAAACAAATCTGGTTCTATTCAACACTCCTTCCCAACGTAGCTTGAATAAACAAACCACCTTCGCTTCAATAGATGGTCAGACAGATTATGCGATAAAATATTATCGCCAGCCGGGTCACCAAACCTGGCGAAGCGTAAATACGTCGGAGGAGTGGTAAACAATAAGATACGCATTACTCCCGTAACAATTACTGCCATAGGAGAGTGGCGTGTTAGAGACATTACTGTGATATGTCCATCATTGAGCAACATAGTGAAAATACAAATTAAAAGGCATGATTTATGCCAAATAAAAGCGATGAGTGAGAAAAATAAAGAAAAAGAAAGGATACTGCTGGAGGGCTAAATGTGTGAGAGATCACACAAAAGAGCATGTTCAAACGTTTTGTCACAGTGGGCAATGTCTCGGCAGAGCAGCTCTTTCAGTTTTTCTTTTAACTGTCAGCACGTAGTGATCACTTCCAATCCCAGGTCCTCTCCAAACTCTAACACCCCGCACATACCTGAATGAGCTCTTCCTAACAATGGCATAGTCGATCAATGATTTCTCATTCGTTGCTGGTTCACATCTGGTGTATGCATGTATGCGCTTATGGGGGAACTTTGTGTTCGTAATGCCAAGGTTTTGCTCAGTGCAGAATCTAAGAAATCGCTTTCCGTTGTCATTTAGTGTATCTTCTCCATTACTTCCGATAACTCCACCCCATCTAGCATGGTCATTTCCACCTCTGGCATTGAAATCTCCTAGGAGGATAATTTCACCCAGGCAGTTGTCCACTGTCTAAGGTTGACTATGGTTTCTCCTTCTTTTAACTTTAGCACTATAACGTGCTCCGAAACAACGTTCCACCCTTTGATGATATCCTTTTGGTTTTTAGCCACAATACAACTCATTCCCCGTTTAGCTTTTTCAGTTGTGGGGACTCCACTGTAGAGCAGAGTGTCGCCATCGAGATCCATAACTCCTTGTCCTTTTTTCTTCGTGTTACGTCAAAGCCAGGATTTATAATTTGGCTTTCCTCGTCTCTTTCACTAGCTATAATTATTTCCCGTTAATACTCTTAATATTCCATGATTCTTAAGTCGTTGTCCGTAGTCCGCGCCGGTTGTAATCATGTTTTAAAGCTAACAGGGGATTGGCCTGTTGTGCATTTGCAAGGTAGAGGGGCTACCTCCTCACGGCTTACATGCATGCCGCCCTGCTCCTTTATTCAGCCCAGCTTGGGAACCAGTCTAGGCGGAGTTCATTCTCTAATAGGCAATCATTAATAGCCCTCAGTATCTCTCCCTGAGGGCATGAGGGTATAACACCAGAAATGGTTAAGTACATGGGAGCATCAGGTGACCTATTACTCTTATGGGTCCTACAGGTAGCGTGGTGCAACAAGACCATACCAAAGGACTGGGAGATTGCCATCATAACACCAATTTTCAAAAAGGGTGACAATCGACAATGTGGAAACCTTAGAGGCATATCCCTTCTCAGTGTCCCTGGTAAAATCTACTCTAGAATCCCAGAGCAGAGACTCCGACGCCTAGGTGAGCCACAATTGGATGAGGTCCAGTGCGGATTCTGAGCAAACCGAAATACTCAAGATCTAATCTTCACACTCAGACAGCTGAGTGAAAAGGCTCTTGAGTATAAGAGTGAGATCCATCTTTGTTTCATAGATCTGGAAAAGGCGTTTGACAGGGTCCCCTGGAGCAAACTTTGGGACTGTTTGGCAAGGAAGAACATTCCAGCACTTCTGATTCATGCTATACAGAGCTTCTACAAGTCTTGCGGAAATTATGTGAGGACAGCAACCCATAAGTCAGAAGAGTTCAGCACCACCACAGGTGTAAGACAAGGTGATATCCTGTCACCTTATCTTTTCATACTCCTCATGGACGATGTTATCAAGGCATGTAAGGAGAGAACAAGAAAGTATTCAGTGGGGTACTGGAAGATGAGACAGGTATGTATTTCAGAGCTTGCATTTGCTGATGATGTTGCCCTGATTGCAAAATCAGAGGCACATCTCCAATCCAACCTTCAAGTTTGGAATGAAGAGCTGGAGAAGAGAGGGATGGTCATAAGCAGCTCTGAAACAAAATCCATGGTGATATCACGAGAAGAAAGAAGACATCAGATTAGGCTGGGATCGTGTTTGCCCATATCGTGATCTGACCCGCATACGTGTGTCTAATGAGTACACCGCTGTCCCGTATTACGTGCTCGTTAAGAAAAAACCTTTTCTTATAACTGTCACCGACGGACTCACTACAGATCGACACGAAGACAAGAAAGTATAACAAGCAAATTTTTTTTTTTTTCCAATCTTTTATTTATTTTTTATTTCTTGTCTGTTTTAAAAGAGGTATGAAAACCCATTGTATTCCGCTCGCGTTCTTAAAATGCGTGCTAATCGGATACCCTTCCTACCGTCTCGACCTCTTCATCCCTCGGCCATGTCTCTCCTCCCTCAATCCCGCCTCCGAATCAGCCGCTCCACAAAAGCCGTGAGTGTAAGATTCCACTGGCAGTATTGACGTGTGAGAGGACCGTAAATAGTCGCGGTCATGTGACACAGCAATGGCGCTACTTTCATTATTTTCTATTGGAAATTCGAGCCCCCCGCTCTTGGTATGATTCGGTCCAACAGATTCAATTATCTCGTTTGTCGCGGTGAATCCGATTTCACGGGCTATTTTCGTCTGCTTGAATCCTGATTGTAAGTCTGAATCTCACGGGCGTGTTTTCGTCTGGGAGCTGTTTCTCCTACCAATCTCTACCAATCATTACTTTTGCGGCAGTTGTTAGTTTTGTCCGCCAAAGCTGATGAGTTCTTGTTATTTAATGAAGCAGGAAGAAGATGAGGTTATCTGTCGCTGGTGATAGGAAAATCTGAGATAGTGTGATGGCGTATAACAAGGTTTGATTTGTAACATTTATAGAGCTCAAGGCACGCGTCGTACGGAGAATGAAATATTAAAAACTTGCACGCCACACAGAATTTTCATCTCTATACATTGTACCAGACATTTTATTTTCTTGTTCTTTTTCTTGTTGCGGTTTATGTTTTGGTTGTTTCGGTTGTTGTTGCAGTGTTGTGTTAGTACTGTATTGATGATGTAGTTGTTTAGTTTTAGTATTGTTGTATTGAGGATGTAGTTGTTTTGTTCTAGTGTTGGACTAAGGTTGTTGTTTAGTTTTAGTATTGGACTAAAGTTGTTGTTTAGTTTTACTGTTGGACTAAAGTTGTTGTTTAGTTTTAATAATATATTTGTTACGGTGTTTCTTTTGGCTGTCACTTCTGTATGTGTATGTGTGGGGGTTGCATGGAAGATAGTGCTACTGTCTGGCACAGCTGACAATGTTGACGTCAGTAATGTCGGGCTTACTGTAGTGGCCGACAGTTGTATAATATATATAAGCGAATGTCATGAGTTCTTCAGGTTTGTTTACATTCTGTAATCTCCCACACAACAGTAACGTTAGGTCAGAAAATCCACCAACGGGTAAGACGAATAATGTTTTTCCAACGCATACACCATTTATTGATCACAGCAACATTGACATCACGGATAGTACATTGTCACAGGTTATAAAAAGAATCAGATCGCATGAATAGCGAATCAAGGAACAGTCAATTGTTGAAATCAAACATGCGGTAATAATCCAGAATGAAATTGGTTGCATACACAGCAACTCACTATATATTGCATTAGCAAATATCCAAAGTTACAATGTGTCACAGAGAGTTTATTGATCATAAATTGCCTATATCCTCTTCTTTTTCTTTCACCCGTATCCTCTATTTTATTATCACTCTTTACCTTTTTCCTATATTTTTCGCATCCATTCGTTTGCGAAAAATATTTTCTTCCCCATTCTCAACTTTACCGTTTTCTTTCTCATACTGGTAAACGCATTTATGACATAACGTGTCAGAGAGAGAGAGCGTTAAATGCATTCTATGGCATTAGGTGTCAGTGGACGAAACTGTGAACATATTCGTCTGGCCAGACATAGGAGCAGACATAGGTCTACAGCATTCCCTGCACCAGACGAAATACACCGTGAATATTCGCTTTCGCCAGACCTATAGGCGACAAATGTGTCTGCGTTTTCACCTGCCACAACGAGTTGCATCGGCTGAGCGCTAGGTGAGGCGCGATAGCCGACATCTCCTCGGCGCAGTTTGAGACATTTGTCTGGAAATCCCAGCTGACAAGGCACTTCCTGTTGGCCTGGTCAGCGTGAGGTGTGAAAACGCACGAGTGTCAGTTCATGGTAGTCTTCTAGTTGTTGTAAGGTGTTTTAGACGGAAAGGGGAGATTATTTCGTTTGGCGAAATAAAGTTGGGATCCCTTTGTCTGGTAATAGATATAACCAGAATGTTAAACTTTATTTTCATTCTGACTCCTAAAATGTTGCAGTAGACAAATCGCTGTGCTAGATCAAATATCTGTGTTTTGGCGAAGTCTGAGTTTCTTGGCCATTTTGCCGAGTTCTAGACTACCATTAGATTGCAGTATTCTAGTTCATGGTTTAGTCTGTAGTTCTGTGTGTGGAGGTAAATATTATATATAATATCTAGTATTTTGTGAGAGTTTAAAGTGATAATAGCTTATTTCATATTTCACTAGTTAGATTTGGTGCAGAGTGCTTAATTATATAGTCTGTATTATTTTCTAGTGACGTGTTTCAGTGGAAAGCAGAATAAATTATAATTTCTAGCTTAAACAACAATGTAGCTATAATGAATTTAATTTAACTGCTAAATAATCAGACGGGAACAATTTTTCTAAACTAACTTATAAATGCTAGATGCCTCATGAGTGTTGACGGAATACGTATGTATTCCTAATTCATGAGGATTGATGATTTTTAAATGTATAACTTATTGCACGGGAAGTTTTAAATGAAAAGTCAAGTTGTACGCTTGCATTTTAAAAAAACGTAAGTTATATTGAGTACATAATACGTAACATATTTCATATGTGTTTTTTCTTTTTCAGTGAATACTGGGGTAACCCAAACTTTGCCGGCGTTAGTACAGAGTAAATACCTGTGAAGAACTAACCCATTTTCCTTAGAGTGACTTGGTGCAAAATCTTTACGAGTACTTTACAGGATAAATGAAGAAACAGGTCTATCGCGCCATATTAAATTCTTCCTGAGAAAAACTCTAGTAAATTTTTAGCCTGTGTGGCAAGTAACTTATTAACGTCAGTAACATTCCGACGGAGTTTGACAAGTGAGGTGGTGACCGATTATAGTCCTAGCCTGAAAGAACCCACCGACCTGACATTCCTTATTTCTAGAAACTAAGCTAGTGACACTGTGCTTGCTATTAACGTTCGTACCTGGAAAATTTTATGTGACTTAAACAGACATTCGACAAATAAGCACCCCCCAAGGAATCGTTCCCTGAAGCAGAGAATTCAACCCGTCTTTTTTGGAACTGGGGATTTCTTGGTCAAGGCTGCCATTGACGATTCTGTAGGTAAATGTCCTGAAAAATCGTATTTCCCAGAAGTGGCTACCAAAGCTGTGAGTATGAGCAACTGCACGTGATCACTGCTGAATGAATAGCGTGAATGCAGGACTGAGTGATTTCTTAATTGTTGTAATGTGGCACCCATTTTGCTGCCAGAATTCCTTTATGCAAGTTATTGCTAACAATAGTTACCCTTAGAATAAAGCAGAGTATCAAGTCTGTCCATACCTTAAAAAAAAGGGGGAAACCATAGACTCAATAATATGTATCTGTAACTCTTTGGGGTTATCACTTTCTTCTAACGGGACTGTGAGCTATATATCCAGGGGAGGACCATACAAACGGGTCTATCACTATTGTAGCATTCCTTGATTTTTATGACTATGTGTACATGCTTTTGATGTATTTTATATGTTGTCATGTAAGTTTACTATGATAATTAAACTATACCTACATTTATTTCAGTGTGGTGGTCAGTTCGTTCCCATAATATCTATATAAGCATTGTTATAGTTTTCCCACGTCTGTGTGTCTAACTGTCGCCAATTGTATGTGCGTGCATGTGAGTGGATAGATACATATTAATATATATATATATATATATATATATATATATATATATATATATATATATATATATATATATATTATAGACTGTCTGACTCCTCTGGATCTGTTGTAGAAGATAGGCGGAAAGAGAGAGAGATTCTCGATTTCCGGGACAGCCTCTATAAATTTCTACCATCTCACTCGTGGAACTCTATTTCTATTATCACATCTTACTGTGGCTATCACTCATTCTAACCTATTAAGAAGGGACTAACCCAAGTCTTAATTTCCCTATCAAAAATCTACGACACAATGTCAAACATGTAGTAATAATCCAGAATGAAATTGGTTGCGTACACAGCAACTCACCATACATTGCATTAGCAAATATCCAAAGTTACAATGTGAAACACGTGGTAATAATCCAAAATGAAATTGGTTGCGTACACAGCAACTCACCATACATTGCATTAGCAAATATCCAAAGTTACAATGTCAAACATATGCAAATAATCCATAAGGAATCTGATCGGGCTCACTCATAGACGGTGGAAACTTTACCGTGATGAAATCTTATATCCTTAGATTCTCCATTATCAAGATTATAGAATAATATATAGAATGGCTTCCATGAAGAGAATAATGCGTTCTTCTTCATACAATCCCCGAATCAAGACTCAAAAACACACTGGACACACACTAGCGAGACTATAAACCGTCTCGAAGCTCTGCCAGATACATACTGCCCGATATTATAGTTTCTCAGTACAACTCAGTAAAAGTTCGTTCAAGCGCGAACTAACTGCCTGAGGTGTGAGTTCAGCTCACCCGTATCTCTCCCCCAACTACTACTAAGAACATTTGAACACTTTTTTTTTTTTTTTAAACTAACACATACTCAGTTGAGCTATGTTCAAAAAATATAGCGTACAAAGCACCCAAGTAAAAAATCATCTCATAACTTTAAACGTGCTTAATCGCGTGTCTATAAAAAAAATCAGACCCGTACGTAAGAATCCCAAACACTTAACTCCTACTCAAAAACATGACTTAACAGATTACACTGACCCCCGGGAAAAAAAATGATATCACCATTTTTTTTTTTTTTTTGGGGGGGGGGGGGGGGGGGGGGGGGGGGGGGGGGGAGAAATTACATCGAACAAAAATGTGAGGTCGATCACATTCTAATATCTACAACAGAGAATCATAATATATGTTAAGTCGTGTAAAGAAATCAACAATAGAGGGATGGAAGTATGTATAGAGTATGAAGATGAAGTATGCAAAGAGAATCAAATTCAAACAAAGATGAAATATATCAAGTATAGGCTAACTATGAATCAATAAGTGGAAAGTGAAAAGAGGAGATGAAATGAAATGAAGAATGACCAGCAATAAAATGTGTGTAGAGAAAGAAAGCAATGATACAACATTGTAACAATTTAAATTAATCAACGGGTTGTGTATAAATAAATACAAGTATGGCAAAACAGCATGGAACAAAAAGGCAATACATATGTGATGGGGCCGGGAAGACACCCCTGAGGCCCCACCCCTACTTCAGTTCAAGGCATGTTTGTCGCCCATATATTTTCGGTCGGCCCACGTGACTGTCAACCCACGTGATGGCGCGAGCCTGGGATGTGAAAAGTCTGAAGTAGAAGATATGTAATGAGGTCATAATAATGCCTTAAGAATATAGTTGTGGTGTAGAACTGTGTTTTTGCTCTAGAAATAGCTGTAGGTTTTATTTGTGTTTTCGCTATTCCTAAAGCGATAATCGCGTGTGATATTTAAGTAGCCAAGATTAATACGCCCAGCGCGCAGTGAGTGATGCGCCATAGGGCCTATAAAAGAGATAGCGGCCGGAAAGCGGGCCTACTTTGCCACAGCCGCCCAGAGAGAACAGACGAAGCCAGACACACAGAGCCAAGCTGTAAATGCCTTGAACACGTGAGTTAATTTAAATTAGAATTAGTTTTATATAATTCTGATATTGTATTCAGCACGAGTCTGTTTTAATGTTTAGTGATATAGATAGATGTGTTTCCAAAGGAAAAAGTGAATGTGTTTCCAGGACCTGATAATTTAGTCTTGAAATATAATTGAGTGGAAATAATGTGTGGATATATTTCACTAGTGTTAAGACCAAATCACGTATGTAAGAGTTTAGTATCAAGTATTTCATCCATCAGACCGGGCAAATTTAGTAAGAGTGTTTTATACATGAAACTGGATAGAGAAGCATCTATTACTTGAATTTAGATGATATTGACTGTTATCAGGATGGCAACCACGTGGTCATGAAAGGCGGCGCGTCACCACGCGTGTGTATAAAAAGAAGACGCCAGTTTTATATTGTGTGAATTGAGACGGGGGTGGGAAGCAGATTAAGATAATTTTCCCCAGTAAAGGAAAGAGATAGTTTTCGTGTTAATGCCAGTTTTGTTAAAGTCAAGAGTAATTATTTTATTTCTTTTATGTAAAAGTAATTGAGTGTATTTCACGATAGCCTACTTATCATAATTCTACTGTATATTTAATGGGTTACTGTGAGGTGAGAATATGTATTTAGATTTCTGGAGAGCGCGAGGCCACTCCTTTGTTGAGACATGTGTTTCTCTGGTTGCTCCCGGCGGAGCATGGAAACACCAATGTGGCTGGTGTCTATCACAAGCCGACAAGAAGCATTTTTATGCTATTGCAGTGGTTGTTTCGGTAACGATGTGTTTCATGTGATGAGATTCCCAGTCGCACCAGTGGTCATATACGACACGCTTGTTGCCAGGCGCACCAGTCGTCACATACGACATGCTTCAGAATGCAGTAACGAATACTGATGTGGATCGGTTACGAGGTAGTAGCTTATTCTCATTACTGAGAGTATTTGTTGTACATATAGTTGAATATTATTTTATGTCCATTTTATGATTATTTAATTATGGTTATGTGAGAAATGGTTGTGAGAGCACGTGGGCTCACTTCAAGGTATATATTTCTCTTCTCCGCTCCTGAGGGAGCATGGGGCCAACAGTGTGGTTTGCTTCCATATTAAATATTCATATGCTAGAGCAGTAGTGTTTCGGTAGCAATCTGTGTTACATGGTGAGATTGCCAGCCCCACGCACAACACCTTACTAGTCTCATTTGGACGACATGCATGAATGTGTGTGTGTGTGATAGCTGAGTGTGTGCTCTTGCAGTAGTGGTTTCCGTAGCAACCTGTGTTACATGGTGAGATTGCCAGCCCCACGCACAACACCTTACTAGTCGCATCGGATGACACACATGAGTGTGTGTGTGTGTGTGATAGTTGAGTGTGTCAGGTGGCGGCGTAGGACAGTTTGACAGGTGAGAGAGTGGTGTTTCTCATTCAGTATTATATTATGATTTTAACTATTCTGTGCTTTGTTTGCTTCTTCAGATTAGCATCGGGCACTGTTGGGTGTTTTGTTTTGTTTTGTTTAGTTTTGTTTTGTTATGTTCGCTAGTCTATTTGTTTAATGTTTGCTTTGTCACTGAATGGGTTATAAAAATAAATATAGCCCCTGCCTCTAGAATCAAGAGTTTTATTGTTGTTCGGGTCGGTGCGAGTGTGACAAGAGAGTGATCACACATCAAGATATAATCATCATCATCATCTCGCCCACCCTATCACAACTGGCGTCGTCGGCAGGATAAGGCAGACAGTGACACCGAGCAAACAGCGAACGAACAAATATAGTAAACACCCAGCAGTGCATTCCTGCAGCAGGATGGCTAATGCGCCTGTGAAGATATTGTACGTGAAGGAGCCAGAGATAAGGTTGTTTAGTGGAGAGGGGAGTCCCACTTGGCAAGAGTTTGTGGGAGATGTGGAAGCCGCGTGGAAGATGGCGCCTTTTTGTGCAGAAGACAAGTTAGACATGATATGGAACAACGTTACACCATGGGTATCTAGAGAATTACGGATACATGGTGGAGCCAAGGCCAGCCCTGAGAAGTTACTGGAAATTGTCAAAAGAGCCTACAGCGAGCAACAACCAGTCAGTGAGATGACCATGAATTTCCCTTGGGAATATGCTGTTTATGGTGGAAGTAAAAAGCCTGAGACACTGGTTCAGATAGCAAGTGCAGAAGTTCAGAAGGAGAAGGAGGCACTTAGAGCGCAATTATCCTTCCTAAAGTCCCAGATAGCACAGATGTCAGAGTCCAGTTCGCCAGCACAAAAGGAGGTGCAGAGAAAGAGAGCACCATGCCAGCCGCGGGAACAGCCAACGCAAGACGAGGAGGTGTGTCCGCGGGAACAGCCAACGCAAGACGAGGAGGTGTGTCCGCGGGAACAGCCAACGCAAGACGAGGAGGTGTGTCCGCAGGAACCGCAACTAGCCCTTCTTGTATGTAAGAGTCAGGCTGTCGTCAAGGGAAGCTGTGAGCTGACAGCACCGATAAACGCAGTGGCACCGACAAGGCGAAAAGGGATATGCAAGTGGTATAGTGTCCACCGGGGATGGGGGTTCATCACGCCAGATGATGGAGGTATTGATGTATTCGTACATCAAACCAAAATCTTCAGAAAGGGATTCCGGAGTCTGGCGAGGAATGAACGAGTAGAGTTTGACAGCAAACCATCGGTCCAGGGCATGGAAGCAATTTATGTATGCGGCATTGGCGGTCAAGAGCGTAAGGGCAGCAGGAAGCGACCCATGGCACAGAGGAAGCCCAGAAAGATAAGATGCTACAATTGTGGAGACTTGTCAGACCACATGGCAGCCAAGTGCCCTCAAGGCCCGCTTCTGAAGAGATGTTTTCGATGCAAGACAACTGAACATTTGATAGCCGCCTGTCCCTCAAAGAGCTCTTTCCCGAGACGTGCTACCACAACCAGGTTTCCTTCCGGGTGCAAGCCAAGAGATGACCGTGACAACTGTCACCCTAAGGGTGCCGAGAAGATTAGTAGTCGATTAGGGGAGAAAACTCGTCTTAAGCAGAGAGGAGGGAGTGCAAGTCAAGGTTCAGAGGAGGAGACACATCAAAAGCAGATAGTGGGGAATGTTGGCCACCGTCCACGCAAAACGAGTGTCAAGCACGTCAGGAGCAATCCCCCTACAGATTCGACAGCTACAAGCACTGACAGGCAGACGTCACGGGGAGACAGCGATGCGGCACAGGTGTGCGAGTCTTCTAGACCCCAGCAACTGCCAGCCCGACAACGTACAACTGGGGACATAACGACCAAGAGGGTCCCCAGCCGAGTTGTACCGAATACAGAATCTGAGCCCAAAACATCGCCGCTGAGAAATAATCAAGCGCAGCACCAACGATCCGAGAGATTTCGACTGAAGCGCCAGAGGTAGTGATGAGGTAGTGATGTTGTCGGGACGACAACAAAATCAGGAGGGAGATATGTGATGGGGCCGGGAAGACACCCCTGAGGCCCCACCCCCACTTCAGTTCAAGGCATGTTTGTCGCCCATATATTTTCGGTCGGCCCACTTGACTGTCAACCCACGTGATGGCGCGAGCCTGGGATGTGAAAAGTCTGAAGTAGAAGATATGTAATGGGGTCATAATAATGCCTTAAAAATATAGTTGTGGTGTAGAACTGTGTTTTTGCTCTAGAAATAGCTGTAGGTTTTATTTGTGTTTTCGCTATTCCTAAAGCGATAATCGCGTGTGATATTTAAGTAGCCAAGATTAATACGCCCAGCGCGCAGTGAGTGATGCGCCATAGGGCCTATAAAAGAGATAGCGGCCGGAAAGCGGGCCTACTTTGCCACAGCCGCCCAGAGAGAACAGACGAAGCCAGACACACAGAGCCAAGCTGTAAATGCCTTGAACACGTGAGTTAATTTAAATTAGAATTAGTTTTATATAATTCTGATATTGTATTCAGCACGAGTCTGTTTTAATGTTTAGTGATATAGATAGATGTGTTTCCAAAGGAAAAAGTGAATGTGTTTCCAGGACCTGATAATTTAGTCTTGAAATATAATTGAGTGGAAATAATGTGTGGATATATTTCACTAGTGTTAAGACCAAATCACGTATGTAAGAGTTTAGTATCAAGTATTTCATCCATCAGACCGGGCAAATTTAGTAGTAGAGTGTTTTTATACATGAAACTGGATAGAGAAGCATCTATTACTTGAATTTAGATGATATTGACTGTTATCAGGATGGCAACCACGTGGTCATGAAAGGCGGCGCGTCACCACGCGTGTGTATAAAGAAGACGCCAGTTTTATATTGTGTGAATTGAGACGGGGGTGGGAAGCAGATTAAGATAATTTTCCCCAGTAAAGGAAAGAGATAGTTTTCGTGTTAATGCCAGTTTTGTTAAAGTCAAGAGTAATTATTTTATTTCTTTTATGTAAAAGTAATTGAGTGTATTTCACGATAGCCTACTTATCATAATTCTACTGTATATATTTAATGGGTTACTGTGAGGTGAGAATATGTATTTAGATTTCTGGAGAGCGCGAGGCCACTCCTTTGTTGAGACATGTGTTTCTCTGGTTGCTCCCGGCGGAGCATGGAAACACCAATGTGGCTGGTGTCTATCACAAGCCGACAAGAAGCATTTTTATGCTATTGCAGTGGTTGTTTCGGTAACGATGTGTTTCATGTGATGAGATTCCCAGTCGCACCAGTGGTCATATACGACACGCTTGTTGCCAGGCGCACCAGTCGTCACATACGACATGCTTCAGAATGCAGTAACGAATACTGATGTGGATCGGTTACGAGGTAGTAGCTTATTCTCATTACTGAGAGTATTTGTTGTACATATAGTTGAATATTATTTTATGTCCATTTTATGATTATTTAATTATGGTTATGTGAGAAATGGTTGTGAGAGCACGTGGGCTCACTTCAAGGTATATATTTCTCTTCTCCGCTCCTGAGGGAGCATGGGGCCAACAGTGTGGTTTGCTTCCATATTAAATATTCATATGCTAGGGCAGTAGTGTTTCGGTAGCAATCTGTGTTACATGGTGAGATTGCCAGCCCCACGCACAACACCTTACTAGTCTCATTTGGACGACATGCATGAATGTGTGTGTGTGTGATAGCTGAGTGTGTGCTCTTGCAGTAGTGGTTTCCGTAGCAACCTGTGTTACAAGGTGAGATTGCCAGCCCCACGCACAACACCTTACTAGTCGCATCGGATGACACACATGAGTGTGTGTGTGTGTGTGATAGTTGAGTGTGTCAGGTGGCGGCGTAGGACAGTTTGACAGGTGAGAGCGTGGTGTTTCTCATTCAGTATTATATTATGATTTTAACTATTCTGTGCTTTGTTTGCTTCTTCAGATTAGCATCGGGCACTGTTGGGTGTTTTGTTTTGTTTTGTTTAGTTTTGTTTTGTTATGTTCGCTAGTCTATTTGTTTAATGTTTGCTTTGTCACTGAATGGGTTATAAAAATAAATATAGCCCCTGCCTCTAGAATCAAGAGTTTTATTGTTGTTCGGGTAGGTGCGAGTGTGACAAGAGAGTGATCACACATCAAGATATAATCATCATCATCATCTCGCCCACCCTATCACAACTGGCGTCGTCGGCAGGATAAGGCAGACAGTGACACCGAGCAAACAGCGAACGAACAAATATAGTAAACACCCAGCAGTGCATTCCTGCAGCAAGATGGCTAATGCGCCTGTGAAGATATTGTACGTGAAGGAGCCAGAGATAAGGTTGTTTAGTGGAGAGGGGAGTCCCACTTGGCAAGAGTTTGTGGGAGATGTGGAAGCCGCGTGGAAGATGGCGCCTTTTTGTGCAGAAGACAAGTTAGACATGATATGGAACAACGTTACACCATGGGTATCTAGAGAATTACGGATACATGGTGGAGCCAAGGCCAGCCCTGAGAAGTTACTGGAAATTGTCAAAAGAGCCAACAGCGAGCAACAACCAGTCAGTGAGATGACCATGAATTTCCCTTGGGAATATGCTGTTTATGGTGGAAGTAAAAAGCCTGAGACACTGGTCCAGATAGCAAGTGCAGAAGTTCAGAAGGAGAAGGAGGCACTTAGAGCGGAATTATCCTTCCTAAAGTCCCAGATAGCACAGATGTCAGAGTCCAGTTCGCCAGCACAAAAGGAGGTGCAGAGAAAGAGAGCACCATGCCAGCCGCGGGAACAGCCAACGCAAGACGAGGAGGTGTGTCCGCAGGAACAGCCAACGCAAGACGAGGAGGTGTGTCCGCGGGAACAGCCAACGCAAGACGAGGAGGTGTGTCCGCAGGAACCGCAACTAGCCCTTCTTGTATGTAAGAGTCAGGCTGTCGTCAAGGGAAGCTGTGAGCTGACAGCACCGATAAACGCAGTGGCACCGACAAGGCGAAAAGGGATATGCAAGTGGTATAGTGTCCACCGGGGATGGGGGTTCATCACGCCAGATGATGGAGGTATTGATGTATTCGTACATCAAACCAAAATCTTCAGAAAGGGATTCCGGAGTCTGGCGAGGAATGAACGAGTAGAGTTTGACAGCAAACCATCGGTCCAGGGCATGGAAGCAATTTATGTATGCGGCATTGGCGGTCAAGAGTGTAAGGGCAGCAGGAAGCGACCCATGGCACAGAGGAAGCCCAGAAAGATAAGATGCTACAATTGTGGAGACTTGTCAGACCACATGGCAGCCAAGTGCCCTCAAGGCCCGCTTCTGAAGAGATGTTTTCGATGCAAGACAACTGAACATTTGATAGCCGCCTGTCCCTCAAAGAGCTCTTTCCCGAGACGTGCTACCACAACCAGGTTTCCTTCCGGGTGCAAGCCAAGAGATGACCGTGACAACTGTCACCCTAAGGGCGCCGAGAAGATTGGTAGTCGGTTAGGGGAGAAAACTCGTCTTAAGCAGAGAGGAGGGAGTGCAAGTCAAGGTTCAGAGGAGGAGACACATCAAAAGCAGATAGTGGGGAATGTTGGCCACCGTCCACGCAAAACGAGTGTCAAGCACGTCAGGAGCAATCCCCCTACAGATTCGACAGCTACAAGCACTGACAGGCAGACGTCACGGGCAGGCAGCGATGCGGCACAGGTGTGCGAGTCTTCTAGACCCCAGCAACTGCCAGCCCGACAACGTACAACTGGGGACATAACGACCAAGAGGGTCCCCAGCCGAGTTGTACCGAATACAGAATCTGAGCCCAAAACATCGCCGCTGAGAAATAATCAAGCGCAGCACCAACGATCCGAGAGATTTCGACTGAAGCGCCAGAGGTAGTGATGAGGTAGTGATGTTGTCGGGACGACAACAAAATCAGGAGGGAGATATGTGATGGGGCCGGGAAGACACCCCTGGGCCCCACCCCCACTTCAGTAAGGCATGTTTTGTCGCCCATATATTTTTGGTCGGCCCACGTGACTGTCAACCCACGTGATGGCGCGAGCCTGGGATGTGAAAAGTCTGAAGTAGAAGATATGTAATGAGGTCATAATAATGCCTTAAAAAATATAGTTGTGGTGTAGAACTGTCTTTTTGCTCTAGAAATAGCTGTAGGCACTTTTTGTGTTTCCGCCATTCCTACAGCGATAATCGCGTGTGATCTTTAAGTAGCCAAGATTAATACGCCCAGCGCGCAGTGAGCGATGAGCCATAGGGCCTATAAAAGAGATAGCGGCCGGAAAGCGGGCCTACTTTGCCACAGCCGCCCAGAGAGAGAACAGACGAAGCCAGACACACAGAGCCAAGCTGTAAATGCCTTGAACACGTGAGTTAATTTAAATTAGAATTAGTTTTATATAATTCTGATATTGTATTCAGCACGAGTCTGTTTTAATGTTTAGTGATATAGATAGATGTGTTTCCAAAGGAAAAAGTGAATGTGTTTCCAGGACCTGATAATTTAGTCTTGAAATATAATTGAGTGGAAATAATGTGTGGATATATTTCACTAGTGTTAAGACCAAATCACGTATGTAAGAGTTTAGTATCAAGTATTTCATCCATCAGACCGGGCAAATTTAGTAAGAGTGTTTTATACATGAAACTGGATAGAGAAGCATCTATTACTTGAATTTAGATGATATTGACTGTTATCAGGATGGCAACCACGTGGTCATGAAAGGCGGCGCGTCACCACGCGTGTGTATAAAGAAGACGCCAGTTTTATATTGTGTGAATTGAGACGGGGGTGGGAAGCAGATTAAGATAATTTTCCCCAGTAAAGGAAAGAGATAGCTTTCGTGTTAATGCCAGTTTTGTTAAAGTCAAGAGTAATTATTTTATTTCTTTGATGTAAAAGTAATTGAGTGTATTTCACGATAGCCTACTTATCATAATTCTACTGTATATTTTATGGGTTACTGTGAGGTGAGAATATGTATTTAGATTTCTGGAGAGCGCGAGGCCACTCCTTTGTTGAGACATGTGTTTCTCTGGTTGCTCCCGGCGGAGCATGGAAACACCAATGTGGCTGGTGTCTATCACAAGCCGACAAGAAGCATTTTTATGCTATTGCAGTGGTTGTTTCGGTAACGATGTGTTTCATGTGATGAGATTCCCAGTCGCACCAGTGGTCATATACGACACGCTTGTTGCCAGGCGCACCAGTCGTCACATACGACATGCTTCAGAATGCAGTAACGAATACTGATGTGGATCGGTTACGAGGTAGTAGCTTATTCTCATTACTGAGAGTATTTGTTGTACATATAGTTGAATATTATTTTATGTCCATTTTATGATTATTTAATTATGGTTATGTGAGAAATGGTTGTGAGAGCACGTGGGCTCACTTCAAGGTATATATTTCTCTTCTCCGCTCCTGAGGGAGCATGGGGCCAACAGTGTGGTTTGCCTCCATATTAAGTATTCATATGCTAGGGCAGTAGTGTTTCGGTAGCAATCTGTGTTACATGGTGAGATTGCCAGCCCCACGCACAACACCTTACTAGTCTCATTTGGACGACATGCATGAATGTGTGTGTGTGTGTGATAGCTGAGTGTGTGCTCTTGCAGTAGTGGTTTCCGTAGCAACCTGTGTTACAAGGTGAGATTGCCAGCCCCACGCACAACACCTTACTAGTCGCATCGGATGACACACATGAGTGTGTGTGTGTGTGTGATAGTTGAGTGTGTCAGGTGGCGGCGTAGGACAGTTTGACAGGTGAGAGCGTGGTGTTTCTCATTCAGTATTATATTATGATTTTAACTATTCTGTGCTTTGTTTGCTTCTTCAGATTAGCATCGGGCACTGTTGGGTGTTTTGTTTTGTTTTGTTTAGTTTTGTTTTGTTATGTTCGCTAGTCTATTTGTTTAATGTTTGCTTTGTCACTGAATGGGTTATAAAAATAAATATAGCCCCTGCCTCTAGAATCAAGAGTTTTATTGTTGTTCGGGTAGGTGCGAGTGTGACAAGAGAGTGATCACACATCAAGATATAATCATCATCATCATCTCGCCCACCCTATCACAACTGGCGTCGTCGGCAGGATAAGGCAGACAGTGACACCGAGCAAACAGCGAACGAACAAATATAGTAAACACCCAGCAGTGCATTCCTGCAGCAAGATGGCTAATGCGCCTGTGAAGATATTGTACGTGAAGGAGCCAGAGATAAGGTTGTTTAGTGGAGAGGGGAGTCCCACTTGGCAAGAGTTTGTGGGAGATGTGGAAGCCGCGTGGAAGATGGCGCCTTTTTGTGCAGAAGACAAGTTAGACATGATATGGAACAACGTTACACCATGGGTATCTAGAGAATTACGGATACATGGTGGAGCCAAGGCCAGCCCTGAGAAGTTACTGGAAATTGTCAAAAGAGCCAACAGCGAGCAACAACCAGTCAGTGAGATGACCATGAATTTCCCTTGGGAATATGCTGTTTATGGTGGAAGTAAAAAAGCCTGAGACACTGGTCCAGATAGCAAGTGCAGAAGTTCAGAAGGAGAAGGAGGCACTTAGAGCGGAATTATCCTTCCTAAAGTCCCAGATAGCACAGATGTCAGAGTCCAGTTCGCCAGCACAAAAGGAGGTGCAGAGAAAGAGAGCACCATGCCAGCCGCGGGAACAGCCAACGCAAGACGAGGAGGTGTGTCCGCAGGAACAGCCAACGCAAGACGAGGAGGTGTGTCCGCGGGAACAGCCAACGCAAGACGAGGAGGTGTGTCCGCAGGAACCGCAACTAGCCCTTCTTGTATGTAAGAGTCAGGCTGTCGTCAAGGGAAGCTGTGAGCTGACAGCACCGATAAACGCAGTGGCACCGACAAGGCGAAAAGGGATATGCAAGTGGTATAGTGTCCACCGGGGATGGGGGTTCATCACGCCAGATGATGGAGGTATTGATGTATTCGTACATCAAACCAAAATCTTCAGAAAGGGATTCCGGAGTCTGGCGAGGAATGAACGAGTAGAGTTTGACAGCAAACCATCGGTCCAGGGCATGGAAGCAATTTATGTATGCGGCATTGGCGGTCAAGAGTGTAAGGGCAGCAGGAAGCGACCCATGGCACAGAGGAAGCCCAGAAAGATAAGATGCTACAATTGTGGAGACTTGTCAGACCACATGGCAGCCAAGTGCCCTCAAGGCCCGCTTCTGAAGAGATGTTTTTCGATGCAAGACAACTGAACATTTGATAGCCGCCTGTCCCTCAAAGAGCTCTTTCCCGAGACGTGCTACCACACAACCAGGTTTCCTTCCGGGTGCAAGCCAAGAGATGACCGTGACAACTGTCACCCTAAGGGCGCCGAGAAGATTGGTAGTCGGTTAGGGGAGAAAACTCGTCTTAAGCAGAGAGGAGGGAGTGCAAGTCAAGGTTCAGAGGAGGAGACACATCAAAAGCAGATAGTGGGGAATGTTGGCCACCGTCCACGCAAAACGAGTGTCAAGCACGTCAGGAGCAATCCCCCTACAGATTCGACAGCTACAAGCACTGACAGGCAGACGTCACGGGCAGGCAGCGATGCGGCACAGGTGTGCGAGTCTTCTAGACCCCAGCAACTGCCAGCCCGACAACGTACAACTGGGGACATAACGACCAAGAGGGTCCCCAGCCGAGTTGTACCGAATACAGAATCTGAGCCCAAAACATCGCCGCTGAGAAATAATCAAGCGCAGCACCAACGATCCGAGAGATTTCGACTGAAGCGCCAGAGGTAGTGATGAGGTAGTGATGTTGTCGGGACGACAACAAAATCAGGAGGGAGATATGTGATGGGGCCGGGAAGACACCCCTGAGGCCCCACCCCCACTTCAGTTCAAGGCATGTTTGTCGCCCATATATTTTTGGTCGGCCCACGTGACTGTCAACCCACGTGATGGCGCGAGCCTGGGATGTGAAAAGTCTGAAGTAGAAGATATGTAATGAGGTCATAATAATGCCTTAAAAATATAGTTGTGGTGTAGAACTGTGTTTTTGCTCTAGAAATAGCTGTAGGTTTTATTTGTGTTTTCGCTATTCCTAAAGCGATAATCGCGTGTGATATTTAAGTAGCCAAGATTAATACGCCCAGCGCGCAGTGAGTGATGCGCCATAGGGCCTATAAAAGAGATAGCGGCCGGAAAGCGGGCCTACTTTGCCACAGCCGCCCAGAGAGAACAGACGAAGCCAGACACACAGAGCCAAGCTGTAAATGCCTTGAACACGTGAGTTAATTTAAATTAGAATTAGTTTTATATAATTCTGATATTGTATTCAGCACGAGTCTGTTTTAATGTTTAGTGATATAGATAGATGTGTTTCCAAAGGAAAAAGTGAATGTGTTTCCAGGACCTGATAATTTAGTCTTGAAATATAATTGAGTGGAAATAATGTGTGGATATATTTCACTAGTGTTAAGACCAAATCACGTATGTAAGAGTTTAGTATCAAGTATTTCATCCATCAGACCGGGCAAATTTAGTAAGAGTGTTTTATACATGAAACTGGATAGAGAAGCATCTATTACTTGAATTTAGATGATATTGACTGTTATCAGGATGGCAACCACGTGGTCATGAAAGGCGGCGCGTCACCACGCGTGTGTATAAAGAAGACGCCAGTTTTATATTGTGTGAATTGAGACGGGGGTGGGAAGCAGATTAAGATAATTTTCCCCAGTAAAGGAAAGAGATAGTTTTCGTGTTAATGCCAGTTTTGTTAAAGTCAAGAGTAATTATTTTATTTCTTTTATGTAAAAGTAATTGAGTGTATTTCACGATAGCCTACTTATCATAATTCTACTGTATATTTAATGGGTTACTGTGAGGTGAGAATATGTATTTAGATTTCTGGAGAGCGCGAGGCCACACCTTTGTTGAGACATGTGTTTCTCTGGTTGCTCCCGGCGGAGCATGGAAACACCAATGTGGCTGGTGTCTATCACAAGCCGACAAGAAGCATTTTTATGCTATTGCAGTGGTTGTTTCGGTAACGATGTGTTTCATGTGATGAGATTCCCAGTCGCACCAGTCGTCATATACGACACGCTTGTTGCCAGGCGCACCAGTCGTCACATACGACATGCTTCAGAATGCAGTAACGAATACTGATGTGGATCGGTTACGAGGTAGTAGCTTATTCTCATTACTGAGAGTATTTGTTGTACATATAGTTGAATATTATTTTATGTCCATTTTATGATTATTTAATTATGGTTATGTGAGAAATGGTTATGAGAGCACGTGGGCTCACTTCAATGTATATATTTCTCTTCTCCGCTCCTGAGGGAGCATGGGGCCAACAGTGTGGTTTGCCTCCATATTAAGTATTCATATGCTAGGGCAGTAGTGTTTCGGTAGCAATCTGTGTTACATGGTGAGATTGCCAGCCCCACGCACAACACCTTACTAGTCTCATTTGGACGACATGCATGAATGTGTGTGTGTGTGTGATAGCTGAGTGTGTGCTCTTGCAGTAGTGGTTTCCGTAGCAACCTGTGTTACAAGGTGAGATTTCCAGCCCCACGCACAACACCTTACTAGTCGCATCGGATGACACACATGAGTGTGTGTGTGTGTGTGATAGTTGAGTGTGTCAGGTGGCGGCGTAGGACAGTTTGACAGGTGAGAGCGTGGTGTTTCTCATTCAGTATTATATTATGATTTTAACTATTCTGTGCTTTGTTTGCTTCTTCAGATTAGCATCGGGCACTGTTGGGTGTTTTGTTTTGTTTTGTTTAGTTTTGTTTTGTTATGTTCGCTAGTCTATTTGTTTAATGTTTGCTTTGTCACTGAATGGGTTATAAAAATAAATATAGCCCCTGCCTCTAGAATCAAGAGTTTTATTGTTGTTCGGGTCGGTGCGAGTGTGACAAGAGAGTGATCACACATCACAATATAATCATCATCATCATCTCGCCCACCCCATCACACATATATAAACCAAAAAAAAAAAAATCAAACAAAAAGAAAGCTACAATCTAAATAGAGCATAATAGGCAAGAGAAACAAGTTAATTAACTTATTAACCACTAATAATGAGCTTATTATAGAAATCAGAAACTAATTCCGCGCATAAACAGTTACTACTGGTGCACAACTAAGTGCTGGGTAATGCAAATGAATAACAATATCAGAAAAAAAGAAGAAAAAACACACACTTGGTAAATGTTCACCACCGAAATGTATAGTAATGATACGTTAAGTTTAAATACTATAGTCTATACTATTGTCACTCGTACAATGCTCATCAACACACTGTCGTGTATGAATAATATTCTAATAACGTGTCACATGAAAGTCAAAGAACACAATGTCAAAGCTCCAGCGGCCTTGGAAAGTCTTGTGAGCGTGTTGAAAAAAAAATCATCCACTGCGGAGTTAGAATTCCGAATGGCTTGAATGGTACAGTCAAACGGGCGCAAGGCAACAGCGTCTCTTGGAGATCTTGAATTGCCCAACATATTGATGTCTATTGCAGAGTATCGACGCTCAAATTCAGTCAATGGTATGAAGACACGTATAACAGTTCCGATTCCCATCGAGAAGGCGTTCCTGCGAATAATCAAATGAAAATTCCTGTTTGTTAACGGTAGGATATTATTAGAAAAAAAAGTTAACTTTAACTTTAACTTACCGGATGTGGCCGTGCAAACTTCAGACCACTGTATGATGTTAGTCGAACCTTCCTCCGATAAACGAGAAAGGGTAGCAGTGAAAGTAGCACAGACTGAATTGAAATTATCAATAATATAGGGCGATAAAAGTGTCCGAGAAAAAAAGCAGCGTGAGAAGTACTTAAGTCGCACTGAGGACAATGCGCTGCATAAAATACATACACCAGAAAAAGCAAGTAGAAACGTATCAATATCAGCGTGTAGCAGAATTAGGAACCAATTGCAAATTGAGGGAATGGTGGTGAAAAGAAGCACCATTGTCCCGCTCAATAACCATACGAGCGTCCCGATTGGTATAGAAGGATACTAAAGCCTCATTATACGTGATATTGTGAGATGGCAAAACACGCACAAATTTTACGTTTGCAGTGAAGTGAAAAAAATCAGCCACTGCATGCCATGGAGTATGAGGTGGTAGATTGCGCACTAATACGGTGCGTGAGCGTGTAATAACACCACCAAATGTGGGGATCGAACCCACGACATGCGCGTTATCAGCACGAAATTGTGCTCTAGGTGGATGGTGTGCTCTCTCTAACGAGGGGGAACCTTGGTTATTTCTTGTATTTTTGCATGTGGGAATGTGCTTAAAAGGTGCATTATACTGACTGTGCGGAGTATGATGAATAACAGCACCAGCGAAACCACTGTGAACAGGAATGATAGAATCCTTATTGTTACGAATATAATGGGTATTATTTTGGGAACGAGTACTAATAGTTTTGTCCCTTATTACGAATTTATAAGAACTCTGAAAAGTCGAGGCACGGTTGGTCTGTGGAGCTTTGACATGAAGTTTATCGGAGTTTTTACCGTGACCTAAAGGACTGACTGTTACAATAGGATTACTTTTGTTGGCCTGACGCCAAGAATCACTCCTATTAGAGGCAGTATCGTTATTACGTGGGAAATTATATTTGCCTCGAAAAGATTTGTTTACACCATGTTTAATGTCATGGTTAGCATTGAGTGCATATGGCGGACTCTTTGCATTTGTGAAGTGTTGATCATCAAATTTATGTCTAACACTGTCAACCTTGACAGCAGACAACACCTTGTTGTTTAAGACAACATCTAATAGGCCATCAATTCTGTTACGAAGTTTCGTAATTTCCAATTCTGTAATAGCTTTTTCTTTAGCAAGAGCTTTATGTATTTTCCCGTGGGTTTTAACTTGAAGCCTATTGTAATCTAACCTTAAGTCGTGTAACTGAGAAGTAAGAATTTTCTCTTTAGCAATTCTATCCCTAAGATCTACTTTCAATTTTTCCTTCTGAGATGTAGTCTCCAATTTAAGGCTCTTAATTTCTTGTTGGAGAGTTTCGATAGTTTCTAAAGCCTTAGCCCTCTCCTGTACAAGTTCAAGTTTGAGTGCTTCAATAGCACTATGATGGCTATTCATAAGTTCATCAACCTTCTCGGGAAATACAGTATTCTTCTCTTTAAGCTGGAGATTGAGATCTGCATTATCATTCAATAGAGTAATAAGCGCTTCTGTATTTGACTCTTCACGTTTCTGGGCCTCAACTTTTAATTTCTCATAGTCCATTTTGACTTGTTCTAGCTCACTAGTAAGAGCATTTTCCTTACAACGTTGTTCGTATTGTAATGAGTTCATCTCATCTTCTAGCTCTTTTTTCTCCTTCTCCAGTTTAGATTGTCTTAATTTAAACTCATGAGGAGGAGCCAATTCTTCTCTTCTCTTCGTCTCAGCCAATTTCTCTGCACGATTCATATCCACCAAAAGCAATTCTGCTTGACTCTCTTTAGATAATTCTTCTTTCTTCCTCCATTCATACCAATCTGGAGTACATATTCTCCTCTCTTCCGATGCACTCGCTGCATACACTACTAAAGCCTCACCCTTCAAACCATTCAACCTTCCCAAATCCATAAAATACTCTAATATAGACGTCTTGTCTAATTTTCTAAGATATTATCTATGAAGTTAATCTTATCCCTAATTAGTGGGTGGCAAGTCCTTGTTAATAGAACACTTATACAAATATAGCATATAATTATGAATCAATCATTAAGTGTATAACATTAAGACAAGAAATACATGAAGGTACGGAAAATGACAAAACCAAGACGAAATACCCAAGACAAATGATAACGTTCGCAGAATCAAATAAACAAGAAAGCAGAACTAAAGAAAAAATATTGCAAAGAATGCAATGACACTGTAAGGGGTGTAACAAGACAAGCAGCAGTAGAGTGTATACTATAAACAAAAAATGTGTATAGAAATTAACGACAGTAAGATTGAGAATTACAATCACAAACAAATCAATCAAGAAACTAAGGCACAGAGAAAAAATACCACAATAACGACAATAAAACAGTTCGTCACACCTAAACAATGGTGTCACAGATCACCAGACACAGTGGACTGAAAATCCTTCAGCAAAAATTCGCTGGAATTTCCACTGCGGGAAATCTGCAAGAATGTCCCTAAAGAACGCTTACGTAGGCCCTGGAATGAAAACTGGGATGTTTCCTACCGTAAGTCACCTCCCAACCGAACCCGCATAAAACATGGAACATATAACACTAAGAAGAGAAAAAAAATGGTACACATTATAAAGAAGGGCTCGCTAACGTATACAGTGGCACAGTGCACATACATAAAACCACTTATCTGCAAAAAGAATTCCCGGCCTTCGCGACAACGACAACGATGGGCATCCGGTGTCACACTGTACGTTGCAGTCCAACGATGATAGGTACAGGAGTTCCTAGGTGATAATGAAATTCAAACGAAATACTTGACATCTAGTCTTGACATTGGACGCTGAAATCTTGACTTGGCAACCTTGTTCTTCTAGATTTTCGTATCGTGCCCCAAATCACTGGAGACACCACTTCTGTTACGGTGTTTCTTTTGGCTGTCACTTCTGTATGTGTATGTGTGGGGGTTGCATGGAAGATAGTGCTACTGTCTGGCACAGCTGACAATGTTGACGTCAATAATGTCGGGCTTACTGTAGTGGCCGACAGTTGTATAATATATATAAGCGAATGTCATGAGTTCTTTAGGTTTTTTTACATTCTGTAACCTCCCACACACCAGTAACGTTAGGTCAGAAAATCCACCAACGGGTAAGACGAATAAGGTTTTTCCAACGCATACACCATTTATTGATCACAGCAACATTGACATCACGGATAGTAAGTACATTGTCACAGGTTATAAAATGAATCAGATCGCATGAATAGCGAATCAAGGAACAGTCAATTGTTGAAATCAAACATGCGGTAATAATCCAGAATGAAATTGGTTGCATACACAGCAACTCACTATACATTGCATTAGCAAATATCCAAAGTTACAATGTCAAACATGTGGTAATAATCCAGAATGAAATTGGTTACGTACACAGCAACTCACCATACATTGCATTAGCAAATATCCAAAGTTACAATGTGAAACACGTGGTAATAATCCAGAATGAAATTGGTTGTGTACACAGCAACTCACCATACATTGCATTAGCAAATATCCAAAGTTACAATGTCAAACATATGCAAATAATCCATAAGGAATCTGATCGGGCTCACTCATAGACGGTGGAAACTTTACCGTGATGAAATCTTATATCCTTAGATTCTCCATTATCAAGATTATAGAATAATATATAGAATGGCTTCCATGAAGAGAATAATGCGTTCTTCTTCATACAATCCCCGAATCAAGACTCAAAAACACACTGGAAACACACTAGCGAGACTATAAACCGTCTCGAAGCTCTGCCAGATACATACTGCCCGAGATTATAGTTTCTCAGTACAACTCAGTAAAAGTTCGCTCAAGCGCGAACTAACTGCCTGAGGTGTGAGCTCAGCTCACCCGTATCTCTCCCCCAACTACTACTAAGAACAGTTGAACACTTTCTTTATTTTTTTAAAATCTAACACATACTCAGTTGAGCTATGTTAAAAAAAATATAGCGTACAAAGCACTCAAGTAAAAAATCATCTCATAACTTTAAACGTGCTTACTCGCGTGTCTATAAAAAATCAGACCCGTACGTAAGAATCCCAAACACTTAACTCCTACTCAAAAACATGACTTAACAATATTGTTCTATTAGTATTGATCCTATTGTTCTATTAGTATTGGTTTTATTGTTCTATTAGTGTTGATTCTATTGTTCTATTAGTATCGATTATATTGTTCTATTAGTATTGATTGTATTGTTCTATTAGTATTGAATATATTGTTCTATTAGTATTGATTTTATTGTTCTATTAGTATTGATCTTATTGTTCTCTTAGTAATGATTATATTATTCTATTTGTAGAGATTATGTTGTTCTATTAGTATCGATTATATTATTCTATTAGTGTTGATTCTATTGTTCTATTAGTATTGATTATATTGTTCTATTAGTATTGAATATATTGTTCTATTAGTATTGGTTTTATTATTCGATTAGTGTTGATTATATTGTTCTATTAGTATTAATTATATTGTTCTATTAGTATTGATTATATTGTTCTATTAGTATTGATTGTATTGTTCTATTAGTATTGAATATATTGTTCTATTAGTATTGATTCTATTGTTCTATTAGTATTGATCTTATTGTTCTCTTAGTAATGATTATTTTATTCTATTTGTAGTGATTATGTTGTTCTATTAGTATCGATTATATTATTCTATTAGTGTTGATTCTATTGTTCTATTAGTATTGATTATATTGTTCTATTAGTATTGAATATATTGTTCTATTAGTATTGGTTTTATTATTCGATTAGTGTTGATTATATTGTTCTATTAGTATTGATTATATTGTTCTATTAGTATTGATCCTATTGTTCTATTTGTATTGGTTTTATTATTCTATTAGTGTTGATTCTATTGTTCTATTAGTATTGACTATATTGTGCTATTATTATTGATTATATTGTTCTATTAGTATTGAATATATTGTTCTATTAGTATTGATCTTATTGTTCTCTTAGTAATGATTATATTATTCTATTAGTATTGATTATAGTGTTCTATTAGTATTGATTATATTATTCTATTAGTATTGATTCTATTGATCTATTAGTATTGATTATATTGTTCTATTAGTATAGATTCTATTGTTTTATTAGTATTGATTTTATTATTCTATTAGTATTGATTCTATTGTTCTATGAGTATTGATTATATTGTTCTATTAGTATTGATTCTATTATTCTATTAGTATTGATTCTATTGTTCCATTAGTATTGATCTTATTGTTATATTAGTATTCATTCTATTGTTCTATTAGTATTGATTCTATTGTTCTGTTAGTATTGATTTTATTACTCTATTAGTGTTGATTATATTATTCTATTAGTATTGATTCTATTGTTCTATTAGTATCGATTCTATTGTTCTATTAGTATTGGTTTTATCATTCTATTAGTGTTGATTATATTATTCTATTAGTATTGATTCTATTGTTCTATTAGTATTGATTATATTATTCCATTAGTATTGATTATATTGTTCTATTATTATTGATTATATTGTTCTATTAGTATCGATTCTATTGTTTTATTAGTATTGATTATATTATTCTATTAGTATTTATTATATTGTTCTATTAGTATTGATTATATTGTTCTATTAGTATTGATTCTATTATTCTATTAATATTGATTCTATTGTTCCATTAGTATTGATCCTATTGTTATATTAGTATTCCTTCTATTGTTCTATTAGTATTGATTCTATTGTTCTGTTAGTATTGATTTTATTACTCTATTAGTGTTGATTATATTATTCTATTAGTATTGATTCTATTGTTCTATTAGTATTGATTCTATTGTTCTATTAGTATTGGTTTTATTATTCTATTAGTGTTGATTATATTATTCTATTAGTATTCATTATATTGTTCTATTAGTATTGATTCTATTGTTTTATTAATATCGATTCTATCTTCTTCTTTCTTTGATCCTTAGCCGCCGACCGTTAAAGCAGTCAGTGGCCATTACGCCTGGTTGCGTCTTGTAGGGCAACAACAAATTGATTCCACTTTGCTCGGTCGGCAGCCATCCTTCGTACAGTCCCCCAACTCTGGTTCATTCTTTGCATCTCAGCCTCATCGATTCTATACTATTGTTTTATTAGTTTTCATTCTATTGTTATTTTATTATTCATTTTATTATTCTTTTAGTTTTCATTCTATTGTTCTATTTCTGTGAAGGTTAAGGCGGCCAGCGTGATGATGACCACATCCCCCCTAATGTGCCGATGGTCGAGAAAATAAGGGCCTAACAGTGCCTAACACCATAATCCCAATATGCCTTAATGGGCGTGTAACGAGATCCTTTACCTTTTACGTATTTTTCGATTAGTATTGATTCTATTTTTCTATTAGTATTGATTCTATTGTTCTATTAGAGTTGATTCTATTGTTCTATTAGTATTGATTCTATTGTTCTTTAGTATAATTCTAATGCTCTATTAGTATTGGTTCTATTGTTCTATTAATATTGATTCTATTGTTCTCTTAGTATTGATTCCATTGTTCTATTAGTATTGATTATATTGCTCTATTAAGATTGATTATATTGTTTTATTAGTATTGATTATATCGCTTTATTAGTATTGATTATATTGTTCTATTAGTATTGATTATATCGCTTTATTACTATTGATTATATTGTTCTATTAGTATTGATTATATCGCTTTATTAATATTGATTATATTGTTCTATAAGTATTGATCTTGTTGTTCTATTAATATTGATGTTGTTCTATTAGTTTTGATGGTTTTCTATTCATATTGATGTTGTTGGTGTACTAAAATTGATGTTGTTTTTCTATTTGTATTAATATTGATCTTCCATTATTAACTACATTGTTACTTTATTCGTCTTGAAGTCCTCATTGTCTCTGACGTATTGTTGACTTTCTTGCTGCTGATACTGTTGCAGTTGCAGCATGCCTGCCTCTCATTTAATCTGCATTTGTTAGCTGTTTTTATTCTTTGATCCAAAATATCTGTCAATCTAAAGTTTCACACCATAATTTTTTCTTTTTTCATTAGTCACCTTGAGTGCACGGTAGAGGACGAGTGGGGAAAAAATAAAGAAAATTATAGAATTACACACACACACACACATACATACTACACAAACCCACACACACACACACACACACATACATACTACACACACACATACACACATACATACTACACAAACACACGCATACACATACATACTACACAAACACATACACACATACATACTACACAAACACAAACACATACATACTACATAAACACACACAAACATACATACTACACACACACACACACATACATACTACACAAACACACACACATACATACTACACAAACACACACACATACATACTACACAAACACACACACATACATGCATACTACACAAACACACAAACACACATACATACTGCACAAACACACACACACACACATACATACTACACAAACACACATAAACACACACATACACACACACTGTCATATTGAAGCTTGTCTTACAGCAACTTTTTTCACTTTCCATCTGTGAAAGCGTCAGTTACTTCAAAGTCGCCATCTCACAAACTATTTTGGTCTAACCCCAGGGGTGGGGGGGGGGGGGGAACTGTCACTCGACCAGGCGTGTTTCATCATCATCTGTCTTCAGACCTGTCATGCAACCATCGCAGTTCCTTGAACGTAGGATAATGTTTTGTGTGGCGCTGGTGTATTCCTACCTCCAGACTGGTGGTGGTTGATCTTTCATATTGATTCTGGAAGCTTGGCGCCTGGAGTTACATGTAGGTGGCTTGAGACGAAGGTCCTAAGATCGTGCTTTAAGGCATTAGATGTGTTTCTCAACCGGTTAGAAAGAGAGAATGTCTTGCATTATTGCCACTAATTATTCGGACTTGATACCAAAACGATAGCACCAATAATGGTCAATGTAATCATCCCTCCCTCTCTGAAACACGGAGAACAAAAACAACAACCACAAGGTTACAGACATTTCTTAATGGGTGCTCGCGTATAACAGGAAGATTGAGATGTTAAAATAGTCATCAATGTGGAACTGATGACAAGAACCTGACAAGTGCCAGTGGAACAAGAGATGAGAAGAAGACGCTGGCAATGGATAGGACACACATTGAGGAAACCTGTTGATAGCATTACAAGGCAGTCTTTGTTCTGAAATCCCCAAGGAAAGAGATGCAGAGGTACACACACACACACACACACACACACACACACACACACACACACACACACACACACACACACACACACACACACACACACACACACACACACACACACACACACACACACACACACACACACACACACACACACACACACACACACACACACACACACACACACACACACACACACACACACACACACACACACACACACACACACACACACACACACACACACACACACACACACACACACACACACACACACACACAACCACACACACACACACACACACACACACACACACACACACACACACACACACACACACACACACACACACACACACACACACACACACACACACACACACACACACACACACCCACACACACACACACACACACACACACACACACACACACACACACACACACACACACACACACACACACACACACACACACACACACGCACACAATGAGAAGAGAACTGAGGACAGGCGTAAAAATTATGAGGGAGATGTGCAAATAACTTTAGCGGACAGCACGTGACAGGAGGACTTGGCATGTGTCTGTTGAAGGTCTATGCTCCTTGATTGAGAACGGCACCACCGCCTAGCTGCGGAAGCGAATCACACTATCCTGCCTGCCAACTAGGCACCACAGATAATGTATTTACCTCTCAGATGCTCACCGTTAAATTAATCTATACAAAATACGTGTGGAGAATTCGTCTGCTCTAGGTGTTGTGGCCACTGGTGTAGGCGATCATGCCTCTCCGAAACTTACAGTCATTGACGCTGCTTATCAACTCTGTGGATGCCTTTCTTTCTACAGGGTGATTAAATACTCACTTCCTATTTTTTAATTTGTATTCCTTACCTCCTGTTAAACTAATTTATTCGAAACAAAAGTCAAGATAAAAAGAAACGAATGTCAATTGTATCACTGTGAAGCGTATATGTAAATAGACTACATAAATCCGTCCACCGTTGCTCCTCATTAGCGTTACGTTTTGCTACGAAGAAAACCCACGCAATGCGCTGTCTGTGGACTGACATTTTAGCCACGCCTATTTCTCCCGTCTTTCTTGCGCTAACGGCTTGTTTACCTATTATTCGCATCATGCCCGATGACAGGGGGGCGAACCGGTCTGTTTAACAGAATTCTCGCGTGAGCTGACATGCCAATCATCGGGAAGTGACAGAAAGCACGTGATGAAACTGATCAGACTTAGTAGCAACTTCAAAAGCGATTATAATATTTCCCGGTTATCTTTGATGTCCGACATTTTCAGGGGAATTAAGCATTTGATCTAAAATAAATGGGAGATAATCAAGACGGTCCGCTCGCAAGAGACGGTTCTCTGATGCCGTTCAGCATAAGCGGGGGAGCGAACCGTAAAATCTTTTATCTCGTGAAGCCAAGCTCGCGATTTCTCCTGAAAACGTCCTAGGTGTGACTTTTGCCATCTTTCAGAGATATCACACAAAACTCTGTATATATTCTGCCGTCTCTCCTGAGTCAGTTATCAGTCTGTCAGAAATTTTGGATGAATCTAAACACGCCAGACTAGGAACCATTTTATTCGCTAAATGTGTTAAATTGTCACGTGTGGATTTAAATTTCTGATTGTGGTAATATTTTAGTTGTGCTTAAGTACTAAATGTCACCAGACCATAGAACAGAAAATCAGATTGCTCATATATGCATAAACAAGACGTTTAGATCATCATTGCAGGATGTAAAGGTATATAGAGGAACAGATGTGGCATCAGACAAATGCATAAATATCCAACAAATTCCAGGTGCTCCAACAGCTGGAGGATACAGAGAATACAGAAGACTATTGGCAGCAAATCAAAACGGTATGGAATGAGACATAACAAGAAATACTGGTGAAAAGGGAATGACAACAAAAAGCATGGATAACAACAGAATCCATCAATAAGATAAAAGACAGGAAAAATAAGAAAGCAGATTTAAACACAAGCAAAACCAGAAGTTCCAAAGCCAAGGCTCAAGAAGTGTACACAGAAGCAAACAAAGAAGTAAAAAGAAGTATCAAAAGAGACAAGAGGAAGTATACTGAGGAGTTGGCAAGAGAGGCAGAAGATGCTGCAGCCAAAGGGAATATGGAGAGAACTGTATAACAGCGCAAAGAAGCTAACGGGGAAATACAAGCAAACAAGTTGCCTCATAAAAGACAAGAATGAAGAGGTGGACAGAATATTTTGAGGACCTTCTTAATAGACCAGCTCCACGAAGCCCCTCGGACATCCAGCCAGCAGAAGTAGAGCTTCAAATTAACGGTGAAAGACCAACGAAGGAAGAAATAAAGAAAGCCATAAAGCTTCTAAGAGATGGAAAAGCGTCTGGACCTGATGGCATTCCAGCAGAGGCCATCAAAGCAGATATCGACACGGCTACAGAGATGTTATGTAAATTATTTGGTAAAGTCTGTGAAAAGGAAGAGATACCAGCAGAATGCAAGGAAGGATATCTGGTTAAGTTGCCTAAGAAGGGAAACTTACAAGAGTGCACAAATTATAGAGGAATAATGTTACTTTTGTCCTTGAAAGATTAAAAGAGTCCATAGACAAGAAACTGAGAGATGAACAAGCAGGTTTTCGACAAAACAGATCCTGTACAGACCAGATAGCCACTTTGAGAATAATAGTTGAACAAAGTCTGGAATGGAATTCACCACTATACATCTGATTTGTGGACTACGAAAAGGCATTTGACAGTGTAGACAGAGAATCACTTTGGAAATTGATGAGGCATTATGGAATTCCCCTGAAGATCATTAATTTAATAAAGAAAACATATGAAGACATGACATGCAGAGTTCTTCATGAAGGACAGCTTACAGAACCGTTTGGGATAAGAACAGGAGTGCGACAGGGATGCCTTTTGTCTCCATTTTGTTTTCTTATTAGCAATAGACTGGGTTATGAGAACATCGACAACACACAACAGAAATGGAATCCAGTGGACTCTGACTAAGCAGTTGGATGATCTGGATTTTGCTGATGACTTAGCTCTTCTGTCCCATAACCGTAATCAGATGCAGGACAAATTGAAAACACTCGATGAGAGGTCACAGCAATTGGGTCTGAAAATACACAGGGAAAAGACAAAAATAATGAGAATAAATGCTGGTAATGATAACAGATTGAAGATAATGATAATGATTGAAGAAGCACCAATACAAGATGTAGAATCGTACACATATCTTGGCAGCAATATAGACAAAGTTGGAGGGACAGACAGTGATATCAAAATAAGAATACAAAAGGCAAGAGGAGCTTTCATTGCATTGGGAAATATATGGAGATCAAGAGAAATCGGATCCAACACGAAAATAAGAATCTTCAACTCAAATGTGAAGTCAGTCCTATTGTATGGCTCTGAGACATGGAGAACAACAAAGACAACTACCAAAAAGCTACAGACTTTCATAAATGTGTGCTTGCGTAGAATAGAGGGATTAAAATGGTATGACAAGGTTACCAACGTGGAACTGATGACAAGAACTAGGCAAGTGCACGTGGAACAAGAGATGAGAAGAAGACGATGGCGATGGATAGGACACACACTGAGGAAACCTGTTGATATCATTACAAGGCACTCCTTGTTCTGGAACCCCCAGGGCAAGAGAAGCAGAGGTAGACCAAGAAGCACATGGAGAAGAGAGCTGGAAACAGAGGTGAAAATGATGAGGAGAACGTGGAAAGAACTTGAGATCATGGCACGTGACAGGAGGACTTGGCATGTGTATGTTGAAGGCCTATGCTCCTTTGGGAGTGGAGGGTTATGAATGAAGTACTAAATGTGTTAAAAAGTTTTACCATTTTATTCACTGCTATTCCCGAGCGTTAAGACTAGCGAAATAGCAAAACGCGCAGATATTCTCTTACCAGTGGTTCAGTAAAGTAAAATCCATCAACCATTTTTCGAGGACTTAAGTATAATGTTAAACGCACATTATATTTCGTTGTGTGTACATTTTTTAAAATGACTAGTGTTTATATCACGTGTTAAAACGATAGACGCCAACCATCAAATAGCTAGTAATGACCAGCGATATGTGTTAAAGGAGTATTAATTAAATTAACCCTGATATTGTGCGTTGAGTGTTTTACCGGGCGGGAGGGGAAAGGCGCATACTAAAACCCAATCGGACCCGCTGAAGCGAAGCGCGATAGTTAGACTAAGATACTGTGTGCCTTTCAAGTTAATTAGAGGACGGAGAGGATCAGAGATCACACTACGCGTGATTGCATAGTATTGTCATTTTGGGTTAAATGTTTTGTTTCTTCCTAATGTAGGCTCGATCAAAAACCAGCGAACCAGCGGTCTTATAGGCTACCAGTGACATTATTGTTATTATTGGGTCTTCGATTTTGACCTGTGCGGCCCACTTTATTCATTCATGAGAGAGGCCAAACTATAAACAATAAGAATAATATTAACCTGGACTTGCAAAATGCCAGAGTTTTTCTATCCAATTTTATCAGCCCGCTGAGGCAATATATATAAATATATATATATATATATATATATATATATATATATATATATATATATATATATATATATATATATATATATATATATATATATATATATATATATATATATATATATATATATATATATATATATATATATATATATATATATATATATATATATATATAACAGTTTACTCGACCTATGACAGACGGTTTCCCAAGTGGATTATACCCAAGTGAATTCGTTGTTTTTCATAACCGGCACTTAACTCAGAGAAAAGCCGATAGGATTTATCATTGCCAGTGTGCGTAACGTAACAATTGTCCCAACAACCAGAGGTTGGACAATACAGGAACTATTATTTTTCTTTTTATGACTGTGACAGTTCCGAATACGCCTTACTTCAACCACTATATGCGGTGATACAGGACTCATCTAGGAAAACAATTAACGCACCAATTTTGGCGATTACACATAATTGTGTGTGTATATGGGTGCAGTGAAACTTATATTTGATACAAGGAGAGAAAGTTCATCTGATTAAAATATAGTCGTATAGGTAGGCTGGATTAGAGAAACTACTCACTCCAGAGACTGACCTTTCTCTTACACTATCACCTCATGAAAATCTATGTTCTTACACCTTTATTCTCACATATTTACCACTAGCAACTCTGCTCAGACCGGACCATAAATATTGTCAGACCTATCTTTAAAAATTTACGACAATCACATAAGATGCTAATATCACATTACCGTACAACTCTACCAGAAATCCGACCTGTTCAACACATGACTTGTTAGCAAGCAGCAATTTTTACTGTCTGTTGTAACATCAATTTTTACTGTTTGTTGTAATGCAATTTTTACTGTTTGTTGTAACGTCAATCCTTACTGTTGGTTGTAACGTCAAATTTTAATGTAATGTCAATTTTTACTGCTTGTTGTAACGTCAATTCTTACTGTTGGTTGTAACGTCAATTTTTAATGTCTGTTGTAATGTCAATTTTTACTGTTTGTTGTAACGTCAATTTTTACTGTTTGTTGTAACGTCAAATTTTTAGCCATTTTATTTTAGTGTTTATTTGTTTTGGAAAATAAAAAAAAAACCTGTTTATCAAATGGCAGTTAATGCTTTTTACTTCGATATTTGTTTCATGTACATCTATTAGAAACAAGTCAGGATATAGAAATGTAAAAAATACAGAGTGACTTTTCAATCACTCTGTATACCATAATATTAAACTTTCCCATTTTCTTCTTCCTTCGGGTTGATCTCTCTTTCCCCAACAATTTTCGCTGCTTGTCGTAAATTATACTACCTTCCCTCTTTTTATAAAATTTAATTGAAAAAAAAAAAATTTAAAAAAAAAACAACAGAAGAAAAAAAGTGGGGAGTCATTTTACTATAATTAAAATGATAAGCTTCATTTACACACTGGCTTCTTAATTAGTCGCTTTTTTGGCGGTGTCGGATTAGGTAAATATACAAGATGAACAACATGGGCAGCTAGTTTGTAACAGTTATCTATTCTTTTATTCATCCAATGAAGAGAGAAGTAAGACTTATTTCCCCTGAGTTGAAGTCTCTGACAAGCGGGGACAATTTCTGACAATCATGAAACGATGTCGAGGTGTTTTTTTTTTTTTTTTTTAAAGGGAGTTAATAAAATTGTCTATATGTCGGAAATATAAACTAAAGTGGCATTCTAAGCATAGACCTCCTTTCGTGTCTGTCTTTAGTTCTCTTCTCCATGTGTGTGTGTATGGGAGAGAGTTTTCTTTACCTCCCTTTATTTCTCAAACCCTAAGGATTCCACAACAAGGACTGCCTATTAAAGCTATCATTTGATTTGACCACAGTGTGCACACCAACAGTTCAGTTTTACTTCTGAAGCGAACAGACGCATTTTTGCTAACCTCAAAGTACACAAGCCTGATACGTCCTTTTTAGGACGAGACAAAGTGGAGACGTTCATCGAACTACTCAAGTTTACAGATAAGTTGACAGTTTTTAAAATCTATCTTTAGTATTAGTTTGTTACAGTTAACTTTAGGTAATTGGTACCTAGAAGTGTTAATATAACTTAGGAATTCTATTAAATACGCTTGATAGACTTAATAAATGTAAGTGGCGATTCCTTTTCAGTTAGATTTTAATATTAGCTTAGTACATTTAATATCAAGTAATTGGTGACTAGTTAAGTATCACTTGGAATTTTAATATAACCCTAAATTTTACGGCAAAAAGAAATTAAAAATAATAGAAATTAAATCGTTCCAAGCGCCACGTGGCAATTGCTGACGCAACAATAGAGACCGCAGTCAGCGACTCATAGCTTGACTGCCTGCGTCAGGACCAGCGAACCAGAGCTGGTCAAGACTGCACTCCACCTCCACGTGGTGGTCCTGGAAACAGTCTGCAGCTGTGCAGTCTGGCTGAGCGAGTGTGGATCGAAATGGGAAGGCAAACCCGGTCCTAGAAAATGCCGTGCAGAAGTCGGATGTGTCGACCGAAAGGTGCAGATATCACAGCTTAGGCGTAAACAGACACAACGCAACCACCGTCCTTTTCAGGACGAACGAAGAAGAAGAAGAAGAAGATTATTGCAGTTAATGTTAAGTATTAGGGGACTATTTAACTATTGCTATAAATATTTGTATAATTTAGGAATTGTAGTGAGGAAAAAAAAAAAATAAAATAAGCCAAAAGCCATAGATTACAAATAATAATATTCAACCATCAAAGTGGGGACCCCAAGATGCAGCAATAGTGAATGCAGTCAGCGACCCATAGCTGTACTGCTTGCATCAGGACCAGCGAACCAGAGCTGGTCAAGACCACACTCCACCTCCACGTGGTGGTCCTGGAAACAGTCTGCAGCAGTGCAGTCTGGCTGAGCGAGTGCGGATCGCAATGGGAAGGCAAACCCGGTCTCTAAAAAATGCCGTGCTGAAGTCGGATGTGTCGACCGAAAGGTGCAGATATCACAGCTTAGGCGTAAACAGACACAACGCAACCACCGTCCTTTTCAGGGCGAACGATGAAGAAGAAGAAGAAGAACCATCAAAGTATAATTTGAAGACAACAAATATATTAAAGTTACCTGGTAAAAATTCGAACTAGATATAACTGTTAAACTAGGTCTACTAGACAGGTTTAAAAGTGTTTCTTAAATAATATGATAACATTTAAAAAAAAGAAAGGAGAAAGCAAGAATATTCACAACTTAGGAATCCTATTAAATACGCTTGATAGACATATTACATATAAGTGGTGATTCCTTTTTAGTTTGATTTAAGTAGGACTATTAGCTTTTAACATTTAATATCAAGTATTTGGTGACTAGTTAAGTATCGTTTGGAATAATAAAATAAAAAAATAGAAATTAAATAGATCCAATCAACACGTGGCATTTGCTTGTGTGAGATCTAGCAGCAGTCATCTTATGGTTAATTTGTTGATTCAAATATTTGTATTTAACTATCACTATTTAGGAATTGTAGTGGGGAAAAAAATAAAATAAACCAAAACCCAAAGATTACTAGTAATAATAATCAACCATCAAAATAAAAAGAGTAGTAGCAAATTAAAAGACAAGGAAAAATGCCAACAATAACCAGGGCACAGTCCGGGGAAGGAAAAGCGTGGTCCAAGACATCTGAAAAGGACAAAACACCAAACCTGACAGAAAAAAACAGGACCACGAACCATGAAGTCAGAAATAAAAGACAGGATAGAGACAATAAAGGAAAAACTGGAAGGAGGCTCAGGAGTAAAAACAACAATAAGCATCAAGAATAAAGGCGAAAACTCAGGAACTAGGACAGCTAACAATAAGATATGACCCAGGGAAGAGGACAATCAGGACAACCAGGAAAACACAACCAAAAGAAGTCATGAAACTAGAGGAGAAAACAAAGAAGACTATAACCGAAACGAAACCCCCCAAAAAGTGAAAATAACACAAATAGCTGGAACAGAAGCCACGCTTCGATCTCTCCCCGACGACAAAATCCTGGTGATCCTGGAAAAAGTAATTGACAAAAAAGCCATTGCCAAAATACAAAAACAAAACAGTGGGATAATGCTAACACTAAATGAAACCGAAAAAACCAAACCTTTACTGCAAGAACTGCACGACAAACCAAAATTGTTCCAACTGGCCCGCAATATCAAAATCCAAATAGAAATGTCAAAAGAAACCAGAAAATGTGTGGTAAAAGGTATAAACCCAACCCTGTCAGGTGAGGAAGTGTTAAAGAATCTGTCCAAGCAGAACCCAGACTTAAAGCTGGTACACGTAGAACGAATAAAAGTGAAAGGGAGTATAGTAACCCCAGTGATAGTAATTACAACAGAAGGGAGGGAACCCCCCAAGACAGTATTATTTGGACAAGGAAAAAAAAACACAGAAGCATTCATTCCCCCAGTTTTGCAGTGCTCCAACTGCATGAAGTTTGGCCATGGTCGACACAGTAGCAGGGGGAAGGCAGTATGTAGGTTTTGTGATGGGGCACACCCTTTCACGCAGTGTGAGAAGGCTAAGTCAGATACGGACTATAAAAAGGATAATGCAAACAGAAAATGCATTAACTGCAAAGGGAACCACAGCGTCAAGTTCCAGGGCTGCCCAGTTTATCAGCAGACCAAAAAAGCACTGAAGGAATCTATAACAACCAAAACCCCTTTCAAAATAGTCATTAAAGAGATAAAGGAAAACAATACGTATACGGGCACTAAGGTAGTAACAGAAATTAAGAGTGTGCAAGAAGAAGTTAAAATGATTAAATCACAGTTGGCAAAAGAAAGTAAGAACCAGGTAGAAAGTAACAAAACAGTACCAAAAAACCTGTCGGATGATTCAACTACATCCTCGGAAGGTACAAATGCACTGAAAAGTGCAGAGGCAATGCTTCAAGAAATGAAAGCCACACAAAACCAAATTGCCAAGGATGTAGTTAAATTGTCAGCACTAAAAGAAGAAAATGAAGTGATACTAATTAAACTATCTGAACTGAAAGAGGATAATGAAATAACACTAAAATGGATAGAAAATCAGAGACAGGAGATTAACATAGACAGAGAAGCAATAGAAAAGGAAAGTGGCAGACAAAAGCAAGAAGCCAAATGGAAAGAATGGGTAACAAAAACCATCAAGCACATAGAGAGAGTTTTGATAGAGGAAAGAACAGAAGAATCGTCACAAACCCAAGTATTGAAAAAAAGTCTTTAATTACATTAAAGAATCACCACGCAGAGTAGGCCTTATGCCTCAAGCAACGGATAGGGCCAATACAAACTAAGAAGCAAACTAATAGTTCTAACACAAAACAAAAGGGATACTAGTTAACTTTTAAATTAAATAATAAAGGATATAGAATTATAGAGTGGAATTATAGGGGTATCAAAAAAAATTTTGCACCCCTACTTGCAGAGACAGGAGGAACTACTGCTATATATGCTCTTCAAGAGACCCATTTAAACCCAAATAGTAGATATAGTTGTAAGGGCTTTAAGATACTTAAACACGATAGGAAAGAAGGTAGAGGAGGGGGTGTCGCAGTCTTAGTTAGCGAAACATTAAAAATTATAGACTGGGAAGTATTTGATACAACCAACATAGAAGGTATCCAGGTAACTATAGCAGCAGAACCAAACAATCTAACAATCCTAAATTTATACGCTAAAGATGGCACAATTAAAGATGAAGAAATACTAGCCATAAGCACCAGACTAGGCCCCAAAACAGTCATAGTAGGCGATTTTAATTCCCATCATTATGCTTGGGGTGGACAACATGCAGACAATGCAGGAAAGTGCCTACTTGATTTCATAGAAAATAATGACCTGCTAATACTAAATGATGGAACTGCAACTAGAATTAATCCACAAGCTAACAGGGCAGACTCAGCAATAGACATAAGTATAGCAACTAACAACCTAGCGAATGTAAATTGGGAAGTGTTACAAGACACAAACTCAGATCATCTGCCCATTGTAATAACCATGCATGAAAAAGTCATTCCAAACCCAAAACCAGAGAAACCGACTTTCAACTATAAAAAAGCAAACTGGGAAGCCTTCCAATCAGACCTGGAGGTGATGGAATATAAAGACATGGTATCAGATGATACTGACTTGTGGGCAGAAACACTGACCAATGAAATTCTGAAAATAGCAATAAAATATATACCAAATAAAAATATGCCACAGCACCAAAAACCAATAAATAACATTAACAAGAAAAGAAAAACTCAGTGGAATAAGAACCAGTTGCCTGGTGGAATAAAAGCTGTGCAGAAATTCACGAGAGAAGAAAAAGGGCATTACAAAAATATAGAAATAACAGAACAGAAGAAAATTATGATGAGTATAAATATATTAGGAATGAATCTAACAAAATAATATTTAAAGCCAAAGAAACTAACTGGAAGGAGTTTTGTCAGTCACTTAAACCTAGCACTCAAATTAAAGAAGTATGGAAAAAGCTTAAGGCAATCAAAGGGAACAATAAGAAAACAATAATGCCAACAATCAAACTACCAAAAAGAGCAGAAACAGATAAAGAAAAAGCTAATGCCCTTGCTGAGTATTTCTATAAAGTCAGTGCAAAAATTAGTCTTGGACTGGAAGAAAATGAGAGAAGAGAAAGACTTACGATACAGTTTTCAAAAGAACTACCAGACCAGATAGATGAAACAAATTATTTAGATGCTGATATAACAAAGGAAAAAGTAACTAGTGCAATAAAAGAAAGATCTAATACTGCCTCAGGGCATGATATACTTAGTTATGAAATCCTTAAGAAAGTACCCAAAAAACTATAAACAAAATAACTTCCCTCTATAACAAAATCTGGAGCTTAGGAAAGATACCAAAAGCATGGAAAGTAGCTATGATAGTACCCATCCTAAAACCCAATAAGGAAGCCCATGATGTAAGTTCATATAGGCCTATCTCCTTAACATCACAACTTGGTAAAATACTGGAAACTGTTGTTAACAAAAGAGTTAAATTCTACCTAGAAAAAAATCAGTTATATAGCCCAAACCAGTCAGGGTTTAGAGCAGACAGAAGTACAGTAGACCAGCTTGTAAGATTAGAACATGATGTAAAGCTAGGGTTCAAGAGGAAAGAAAAAACAGTGGCAGTCTTTCTAGATGTCGCAAGGGCATATGATGAATGCTGGAGAGATGGAGCTCTTTACAAAATGAAAAAGATTGGCATTACTGGTAAAACCTATAGGTATCTAGAAAACTTTTTACAGGACAGGTATTTTGCTGTACAGGTGAATAATGATAGGTCAGAAATATATGAACAACAGAATGGAATTCCTCAGGGATCAGTGATTTCTCCTTCAATTTTCACTATAGCTGTAAATGATTTAACAGATGAATTTAACGACATTAAGAATGCAATATCACAATTTGCAGACGACTGTGCCATTTGGCGATCTGGAAAAAACTTGGAACATGTCTATCAAAAACTTCAAAAACAAATAGACGAAGTTTCAGAGTGGATGAAAAGTTGGGGCTTTCAAATTAATGTAAACAAAACAGTAGGTATGATATTCAGCAAAGGAAATTTAAAAAAAAAAATAACAAAATCAATATAACCATTAAAGGACAGAAAATATGTACCTCCTCAACAACAAGATTTCTGGGCTTAACATTAGATAAACAACTAAATTGGAATAAACATATAGACAATTTAGTAGAAAGCTGTAGGGGACCCCTAAATATACTAAGGATAGTAAAAGGTAATGGATGGGGGGCCAGCAATAAAATAATGCTTATGTTCTACAAGTCTTTCATCAGGGGGAAACTGGATTATGCCAGCATAGTCTATGACTCAGCTGCAGCTTCTAACAAAGCAAAACTAGACAGGATTCAAAATGCAGCCATGAGAACCATTACAGGTGCATTTATATCGACACCAGTAGAAGCGCTAGAAGTAGCTCTTGGCATACCTCCCCTTGGTCTAAGACGGAAAGAACTAAGATTAAATTATTGGAGTAAAGTAGCACAAGAAGTGACCCACCCAGCACATAAAGCATTTGTCAAAAACCAACCAAGTGTATGGGACGTCCCCTTAAATAAAGATAGATATCCAACAGGGTGGAGAACTATAGAAGACCTAACGCAGTTCAAAGAACTATCAAACACAATTGAAAATAGTAATAAATACAGAAGCAAAATACCACCCTGGGAACTAAAAACACCAATCATAGACTACTCACTTACTGACAAGATCAAACAAAACATAGAAGATAAGAAAGCCAAAATGATAAGTAGAAAGTTCATAGATCAACTAACTAAACAAAGTCTGGCCGTCTACACTGATGGATCCAAGGGTGATAGTGGGCAACTAGGTGCCGGAGTTGTAATACCACAATGGGGAATAAAAAAGAGCTACAGTGTAACTGAAGGGGCTTCGATTTTTACCGCAGAGATGGTAGCAATTCTTAAAAGTTTAGAAATAATCGAAGATAACCCACCAGAAGCTGTTACGATATTTACAGACTCACTATCATCACTACAAGCACTAGAACACCCAGGTAAATGTAGCCGGCCAGACATAAAGGAAGAAATTCTAGCAATTAATACATCACTAGGGAACAGAGGATGTAGTGTGAGGCTAGTGTGGGTTCCAGCACACATAGGTATTGCTGGTAACGAGTTGGCAGATCAGAACGCCAAGAATGGAAGAACAAGTAAAAACAATATAAGAGCAGGACTGGGAAGGTCGGAGATCAAGAGCCAAGTGAAGATAACTATAAACGAGGAATGGAAGACAACATGGAAGAAAAGTAGAAAAGGCAGACACGCGTTCAAACTGCTGAAAGAACCAACGAGGACGTGCCAGGTCAGAGAAGAATTAAAGATACCATCAAACAAAAAAACTGTGGCGTCTCCGTCTCGGTGCAGCATACTTTATGATAGAAGAACCACACTGCCAAGAATGTCAGGAAGAGAATGACATAGACCACTACCTGATCCACTGTAAAAAGTATGAACAACAAAGGCTTGAATTAAAAACTTACTATAGAAATCACAATATAGACTTGACAGGTGATAAGGTTTTAAGTATAGATGCCCCAAGAGATGCCCAATCAATACTTAAAAGATATATACATAAAACAAAGGAAAACATATAAGGTTAGTAACAAAAAAAAAACACAAAAACACAAAATAAAATAAAAACAAAAAAAAACTTACTAACTACTCATAGGACAAGGAAAGACAACAAGGTATTAAATAAAAAAAAACAACAACTCAAAAAGAACAAATACTAATACAAAGTAAAACCAAGTGTAAAGGACAATAGTTATCAAGAAACAATACAAAAGAGAAAATAAATGGACAAATACTAATATAAATTAAAATCAGCAACTGCTAAAGACAATAGCTATTTAAATTGAATACAAAATTTAAAAATAAAATGACACTAAATACCCCAGTTATAACGAAATTTCAGGTTGAACAAGGTAGACCAAGATGGAACGAGAAGAGGCAATAACGGTCAGCTGTTAAGTGCCCGCTCTCCACCCATCACCTCATCAAAACAACAACAACAACGACCACAGTGTGTCCTATACAAGACCAGAGTCTTCTTCTCACATCTTGTTCCTCTGGTGTTTATCTTGTTGATTCCATCAAGTCCACATTGGTGATCTTCATCATTGCAATCTTTCTCTTCAGCGCACGTACTCACTTAATGAAAACCTGCATCATTCTGGTCGTTATTTTTGTTGTTTTCCATGTTCCACAGCCATACAATAGGACTCACTTGACATCTGAGTCAAAGATTGTTATTTTTGTGCTATATTTGATTTATTTGATTTCCATATATTGCCCTATGCAATGTAAACACAGCTGGAAATTAATTAACTGATAAATGATCATGCTGGGCATGACGATACCATTGGATGCAGATGGATCTGTATTCTGCGGTGATAAATGATCATGCTGGGCATGACGATACCATTGGGTGCAGATGGATCTGTATTCTGCGGTGATAAATCAAGATGTGGGGTTCTAAGCTAAAGTAAAAGACATGATCGTCGTTGAACATAGCGAGGCTTGCATGTCAACAACCTCCGGCATGAGGATGGATGTAGAGTTGAACATAGCGAGGCTTGCATGTCAACAACCTCCAGCATGAGGATGGAGGTAGAGTTGAACATAGCGAGGCTTGCATGTCAACAACCTCCGGCATGAGGATGGAGGTAGAGTTGAACATAGCGAGGCTTGCATGTCAACAACCTCCAGCATGAGGATGGAGGTAGAGGAAGATACTTCAGCCTTAAGGTGCCTGTCTGAAACTTCATTAACAAGGAATGTTATTGTGTCAGACTCAGTCAATGCTTCGTAAGGTCCAAATGGATGGTTACGGCCAGGGCTGGATTAACCATTAAGCAAAATAAGCACGTTCTTAGGGCACTAAGGGAAGTGTGGCACCACATAGTTTTTTCCCCCTAGCTACCATGCCCTTAACTCTTAACTCTTTCACTGCCACATTCGACTTTAGTCGAATTTTTTGTAATTGCCCTTATCTGCCGTGTTTTCCTAGTTATATGTAAATAATTTGCTTATATTGCTCACTCTATTTGGCGTTAAATAAAATAAAATATTTAAAAAAGTTTTTATTTAATGTAGTTGTGGGGTCTGGCCTGGAAGAAAACTGAATTTTTCAATCTCTTATTTCACCTTCAGCTCTTATTGAGTCTTAATGTCTTGTCAGATGAGCAATGGAAGGTCGAGGGGAGCACCATTGTTGGGCTGTGCTTTGGGCATCAGTTAGCCTCAATCCGGCCCTGGTTACGGCATGAATGGAAAACCTCCATAGAAGTCTCGAATCTTCAGAAACTGGTATGGATCTACTGTCCTGGTCATGCAAGGTTAAGTGTTAATGAAAGAGCTGACAGACTAGTTTCAAGAGCACACATAGAAGGTCCACTGAATATGGATAAGGGAGAGTTACCGAGGACAATTAATGATCGCCTGTTAGAAAATGACCCTGCAATCAATGAATCATAAAGGTTAAGATTGCTGGAATTTGGCATCAAATGTAAGACCAGCAGGAATGGACGTATGAGAGGAGGCATCCAGCGCAGCTCCGGATAATTCATGAGGCCTATTAGACACGGGCCTAGGGCCCCAGGCTTACTTGGGCCCCTGCGACAAAAGCAACGGAGACATATTTTTGGCCCCCAAACAATTTTTAAAAAATCAATTCACTAAATTTTTTGTCCGTTCTAAAATAAATAGTTAAAGTTCGGTAATAAATAGATTTTAAAAAAGCAATTGGTTAAAAATAAATTGTTCCTGCGTTTTAGTGCTTTTTTGTTACACACCTAGAGCTATTCAAAATGTTCAGGTTGGCAACACTGTCTAAATATTAGTTGTTGATGGTTCTGATAAATCCCAATGTGTGCATTTGTGCAAATGTGGTTTTTTTTTTTTTTTCGTTTAAATTAACGTCATTAATTAGAAATTTTTTATTGCAGTTTTGTTAAGTGGAAATTTTGTGATGATAGGTAGTAAGCGTTTTAAAAACGCATATTGAATAATTATTTTGGTTGAAATGTACTCCGTGACCCCATGGTTGGAATCTCGAAAAAAATGAAAACATTTTGCAACCCAAAAAAAAATAAAAAAATCAAGGAAACGTTTATTCTAAATATTTCTCTATGATTTTCTAATGTTTGTATGGATTTATTAATTTTTTGTTTTCATTTTATTATATATGTTATTATAAATGTTATTATATATGTTATTGTATATGTTATTATATATTATATATGTTATTATATATGTTATTATATATGTTATTATATATGTTATTATATATGTTATTAAATCCATTCGTTTTTTTTTTCTCCTAGTTTTACCTATTAGAAGATTGGAGAAAATATCTTAATAGCTTAAAGCTTCCTTACCTCTTAATCCGGTCCTGATCCTGCGAGTATACAACCAGCGCAACAGTAACGTTAGCAATCACACCCTTCGACATTTGCTGAGGGAGACTGAGCACCTATGGGTTTGCCCGGAAGTTGATTCTAAAACTTCTTTTATAGGGTCTGGCGACGCATTGGTCATAATTTTTCCACCTCTTCTACCAGAAGTGTTTTTCCTCATCAAATTGCTGCGCATAGCCAAGTTATCTTTCTTAGGTAATTGTGTGACTCTTTCAAGCTTTTGTACTTTAACTTCTGGTTCCGAGGTGTTCTTGAAAAGCTGGTATCTGTGGTGCACGGATCAACTGGTGGTGCACGGATCAACTGGTAGTGCATGAATGGATTCCTTGGGGTCCATGTAAATAAACTAAAATTTAAACATTTTTCGTTTTGCGATTATGTACAATTTTATTTTTCCAAGGAAGGGTCCATATCCTTCATAGGACAATCAAAGGGCTCCATATCCTTCATAGGACAATCAAAGGGCTCCATATCCTTCATAGGACAATCAAAGGGCTCCATAGCCTTCATATGACAATCAAAGGACTCCATAGCCTTCATAGGACAGTCAAAGGGCTCCATAACATTCATAAGACAATCATTCATAGGGCTCCATAGCCTTCATAGGACAATCAACGGGCTCCATAGCATTCATAAGACAATCATTCATAGGGCTCCATAGCCTTCATAGGACAATCAAAGGGCTTCATAGCCTTCATAGGACAATCATTCATAGGGCTCCATAGCCTTCATAGGACAATCAAAGGGCTCCATAGCCTTCATAGGACAATCAAAGGGTTCCATAGCCTTCATAGGACAATCATTCATAGGGTTCCATAGCCTTCATAGGACAATGATTCATAGGGTTCCATAGCCTTCATAGGACAATCAAAGGGCTCCATAGCCTTCATATGGCAATCAGAGGTGGTCATGGCACAAACAAGTTTAAGAAACCCTGGTTTAGGGATGGAGTATCAGATTTCTCTGCTTCTTGGGGAATTCCGTCTGGCCCTGCAGCCTGTCCTGTAGATTAATCAGCTGGACTTTGCTAATACTAAGGTGACCATATTTTCAAAACCCTAATCCGGGACAAAATAGTAGATTTGACCTATTTCAGTGCAAAAAATCGGGACAAAAGGGTCAAGAAAAGGTCAAAAGTCGGGACATGTCCCGGAAAAATCAAGTTGATGTCAATTTAAAATAATATACATTTTATATATACATTTGAATAACATTGAATAACATACATTTTACTGTATAAGTTTAACTACTTAAACTAATAAGAGAGAAAAACATCAATAATCCTTACTTAAGGTGAAAATGAGTTACTGTACTTTTCAGATGAGTGGAAACACCTAGCTGTGTTTTATCATCTTGTGACCATAAGACACTATTATCAGGAAGATTGCGCAAAAATAATTGAAAGCTGTTTCATAGAACGTTGAAGCTTTCCAGTTTTCCAGTAGGAAATAAGCCTGCACACTTCAAAATAGATGTCACATTTTGTTTTTTAGAGGCATGAACATCTGAAGGCCATTTCAATCCAATGACGAATTGGCAAAACTCCTTGAGTCTTTCAACTGTACTGTGCATGATTTGAAGAGTAGATATTGTTTAGCAATAATCAGCTCGACATCAAACAGGCAGTCTTGAGCACTCGTCTCTAAGCGATCAAATTCTTAGGGTCATTAAATTTCAGGATCTTTAATTGTGAAAAGTAATCTTGGAATCTCCAAATGTTAGCAATGGGGGTGCCAAGCGCGTTACCCAGCTGTAGCGGATTATTGCCACATATGTCAACAACCGGGTAGGTGTCCAATATCAAAGGGAAGAATCTTCATAGAACGAAGAAATTCCTTTTGCTAGCATGAAACTGCATTTACTTTTTCTTACAACAATAATTGGAATCTCAAGGAGGTCTCAAACAAGCTTTCAAGAAACAGGGTTGAAATCGAGGGGACAAATTATCAAAAATGAAAACAGTGTTCCAGTTTGGACTACAACAAGAAGAGACAGAGTGAGAGCTGTCAATCATCAAATATGCGGGGAAACTCTCATTATCGTTTAGACTTCATACAGACAGAAACCCACACACGTAGATTTTAAGGCATTCCTTAATGACGAATTTCTTGAGTCTGGAAAAGACAAAGGGCTCTCCAAATGTGACGAAGGACGATTTGAAAAAAAAAAGCCATATGCTAGATAGTGCCCCGACAAAGAATGTTTGTATACCAGGGATCTCTGAAGAGACCAGAGAAAGGAAGGGAAGAATCTTAATGGATCTCAAGGAGGTCTCAAACAAGCTTTCAAGAAACAGGGTTGAAACGAGGACGATGGGGGTACAACAAGAAGAGACAGAGTGAGAGAGAGAGAGACATACAGACAGAAACCCGAAAGGAAAAGACAAAGACGACGAAGGACGATTTTTAAAAAAATATATGCTAATAGTGCCACGCAGTTACCAGGGATCGCTGAAGAGACCAGAAAGGATGGCACTACAGTACCGTCCTAAATGTCGCACTACAAAGCTGAAAAATAAAACGGTAACCGTTAAATTTAAAATACTACTTTTGTCTGTGCACGCTAGTCCAGGAAAGAATCAAATAGATAATAAATAAATGTAGTAAAAAGCAACCACAGAATAATAAACAAAATGGAATGTGAAAAAAGTTATTTCTTTGTCCCTGTTGGTCTTGCTTTCATAGTTGTTTCTTTCTTTTTGTCTTTTTTTTTATATAAATGAGGGGGTCGTAAGCCTATTCTTTCTCAGAGACCCACCGGAAACTAGATAAATAAATAATAACGGAAACCTGAGTCATATGAACAATAAATGAATTAGTAAATAAAGACATAACAGCTGGACATAGAGGATAACACCAGACAATATAAAAGAAAGTGCAAGTGATAGGCTGACTGATAATCGAACCAAGGACCATCGTCTTGCTGTGAAAGTAAATCGTGAAAGGACGCACAGCCTTTTTTTTTTTTTTTGAGGGGGGGTGTGTGTGCAAAATTGGATGGTCCTAGGTTCGATTCCCAGTAAGGTAAAGGTAAAGGATCCCGTTACACGCCCATTGAGGCATATTGGGAATATGGTGTTAGGCCCATATTTTCCCAGTAAGCCTCTCACTTATATTTCTTCTGTGTTGTCTGATATCATCCTTTATGACAAACGATTGCCTGTTAATTACCTTTATTTATTTATGTATTTACTTATTTATCCAGGAAACTTCTAGTGGCTTGCATTCCCTTCAGTTAGCTGGAATTGTTTTTTCGGGTCCCTGCTATCTACTGCGTTGGCGAAGACAATACTGTCCGTTTGTTAGGTTGTTCTTTTGTTTGCCCATTGCAAGCCCAATATTTGGAACTTTTTATTGCGAAATTCTAACACACCAATGCCGGCACCAAAGAAATTATATATTTACACTGCTTAAGTTTCCAATCTTTTGTTAGGCTACATATCTAGACAACGCAAAGAAACCAGTTTTCCTTGACTTGTTTCAGGTAGATGGCTGGATTGATGAATGATCGTTAAACTCCCCGATATCACCCATTCATCACCAGCCATCTACTCCTTCCTAATGCCGGATTAATGCCTTTCGGTGTGGCAGTTCCGTCACACGTACCGGCCGCGGTTTTCGGAAACGCTACACCGTGTCAAATGCTGGCAAGATCACAAAAGGGTCCGAACGGGACCAGTGTCATCCCCGGCCCATATTTTGTAACGTAAGAACGTGAAAGCGCGGTATGACACCGCAAGCAGAATGAAATAGACCTGATCCAAGCTGCTCCTCCTCCTTCCAGCTTCATTGTCACCAGCCAGCCGGGTAGGATATTTGGTCTGGGGGTTTCGCCCAGCAGTTAAAATTTGAGATGACACCTTAGCCGGGCATTTTTGGATTCTCCCGCGGTACTAAATGCTAAAGGAGATAACCCATGATTTAAAATGTGTGTTTGGGTATAGAATTTCGGATTTTATGGCAGGAATAGTTTAAGTTATGTCGTATGTCATCGCAGGCCAGACAGCTTTGTAATGTCATTTCTGATGTGTACTTTCTGTGCTTCTCTATGGTGCGGAATTCTGGAGAGCAACAGAAAAGGTAATGTCGAATTTGTCCTCTTTCCATACAATGTGCCTAAGGAAAATTCTCCGAACATTTTGGCCGAATACCATCACTAACCAAGAACAGCTTACTCGGAGTAACCAAATGGACATGTACACCATTATAGCTGGCAGACGCTGGGGTTGAGTTGGCAATGACCTCAGAAGAGACCCGGATGCCATCACAAGAGCAGCTATACTATGGACTCTTGAAGGAAAGCGAAAGAGAGGCCGACCAAAAACAATTTGGCGGAGAACTGTAGAGGCCGAGATGCAAAGAATAAACCTTTGCTGGGGCACTGTACGAAGGATGGCTGCCGATCGAGCAAAGTGGAAGCAGTTTGTTGCTGCCCTACAAGACGCCATCAGGCGTGATGGCCACTGACTGCGTTGACAGTAGGCGGCTGAGGATCAAAGAAGAAGTAGATTTCTGCTGAGAGAAATGAGAATGTGGAGCACTATTAAACGTTTCTCCACTGCTGACTCAGAAAGGGAGTAACGAGGATGTCCTGAAAGACGCCAGTACGCACAGGAAGCTTGCTACTCACATGAGAAGGAAATGACCCACTTTGTTTGGGCTTGTAGTGAAAAGAAAGCTGCAATATTTTGTGATAACAGGAAAGATTGAAAGAAAAAAGAGATAGAGGACGACAAAGAGAGAACATTCTGGACAGTTTGACATCACGGGATGGAAAGAAGTCAACAGTACTAAAGTACTGAAGACAGTAAGTGGTGGAAAGACATGATCGCCTAAGCCACCAGACATGGTACTTGAAGAAGACGCTGGTTTCTTGCTTAGTTAATGATACAGAACGTCCATGTTATCATCATCATAATCGACATCAACATGATAATGATAAATTCAATAACTAATAGGTAACTTGAAATTGAACACAAATAAATAACTAGAAAGCACGGAATGTAGTATCAAGATTTAAAATATGAAAGTTATTATCAAGAAATGTATTTAAGTGGGAAAACTGAAAATGCACTATTAAAATCCTCATAGTCGCCACCGTCTAGTTCCCGTGGGTCTCTGAGGAGACATAAGGAAGAATAGGATTACTGCTAGCGCACGCATGTCGTAAAGAGGCGACTAATATGTGGTTGTGCATAGAACTGGCAACGTGATTAAGAACAGCTTACTAGTGTAAAAATGCTCACCATTATAAGAGACGGGGGTTAAATTCAAAAGCACAGAATACCTAACAAGAGCAGCTTTACTTGGACTCTTGAAGGAAAGCGAATTTAAAGCTACCAAAAACTTTTCTAAAACGTAGAGGCCGAGATATGCAAAAATAAACCTTTGCTGGGGCAAACTGTACAGAAGGATTGCCGAAAGTTTCAATTATTTGGCCCTAAAAGACGCCATCAGGCGTGATGGCCACTGACTGCAACAAGAGAAATCCATACTAGAATTGCTTTGGCAGCTAGCGCCTATCAATACGTTTCTAACATTTGACTCAGAAATTACGATCATTGAATATACAGTACCAAGCTTGTACTGTTTGAATTCAAATGTTATCTCAGTGTTAACATACGGCTGTGAGAGTTGGAAAATAACAAATTTTGTGAGAACAAGCTGAAAGATTCGAAAGAACAAATGAGATAGAAAACGACAAAGAACATCAGTCTGGAAAGAATTCGGGATGGAAAGAAGTCAATCAGTACTAAAGTACTGAGAAGTACTGGTGGCAAGACATATGTCTCCGACTAGACATGGTTACTAAGAAAAGACGATGGTTTCTTGCTTAGTTAATGATACGGTCCATGTCATCATCACGAATCGACAAAACAAATGAGAATACAATAACTAAGGTAACGAAATTGAACACTTGGGTAAATCCTGAGGGAATGTAGTATCAAGAAAAATAGGAAAGATTATCAAAGAAATGTACTTTAAGTGGGAAGAACAATAATTAAGAGAAGTCGCCACCGTCTAGTTGTGGGTCTCTAAAGAATGTGCAAGAGCTAAGAGCGCAGTGGCGTCAAGAGGCGAACAATATGGCAGAACTGGCAACGTGATTATTACATTACTAGTGTAAAAGCTCCGTTATAAGACGGGAATTAAATTCAAAAGCACCAATACCTAACGCCAATTTTACTTATTGAAAAGTAATTTAAAAAACCACTGTGCATCACCACAGTACACGAACTACGTAGCAGCAGCGAGGATCCCAATGTGTGTATACGGGATCACACATTCTATAAATATATTTTTGTGCATACCGTCATTTGCGCATTCTTCTTTGGCAAGTGTTACTATTTTCGGGAGAGTACATATAAGGGAAACAATACAATTAATGTCTAACTTTCAACCAAAGTTGCATCCCTTAGCGTTACGCACTGACAGAAAAAGCTGGGATTTTATATATAGGATGTTTGTTAAGCGCCTTTTTGCGCAACACATAGGGTCTTGTATTTAAAAGATATTTGATGCAGAAAAGGGCATGGATGCGAATGTGTTTATGCGTGGTGGTGAGGGTGAGGCAAAATTGTTTGGAGTAGCAACTTGAGCAGTGTGTGTAAGATGTCCAACGGGACTAGCAGTGTTTGAAGAGTGTTTGGAATATGTCCGTACTGACCGGCTGTATTATAGGCAGTGTTGAATCTTATGAAGGAGTCGTCTCTCAATGATATAATATTTCAGGAAAATGTCGGATACATGTGTATGGATAATATGGAAATATATATTTAATACGGACGTGTCAGAATCAGTATAATTGATTGCTATTGAATAATTAACTGCCCGTCGACGTGGCAATGAATATGTGAATAAAGTATTTATGTGCAGAGAAGCGCTGAGATGTTCGATGGACGACTGAATTATAATTAAGTGAATTTTATGAGATAATGATGATCAATGATTTTATGTCAAGTTAAAGTGGACGTTATTAAAAAAAAGGTGCGTGCGATCTTGGAGTTGAAGAATACTATTGACGTTTTTGGCCGTTTTCTTTTGAAGTATTGCGTATTTGTTCATTGATACCACACCAACACTAGATCACAAAACCCCTGCAGTAGTGGCTCCATACTCTAAAATTGAAAGTTGACTTCCGATATATATATATATATATATATGGATAAATTCCGCCTAGGCCGGTCCCAAGCCCGGCTGAAAAAGGAGGAGGGCGGCCTGCATGGAGGCCGTAGGGAGGCAGCCCCTCCACCATGCAAAGGCACAATAGGCTAATCACCTGTTTGCTTTAAACTTTTGATTACGAGAACTACAAGAAAGAAAACCGGACTGGTTCTAAAGGCGACGAACTGGAACGGACTACGGACTACGACTTATGGAACTTGGAACACAAGAAGTATAAATGGGAAAGAAGAGGAGCTGGTGGAAGAGATGAGGAAAGCAAAATTAGAAATCCTGGCTATAACGGAAACAAACAAAAAAGGACAAGGCGTCATGGAACTCAATGGCAACACGCTGCTCTACAGCGGTGTACCCACATCTGAACGAATTAAAGGGGGCGTGGGTTGCATTGTGGCCAAAAACCAAAAAGATAGTATCAAGGGATGGAACTTTGTCTCGGAGCGCATTATGGTTGTTGTCGTGAAATATTCTAATCCACATATATAAATTATTAGGTAAATATGAAGCCTAACAAATAAAATTAATAAAGAGAAGAGCAATGGTAAAATAACAGTGCTGTCACAAAGAATGTACTCGAAATCCCCCTTGTTTTCTGCTTCGTCTGCAAATTGTAACGCTTTCACGTTGATATAAAAGCTTACTGTATTATTACCCGCCTTCTTCAATGAAACGTGTGCTGCATTTCTAAGAAAAACATTGAGACGTACTGCGTAATGACCTAAATTAATCCTAACATTAATTATACTGCGTTACCAAAACGAACGAACAGATGGACAAAAGGATAAAGAGAGAGGGGAGGGCTGAAAATCAGGAACGCATGCATCACGCGTGTAAGTCTACATGCACTAATTTTTTTTCAGACGGACAGTGATAAAATACACTACCCTTTCCCAGAGTTAGATTTATAAATCATAAAAAACTCTTATTAGAAAAGATAACATTAGATGGGTTTACGGTTGAGAACATAACAGTACCCAGACAGCACATCTTCGAAACAGGAGGTAGAAGAAATTGCATATTTTGAATGCAGCCACGTAGCTCCTTTAAATTTGTATTTTTGGGTTCCTTAGGGCTTGCTGACAAATAATATGTAAAACGTTACGCAAATAGTCCAGGAATTAATAAATTATACCCAAAATAAAATATTGGGGGTGCCTGACAGCATAAAATCATTTCTGCACATAAGATTTTTTTTTAACGTGTTTGAAAAAAATTTACGTTACAGAAATAGCCTACCATGTAAACTCCAAATTGATTGGAGCGCAACAAATGAAAGCCTAACCACGATTGGTCGGGCTATAAATACTATCTTGGTTGTTAGGGGAAACGGGGAAAGGTAACATTTTTTCAAACACTTGTCGAAACGGGGCTCATTGGTCAGACTCGCTGATATACACACTTGGGAGCGTTAGTTCGAAACCACTTGTTTAAAATAGCTTGATAAAGCATCAGTGCGTTGAAGCCAGCTTATATTTGGCTAAATAAAAGCCTGGAAGATAAGCAGATGGGAATTTGTGCCAGTTTGTGCCAGAATTCATTGCTAATCAACGTATCTGTGTTTATTCGTATGAATTGTGGGACAGTGGTCTTGATGGTACTGAGCAGCACCTGGTCAGAGCTTTGCTGAATCCAGTGTCGGACAGCATACTCCTTGGTCCTTTTAGCTATCAGTGAGGTGTCTCCAGAGCCCAGAGGAGAATTCGAGCAGAGGAGTCCTTTCCTGCCGCCATCACGCCAGATAAGCTAACTTGGCCAGCTGAGCTCAACATTATGTCCCCTCATCTTGAACTGAATTTGTAAAATTAACATTAAGAGGGGAATTTACTTGTCTTAAAATCAGGAACTGTGAACATCTCCAATACTGGTCCCTAAAGACAAACTATTGAAGTCATGATGACAAATACCAACAGAGCTTGAACAAAACAAAACCAGTATTACCTCATTTTACTACTACACAACTGACACACATAGACCATTTGTAATAATATATGTCACTACAATATTCATATTAAATACATTCTGTACATAACTTGTAATTTAAATTGATTGTGATTCCTGGTTCCCTTGTAGTTGAATCAGGACACATATTCATTCATGCCAGTAATGAATACATATTGTTATTTGAAAGTTTATCAGTGACTCTTTTAAGATATCTTTGTAGAGTGTTATATGTATGTGAGTGTCACAGTGTTGTCAAGAGTAGTGGATTAAATTAAATTGTTTATCTGTCTGTTGTTGTGACTTACACTTCACCATACTCATACCCTAGACACATAACGTAGCATCACACTATTCCAGAATAATTCTGACTGAGATATATAGATATGTGGTAGCAAGTAAGGTTATCTATAATACACTACTCTTAATAGATATAGATACCTTCACAGCTGATCTCAGTCAGTACACTAAGTTCCCTATAAGTATTTATAACATCCCACTTCACCACATATATTGGGGTCTCGCTCTTGGGATTTTGAATCTTTAACTATTAAAAATATTGGGGGTAATTCACTTCAGGGAATATAAGAATTAAAAGGTATCCTTGGGTGGAATTAAATAAGGTTGAGCTCACGGTGCCTGTGTTGTCCATTAGATATATAGTTAGAAATTGAATTGGTTGGTAGACATTATAAAAATTTACCTGATAGACAATGGCGGACCTGGCCAAATTTCGATCTGCTGCGGTTCAGACTGCAAAAGAGTTAGGATTAGATGGGCAAGTTATGGTTGCCTATGTCACAACGGAATGTGACAAATTTATTGAACGCGAAGAAAGAAGATTAGAAAAAGAAGCCGAAAGAAGGTTAGAGGCTGAAAGGGAAATTAAGAAGTTACAATTTGAAGCTGAGGCTGAGACTAAGAGGTTGCAAGCTGAGGCTGAGACTAAGAGGTTGCAGATTGAGGCTGACAAAGAGGCTAAAGCATTGGAAGCCGAGGAAAGAAGACAAGCTGCAGAAAGGGAAGAGAAGAAATTAGCTGCAGAAAGAGAAGAGAAGAAATTAGCTGCAGAAAGAGAAGAGAAGAGATTAGCTGCAGAGAGGGAAGCAGAAAAGGAGGAGAAGAGATTACAAAGGGAACATGAGTTACGACTAAGGGAGTTTGAGTTTCAAGGCCATGCTCCTGAAAATGGTGCCAGTCCCTTTGCCTCTGATGCTACGGTTACTCAGGGAGCCTCAACCTCAGCTATGAACTTTCATTTAGATCATTTTTGTTGAGAAAGACGATGATATTGAGAGCTATATAAATAGGTATGAACTATTAGCCACCACGTATGGGTTAGAGAGAGAAAGGTGGAGCTTAAAGTTATCTCAGGGACTTCGTGGGGCAGCTTATGAAGTTTTTGCAAAAATGAGCAGAGGTGATCAGGAAAATTATGACATGCTAAAGCAGGCTCTTTTGTTAAGGTATGAAAAGAATGCAGAGTTTTACAGGAAAAAATTTAGGAATGCTAAACTACTGTCAGGTGAAACCTATCACCAGTTCTCTGCACGAATCGAGACATACTTGGAGAAATGGACTTCTCTGGGGAAAACCCAAGATCTTAAGGAAATGGTCCTTATAGAGCAACTAAGAGAGTCCATGGCTCCAGACCTGAGAAAGTTTCTCATGGAACAAGGTGCAGAGAGGCTGGGTGAGTTGCTAAATGTTGCTGAAAGGTATCAAGCAGCTCAAGCAGAGGTAACAGGTAATAAAAAGAAACAAGTGGATAACTTTAGGGCACCACAGAACTTTAATAAATTTGATCCTAGGGATCAAAATAAAGGTAAGCACCAATTTGATAGGCCACGGTATGACAATAAAAATAAATTCCCACAATTCGATGAAAGGAAATATAATGAAAGAAAATCTTTCAACCAAGGAAAAAGGTGGTGTAAGAATTGTCAGATGGACAATCATGACACTGACCGTTGCAGAAGGAAACCTGTGTATATGGCAACCCTTCAGGTCAGGTCGACCTCAAGACAGGAGGAGGATATTATGTTAGATACCACTCCAGAAGAGATGAGGAAGGCACAGGCTGGGGATAAAACACTCAAGCCTTGTTTCAGAAAATTGTCAACTTGTCATACAACTCCAGGCAAGGGAGATTTTTACATGAAAAACAAGTTGATGTATAGGAAGACTGGAGCTAGATCCAATGGTCACGGACAGCTGGTTCTTCCAAAAAGATACAGGACAGACTTAATAAGGAGTCTACATGTGAAACCAGATGGGGACCATGAGAAGATAGGTACCATCATTCAAAAGGTGGCTCACAATTATTATTGGCCCAAAGCAAGATGGGACATTGAGAATTTTATAGAAAGGTGTAGCATAGCACATGAGGGAACACCCACAAGTGGGAACATGGATCAGGACCTGGACACGCCACGGGGCAAAATTAGGCCTGATAATAAAAAGAAATATAGATTTGATAAAGTGGACCAAATGGAATGGGAAGCCCCTTTTCACGGACAAGCTTCACTTAACTGTTTTACAATGGCCACTATGCGGAGAGTGCAAAAGGATGTCTTACCCCAGGATAAGCCGACAATCCCTCAATCGGACTTAAACAAACTGGAGGAAGAGGATGTAGGGAGGAAATCTCTCATCAAGAATTTTAAGAGGGGAGAAAGCCCCAAAAGAAAAATTGGTAGCGGTCGTTTTGTGCATGAAAATTCTGGGAGGAAAAATCATCACTATAAAGCTTCGAGTGGAAGAGACCATACCGGTGCATGGACAAATAGGTCCACACAATTAAAGGTCCACATGTAGCTTTGTTAAGAACGTGGACTGATGAAAAGGCAGAGGAAAACATTACATCTTCATACCAATATGTGAATGAGCTGACCACTCGGTTGAAAAACTGGCTGGAAACTTGCCAATGAAAATTTGAAACAAGCCAGGAAGAAACATGCTGCCTATTATAACAGGAAGGCGAAAGACAGAAATTTGGCTGTGGGAGAGAGAAAGTACTGCTTCTTTTGCCCGGGAGTCAGAATAAGTTACAAATTGGATGGCAGGGTCCATATACAGTTCTAGAGAAGGTGTCTAGAACAAATTATAAGATAGATAAGAAGGGGAAAGAAAAAAATCTATCATGTGAATCTCCTGAAGAAATATTTGGAAAGATGAACATCAGGAAGAGACACACTTGTTGACCTTGTCCATCGCCATGGAGATGAAAAAGGAAACCACCTTTCATCATTTGAATATCCATTACACCCCTGTGAGACAGCAGCACAGGTGAAAATCAGTACACATTTAACGAAAACTCAGAAAGAGAGAGTGCAACAGGTTCTAAATAATCATGCAGAGGTGTTAACAGACCGACCAGGGCATACAAACCTATTGGAATATGATATGAAACTCATAGACTCCACACCTGTCTGTATGAAACCATATTCGATTCCGTTTGCTAAGGAAAAAGCTTTGAAGGAAGAGATAGACTATCTATTGAAGGAAGGAATTATTTCGCACAGTGAGTCTTCGTATAGTTCCGGTGTTGTACTCTTAAGGAAGCCCTCTGGAGAACATAGACTCTGTATAGATTACAGGAGACTGAACGCTATTACAGAAGGACAGGTGGATCCATTGCCGGATACAAATCAGCTGTTTGCCAGGCTAAATAAAGCTAAATATTTCTCAAAAGTGATCTGAGTAAAGGATACTATCAGATTCCAGTAAAGCCTGAGGTTAGACCATACCTAGCTTTTAGTACCTCAGAAGGACACTATGAGTTTAATAGATTGCCATTTGGATTGAAGAATGCGCCTAGTGTCTTCTCTAGAATGATGAGAAAATTATTGGATCCTCTGAATAATCCCTGTATAACAAATTTTATGGATGATATCCTTATAGCAACAGAAACATTTGAGGAACACATTGACTCTCTGAACATGCTGTTTGATCGACTTAGGGAGGCAGATTTAACAGCCCGACCAACCAAATGTTGCGTTGGATGTAAAGAATTGGAATTTTTGGGACACACAGTTTATCAGGGAAACATGACCCCTGACCCAAAGAACTTAGAGAAAATCTACAGAAAGCCCCGAGACCACAAACCAAGAAGGACGTGAGATCCTTTGTCTCATTATGTGGTTTCTACCAGAAGTATATCAAAAACTTTAATTCCATATGTGCACCGTTAACTGAATTGACACGTAAAGGACATCCAGATCGCATTACATGGACTCCACAATGTGAAATGACTTACCAAGAGTTGAAGGAAAAGCTCACAAGTAAACCCATTTTGAAATTACCTGACTTAAGTCAAGAATTCATAGTAAGGACGGATGCAAGTAATATTGGGCTAGGTGCAACTCTTCTACAGAAATCAGATGCATTGGATGGGGAATTAAGCCCAGTGGCATATGCTAGCAGAAAGTTGAATAAAGCTGAAATCAACTACTCAACTAGCGAAAAAGAATGTGTTGCAGTAATATGGGCAATAAAGAAATTCAATATTTATCTATATGGGAAGGCATTTAAGTTGCAAACAGATCACAAACCTTTATCGTTTTTAGCACAGGCTAAGCATGAGAACTCTAGGTTACTCCGATGGTCTTTGCTTCTGGCTCCATATAATTTTAGCATTGAGTATATATCTGGAAAAAACAAATCTGGGAGCGGATTTTTTAAGCCGCCATCCGTGTGATGAGAATCACCGTAAACCCCAGAAATAATAATAAATTTCTCTATGTGTATATAGAATAAAGGACTGACATATAATGTCTGTATTAAGAGGGGAGGTGTCGTGAAATATTCTAATCCACATATATAAATTATTAGGTAAATATAAAGCCTAACAAATAAAATTAATAAAGAGAAGAGCAATGGGAAAATAACAGTGCTGTCACAAAGAATGTACTCGAAATCCCCCTTGTTTTCTGCTTCGTCTGCAAATTGTAACGCTTTCACGTTGATATAAAAGCTTACTGTATTATTACCCGCCTTCTTCAATGAAACGTGTGCTGCATTTCTAAGAAAAACATTGAGACGTACTGCGTAATGACCTAAATTAATCCTAACATTAATTATACTGCGTTACCAAAACGAACGAACAGATGGACAAAAGGATAAAGAGAGAGGGGAGGGCTGAAAATCAGGAGCGCGTGCATCACGCGTGTAAGTCTACATGCACTAATTTTTTTTCAGACGGACAGTGATAAAATACACTACCCTTTCCCAGAGTTAGATTTATAAATCATAAAAAACTCTTATTAGAAAAGATAACATTAGATGGGTTTACGGTTGAGAACATAACAGTACCCAGACAGCACATCTTCGAAACAGGAGGTAGAAGAAATTGCATATTTTGAATGCAGCCACGTAGCTCCTTTAAATTTGTATTTTTGGGTTCCTTAGGGCTTGCTGACAAATAATATGTAAAACGTTACGCAAATAGTCCAGGAATTAATAAATTATACCCAAAATAAAATATTGGGGGTGCCTGACAGCATAACATCATTTCTGCTCATAAGATTTTTTTTTTTTACGTGTTTGAAAAAAATTTACGTTACAGAAATAGCCTACCATGTAAACTCCAAATTGATTGGAGCGCAACAAATGAAAGCCTAACCACGATTGGTCGGGCTATAAATACTATCTTGGTTGTTAGGGGAAACGGGGAAAGGTAACATTTTTTCAAACACTTGTCGAAACGGGGCTCATTGGTCAGACTCGCTGATATACACACTTGGGAGCGTTAGTTCGAAACCACTTGTTTAAAATAGCATGATAAAGCATCAGTGCGTTGAAGCCAGCTTATATTTGGCTAAATAAAAGCCTGGAAGATAAGCAGATGGGAATTTGTGCCAGTTTGTGCCAGAATTCATTGCTAATCAACGTATCTGTGTTTATTCGTATGAATTGTGGGACAGTGGTCTTGATGGTACTGAGCAGCACCTGGTCAGAGCTTTGCTGAATCCAGTGTCGGACAGCATACTCCTTGGTCCTTTTAGCTATCAGTGAGGTGTCTCCAGAGCCCAGAGGAGAATTCGAGCAGAGGAGTCCTTTCCTGCCGCCATCACGCCAGATAAGCTAACTTGGCCAGCTGAGCTCAAAATTATGTCCCCTCATCTTGAACTGAATTTGTAAAATTAACATTAAGAGGGGAATTTACTTGTCTTAAAATCAGGAACTGTGAACATCTCCAATACTGGTCCCTAAAGACAAACTATTGAAGTCATGATGACAAATACCAACAGAGCTTGAACAAAACAAAACCAGTATTACCTCATTTTACTACTACACAACTGACACACATAGAACATTTGTAATAATATATGTCACTACAATATTCATATTAAATACATTCTGTACATAACTTGTAATTTAAATTGATTGTGATTCCTGGTTCCCTTGTAGTTGAATCAGGACACATATTCATTCATGCCAGTAATGAATACATATTGTTATTTGAAAGTTTATCAGTGACTCTTTTTAAGATATCTTTGTAGAGTGTTATATGTATGTGAGTGTCACAGTGTTGTCAAGAGTAGTGGATTAAATTAAATTGTTTATCTGTCTGTTGTTGTGACTTACACTTCACCATACTCATACCCTAGACACATAACGTAGCATCACACTATTCCAGAATAATTCTGACTGAGATATATAGATATGTGGTAGCAAGTAAGGTTATCTATAATACACTACTCTTAATAGATATAGATACCTTCACAGCTGATCTCAGTCAGTACACTAAGTTCCCTATAAGTATTTATAACATCCCACTTCACCACAGTTGTAAAACTAAAAGAAGGAGAAACCATAGTCAACCTGGTCATAGTGTACGGGCCAAATGAGGATGAGAGAGCGGAGATCAAGGAGGAATTCTTCGAGCTGCTTCAAAGGACAGTGGATGACTGCCTAGATGAAATTATCATGCTCGGAGATTTCAATGCCAGAGTTGGAAATGACCATGCTAGATGGGGTGGAATCATCATGAGAGATGGAGAAGATACTCTCAATGACAACGGAAAGCGACTCCTTAGATTCTGCAGTGAGCAGAATCTGATCATTACAAACACAAAGTTCCCCCATAAGCGCATACATGCATACACTAGATGTGAACCAACAAAGGATCAGTGATCGACTATGCCATTGTAAGGAGGAGCTCATTCAAATAAGTCCGGGATGCTAGAGTCTGGAGGGGGCCAGAGATGGGAAGTGATCATTACCTGCTTACAATCAAAAGAACAACTGACAGAGTTGCTCAGCCTAGGAACTGCCCAACATCACGCAAGAAACTAAGTAAACGAACGGGAGAAATTAGCATTAAGACCTACAAGCTGAGAGAGCCAGAAATTAAGACCAGATATCAGGGGCTTATCGGAGGACACCTTGGTGGACAGAGGAAGTCAAAGAGAAAGTAAGAGAGAAGAAAATGGCATGGAAACAATACTTAGGAGCTAAAAACACAACAGGACAAATAAAGAAATATAGAGAATATGTGACACTCAGAACAGAAACAAAGAACAAGGTGCTAGCAGCAAAACAGAAGTCCTGGGAAGAATTTGGAGAAAAGTTAGAAAAAGATGCGCAAGAAAATCATAAATTGTTCTATAAGACCCCAAAGAACATGAGGAAGGAAAAACAACGCCCTCTCAAATTTATAAAGGACAAGCAAGGCAAATTGCTTACTGCCCCGAAGGAAGTAATGGAAAGATGGAAAGAATATTTCTCAGAACTCCTGGATGGTGAGCATGGTGAAGCATCAGAAATGATAACCACTAGCACAGAAGAGAAAACCAATGATGGTGAAGATGACATAAAGATGGAAGAACTGAAGGCAGCACTGGAGAAAATCAAGATGGGCAAAGCAGCAGGGCATAATGGTATAACATCAGAAATGGTTAAGTACATGGGAGCATCAGGCGACATATTACTCATAAGGCTCTTACAGGCAGCGTAGTGCAACAAGACCATACCAAAGGATTGGGAGATTGCCATCATAACACCAATTTTCAAAAAGGGCGACAATCGACAATGTGGAAACCATAGAGGCATATCCCTTCTCAGTGTCCATGGTAAAATCTACTCTAGAATTCTAGAGCAGAGACTCTGACGCCTAGCTGAGCCACAATTGGATGAGGTCCAGTCCGGATTCCGAGCAAACCGAAGTACTCAAGACCTAATCTTTACACTCAGACAGCTGAGTGAAAAGGCCCTTGAGTATAAGAGTGAGATCCATCTCTGTTTCATAGATCTGGAAAAGGCGTTTGACAGGGTCCCCTGGAGCAAACTTTGGGACTGTTTGGCAAGGAAGAACATTCCAGCACCTCTGATTCATGCTATACAGAGCTTCTCCAAGTCTTGCAGAAATTATGTGAAGACAGCAACCCATAAGTCAGAAGAGTTCAGGACCACCACAGGTGTAAGACAAGGTGATATCCTGTCACCTTATCTTTTCATACTCCTCATGGACGATGTCATCAAGGCACGTAAGGAGAGAACAAGAAAGTATTCAGTTGGGTACTGGAAGATGAGAAAGGTCTGTATTTCAGAGCTGGCATATGCTGACGATCACCCGTTTGCCAGTCACTTCGATTACGGAAACAACAGCAAATGTGTTGATTTGCCGTTGCCCTAAAGACGCCACTAGGCGTGATGGAAAACAATGGCAAAGAAAACCTATCTGCTGTTGCCCTAAGACGCCACTAGGCGTAATGGCCACTGACTGCTTTGACGGTCGGTGGCTAAGGACGGAAGAAGAAGAAGAAGAAGATTTGCTGACGATGGTGCCTTGATTGCTAAATCAGAGGCACATCTCCAATCCAACCTGCAAGTCTGGAAGGAAGAGCTGGAGAAGAGAGGGATGGTCATTAGCAGCTCTAAAACAAAATCCATGGTGGTATCACCAGAAGAAAGTGCGTTATCCTGCTGGAGAAGCTGCAAGTCTGGATAATTTGTGAACGCAGGAACAACCAATGTATCCAGAACCTCATCTCGATGTGTCACAGCATTAACATTTCCACGGAAGACGTGAAGAGGCAAGCGATGGTGAAAACTGAATCCTCCCCACATGTGAATACTGCCACCTCCAAATCGGTTGTGCTGACGAACACAGCAATCTGCAAAGCGCTTTCCACACCGTCGCCAAATCTGCATACGTCCATCAGCAAAGGATATTGGATCTGCTCTCGTCTGTGAATAGGACAGCATTCCACTGCCTATCTAGTCCATCTGACATGTTGCTCTGCCCATTGCAAGCGCTGCTGACGATATCTGTGAGTCAAGTTTGGCCCAACATAAGGTTGTCTTGCAGTAAGGCCTGTATCTCTGAGTCGTCGTATGACTGTCATTCGAGAGACTTGCCCACGTCTACCCACTATTGCTCTTGCTGTTTGACTTGCCGGGAGAGAACGATTCCTTAGGTGACTCAGCACAATATGACGATCTTGTGCAGGGGTAGTAACTCGTGGTTGGCCACTCCGAAGTCTATCCCGGGCACTGCCAGTGGTTCCGTAACGTTCATTGAGACGTAGAATAGTTCTGTGGTGGCAATTCATCCTTCTGGCAATGGCCCGCGAGCTCATTCCGGTTTCCAACATACCAATGGCTCGTTGGCGGTCGTTTTCAGATAGTCGTGGCATTTCAAGCACATGTACTGGGTGTTTTGTCTCAACGGCCTTTTTATACCGAGTATACTGCCACAAGGCGTACACATTTTCAGGGTCATAGCTGTTGGGAATCGTGTTGCACGTGTAACTTTCATTGTTTTCATGTAATCTGTACACAAACCCGTAGGTTGAATTATGCACTTTCCATTCCAGCAGCCATTCGCTCTCTACCTCATAACAAACACGGAGAAAATCCATTCCCACACTTTTTTTTCCAGCTTCTCGGCATCAGTATATATAATAGTGGTGCGTTTTTAATGTGCTTCAGTATATATATATATATATATATATATATATATATATATATATATATATATATATATATATATATATATATATATATATATATATATATATATATATATATCAACATTGCAAGGACATAAGGCTGCTTGGTGCAAGTTTCCTGTGGCTGCAGTTGTGGCTTTATGCCCCATAAGGAGAGCAAAGAAAGATGAAGGTATGGTTACTTTGAGGAAAATAAAACACCAGAGGCGAAAAACTGTCTGTGTTCACCAACGGAGCAACAGCATTTACAGACGATATCAAAGTGTGTTTTTGGATTTTTTCAAGGATGTGCACTCTTCTGTAGCAACTTCAATGTTTGTTGTTGATGATCTTGTTGTTTTGTTTCGTTTGTTCGTTATTGTTGTTGTTTTTTTTGGTGGGGGGGGGGGGTGGGGGGGGTGTGGGGGGGGGGAGAGAAAGGGGAGGGGGAGGCACGTAGAAGCGTGAATAGTGAAAATGTAATATGAAGGATAGTTCGACCTGGTATTGTCAACAGTTAATTCAATGACACATTACATTACGACACACGTGCAAAGTCTTCAACTTGGCATTGGCTAGAACAGAGTTACCAGCCCAACAATCTTAGTTAAACAACAAGAAAAATATAAAGACACGGGCTGTTAGATATTAGAACACCTTTGTAGGTCTATGGAGGTTGAGCATGGCAATGTATTGCCGGATACGGACACACGCAGGCTGTGCGGAGACACAACTTTACAGCACCTTGTAGAGCTTCAAGACCAACTGCTTTTGTTTGGTTATTTGTTTTGCTGTTTGTTTGTTTATTTTTCCCACGATGAAAAGTCAGAGTGAGCAAAGCGCTTTGTTGTTAGTCTATCTAGCCGACATTTTTGAGACACTGAATTTGTTGAAAGCAAGCATTCATGCAGAATAATATTTAAAAGAAACTTTTTTTTTAAAGTCCTCACACACACACAAACACACACACACACACACTCACACACACACACACACACTCACTCACTCATTCATTCACACACACATACACACCCCACAATGCATTTTACAAACGTTATCAGATATGACTCAGCCTTCAAGTTTTCTAGATACTGAGTGTTTATCAGACCAACAAATCAGCAGGATGAATTTGACGGACATCAGCTGCAAGAAGTAATGATAGGTCATCTATCTGAATTGCTAATCTCAGTAAGAGTGATTCACAAATCAACTAGTTAGTTGAATGTTAGGGACTAGTAATGTACGCAAGATTAAATGACTAACCCAATATCAACATTACGAACTTCAGTAATCAACTACCTCTATTTCATTAGTACTTCCGGGAGAGAATGGACTATTTCACAATTTCATCTCATCGTCAACATTTATTTTTCCCCACTCCTTATGGAGCATGGAGCCACCTCTGCAGATGGCTCTCTGAAGAAAGCCTACGTCTAAACAACTTCATGCTGAGGTGGTTTCCGTAGCAATTCGTTTTACAAGGTGAAAGTTTTCCAGTCTCACGCCTCTAGCTCATATTAGTCGTCACTTACGAATTTAACTGAGTGTTCCACGAGTGGTTTTCAAGAGTCCGCCTGAGACAAGACAAAAGGTCCTGTGTGACGAAACCTGAGACAAGACAAAAGTTCTGAGTGAGACTAAGAAGATTATAAGTTATTTGTGTTGAATGTGGATAGAGTGACGTTATAGTTATCAGGAGTAAATAATCGATACTGACTCTCCTCCTACCACTCAATGACTATGTTTCAACTACTGTCGGAGTGGGGTTTAGTACACATTAGTGACTTCACAAACAAACAAGTACCAGTACAGATAGTGACAAGTACAAGTACAGATAGTAAAAAGCGTCTGAATCCACCGTAAGAGGTCTAATTTGTTAAGGGTAAAAAACTATTGCAAATAAAAGGAAACAATAAAATTGTCACTTTGCAGTTGACGCCAGTGGAGCATGGGCACTCCACTTACTTTGCGAGGTGGCGTTACAAATATTACTAGCAAGGCAAATTACCCAATTGAACCCGTAGTAAAGTGTGGATAAGTGAAACGATTGTCGTTGGTGTGAACAGCCCACTGTAAATGGGTATCCGATATAGTCGGCCTTTCGAGGAAGGCAACTCAGGCCGATGGTTCAGAAGTCCGTCGGAGTTTACCGGGTTTTGCGAGACTGTGAAGAATTTCCTGCACTAATTTAGTTGGCAAACTGCACGGAGGTCTATACCGCTCACGACAAAAGTTTCAGGGACTGATAGCGTTTAGAGACAGTAGATGGCGAATATATAGTAAGAATAGACCACAGGTGTTCACGCGTAAGTTAACACATGCACAGGGGAACGCCGAAAACCAATCGTAATTACTACCCAGAGAATTCTCCTGGAGACGCAACTACAAGAAGAATTTGCGTAACAGAGTGGCTGGTATTAAGCTGAGAAAATCCTAGACTTTCCCTGGCATCAAAAACACAGGGAAGTCGTTTTTACCGCCACCCAGCAACGCAGGTGTCACGGACGAGTCGCCAAGTAACTCTTTCGCCCGGGTTGCCGCATAATATGGTGCAACAGTTTCAGAGCCCCGCGACTAGTTTCCCTGATGCCAAAGACCCGGGACTTTTCCCGCTCACTCTCAAAAACCGAGTGCCGGGCGTAGGATTCGTGATCAGAAGAGCTCTAAGAAATATGCCGCCTACCCTGACTGAGAGTCTTGGGCGTGTCATTTATTTCTCCTGCCATCATTAAAGAAAAGGGGCGTAAGCCTACACTCTCAAGAATGACAGGCCAGTTACCCCGCTTTACAATACAGGAGACCGAAAATAAATAAAATGGGCGGGCCACAAATCAAGAAAAAAATGAAGGGGTTTGCTTAAGCTCTAGGCAAGTGCCAAAGTTTCAAACAGAGAGGGTATGGGATGGTAGCCCCACCCTTAGGGCGAAATTCTTTCAGACCCAGCGTCACAGTAAGCAAGCAGTAATCCTATTCTTTGTTTGTCTCCCTAGAGACCTCAGGGAACTACATTTGGCGTTTGTATTTATGGGAGAGCTGAATATCCAGCAATTGTGCATATTTGTTGCCATTTTAGATGCCATTTTTGTGTGAAGCGGCATTTCCAGCTACGAAGATCCTGGACAAAAACAAAGAATGCGACTTCCATTTCTGGTTGAGGATCTAGGGCACAAACTAGCAAGCTGGTATTGAAACACCGAGGTCAAATCTCACATTAACCAGTGAGACGTGTAGGAATTAATGCTGCTGTCCAGTGAATTCCAGGGTTAGAAATCTAACCAAGACACTGAAGTACCTCCACTTGATGCATCCTGGAAACAGGTAACGATGCAGTTGCCTGGCCAATGCTTCAGAGATCGACTAGCCACACTAAAGTTTCCCCACATCACAATTCCGTATGTGGTAAAACATTTTGAGATACCAGCACTGCACAATAAGGTGGACCCACATCACAATTCCGTATGTGGTGAAACATTTTGAGATCCCAGCACTGCAAACTAAGGTTGCCCCACATCACAATTCCTTATGTGGTGAAACATTTTGAGATCCCAGCATTGCACACTAAGCTTAGGGGAATCAGTTGAGTCCCCAGACTTAACTCTGGCTTTTACCTGGCTGGATTTTACATGCAGAAGGATCTAACATGGGATTTGCGACATGCGAGTCGAGCTGGTAGGGGCCTCTGCGCATAATGTGTCGATCTTCCGGAGCGCCAGATCCAGAGCGGGGAATGCACAGTATACCGCCCCTCCCCCTTCTGGCATGACACCAGATGTGAAGATCCTTTGAATGCATGCCGAGCCAGGATGTAATGCCCGGGAAAGAAACTGGAACTCATGACTAACTCCAACTCTACAAGTATCGGAATGGCAGACAAGCCAAAGAAAACGCCGAGATCTACAGTGTGGGTTATGCCATCAATTCTTCAACTTGGCATTGGCTTTAAAAACAGCGTCAAGCTCAGCAGTCCTAGTTAAGCAACAATACAACAACAACAACAACAAACAGCAGTCCTAGTTAAGCAACAATACAACAACAACAACAACAAACAGCAGTCCTAGTTAAGCAACAATACAACAACAACAACAAACAGCAGTCCTAGTTAAGCAACAATACAACAACAACAACAAACAGCAGTCCTAGTTAAGCAACAATACAACAACAACATAACTAGTGCATACTCAGTTCATGATCTAAATAATTAATACATACGTCGCAATGTAAAATATAAACTATACAGAGATAATGATAAATGACAAATGTAGTGCTAATTCATTAAATTAAAGCTTTCATTTCCAAAATACAGCTCTAACAAAATAACCCTAAGTGGTGTGTCGCGAAGTCGGCGGGTTTGATAAAGTATGTTCTCACTCAGAGACAGGATGAGAACCACTGCTCTAGTGCAATCTTCTATCTGTGATTACCTGCATCTACCTACAACGAAACACAAAATCCACCTGTTTGCAGTTTAATATCAGGTCCTTGCCAGTGTCACACTGTGTGCATATGGCCATCACTCCACCCTTTATCACCGCAAATTTGTGCATAATTAATGTCCTCCAAAAGTACAAGTGTTTCTGGGTCTTTTCCCCGTAGGTAACTTTGTCCCACAGATAAATTAAAAGATAGATTTAAGAGCAAAAAAATACACACACGAATTTCTTCTTCTAGATTTTTTTTTCATTCTTATCTCATCTCGAGCATGCCTACTCTGCCCTCTTTTAAGTGTGTTCTGTATGGCTCTCACAGTAGTAGTAGTTGTTGTTGTAGTTGTAGTAGTTATAGTAGTAGTTGTTGTTGTAGTTGTAGTAGTAATTGTTGTTGTAGTAGGTGTTGTTGTAGTAGTTGTTGTAGTAGTTGTTGTAGTAGTTGTAGTAGTAGTAGTTGTAGTAGTAGTTATAGAAGTTGTTGTTGTAGTTGTAGTAGTAATTGTTGTTGTAGTTGTAGTAGGTGTTTTTGTAGTAGTTGTAGTAGTTGTAGTAGTAGTTATAGTAGTTATAGTAGTAGTTGTTGTAGCAGCAGCAGCAGTAGTAGCAGCACTCTTCAGTCATAACTGACTTATGTGAAACACAAGTAACATACCAATCCACACAGAAAGGCGCTTGGACGGTGCAAGAGATTAAAAAAAAAAAAAACTACACTTTGCAAAGAGCACGAAAAATTAAACATGAAAAATTATTTGCTCAAACCAAATTGATCGTTCTCCTATATATCTATATTATTAGTTTGTTTGTTTGGTTTTTTTTTTTTTTAACAGCGCACTGAGCTCCCATATGTAATTCTACATGAATAAAGAAAACAAAAATACATGTAGCACAATTTAAAAACCATAGCTGTATTATGGTTTTTTGTTTTGTTTTTGTAAAATACTACAGAGAACATCACTTGCAGAAATGACAATGTGTTCCAACTCAGTAACGTGAAATCGACTCTCGTAGCGTACAAACAGCAAAGACCTTAAGATTGATGAGAATGATGTCTTCATCAGTTGTTGGTAGTCCTTCTAATTCCCCCCCCCCCCCTCCCCCCCCCCCCCCTCTCCTCCTCCGGGCCTCCTTTTTTTTTTCTTCCAAAAAAATATCCCAACCATATTCCCGCAAATTATATCGTCTTACAGATCAAAACTTTTCCATTTCCCTCCCTCTTATTCTACTACGTGCCATACCGGCTAGCATAGGCGACCATGTCTCTGCACAATATTTAATCTCTGCTGCAGTACTCTTTTTAAATTGTAAATTTTATTCTATACATTCTTCTATAAAACCATACATCTCGGACTTCCATTGACGCTGCTTGTTAACTGGTTGTCCACGACCCGCTCCCGTATGAAAGGGTCGGCTCGATGTAACATTTCGTTTTTGTTAGTTCTCATACCATCATCATTTCCCTGTTTGTTTCATTTACATATGGACCCAGGCACAGTCCTAGCTCATGCAATTTCTGTAGTAATTTTTTTTTTAAAACTGGAGTATGAGTAGCCTACCCAGGTTGCATCTACACATCAAAGTTCATTACAGAGCATGGATACTGTAGCTGGTCACTTTGGAGGAAGCCTGCAGTAAGTAGTCACATGATCTTGCAGCAGTGTTATAGCTGGAACAGAATCAGAACTTCAAGACCTTACCTCTAGACTGGAGAAAGTAACAAGAACGTATGGGATGGAAATTAATATACCTAAAAGCAAGATATTGGTTAATAGCCATAGGAAACATGTTCCGACCAACATTACTGTCGTGGTTGAGTTTGAGTGTAGAGTATTTGTCGAGTTGGACAACAGTAGTGAAATCGACAAGGGATAGTGGACTGGCAGAGTTATAGATTACACACACAGAAAGGTGTAAATAGGAGATGGACTTGAGACAACCTGGAAGAAGATTTACCAAAATGATCTCTCTCTCCAAGCCTCAACTCACTTTTCACTGTCTAAGCCTCTCCTGCGCTCACTCTTTTCTCTTATCAAACCTAGAGATTATAGTAAAGAGCTAAACATGTTAATTATGGATGAAAAGGGTCGGGAACAGCGCATTAATAAATAAGTAAACTTTATTATGGAAGAAAAGCATGGAATTAATGCATATCATCATACACAGCATAAATTACATCAATAATCAAATAATCATCAATAGTCATCAATAATCATATACACCAACAATAATGCAAATACACACCCACAAACACACACACCACCAACACTAATAAAACCTGTAGAACACGGAGAAAATAACTAAGCTGTCCGACAGAGGGTCCGCTTTCGGGGACCAAAGGCGCTAGCTCCAGGAAGTGTCTTACCGATAAATATCCTTCAAGATGACTGAAGTGAAATACCGAACTTTCCTTGTCGGGCTCAGTTTCAGGGGATACCGAATTGCTAGTCTAGTTTCCAGTCAGACGAAGAATGTCACCGTCTATTCGGTCTAGAGGGATTCTGAGGATATCTAGCCCCACGAGTGTCACAGCCATACCTGAAACAACAACCCTTTGTCAACGCCATTTCCCTCTCACGGGAGTTAAGCTCACGCAATGCCACGAGCCAACGCTAAATCTGAAATCATCTAATGCAGTAGTAGTTTCCTACTCGCCTATTGGATTACCAGTCAGAGCAGTACGGCTTCCAGCACATAAATCAGCCCAGCATATATAGCAGAATTCAATTCACCAGTCTCTGTATGCCTAAACGGGGCACTCAGCCAAGCCACAGTCAACCAGCCAAAACCGGATTTAAAGCCTATTCTAGCGCCGGATAAGCACGCCCTGGGATCAGTTGTCCTCAAGTGACTTCGTCCCATGGCTTATTTCTGGATTATGTAGAACTTCGCACGTATGAGCAGCCATCTATGGACAGAGTTCCAGCCCCACTCACGCTATAAGGGGAGTCACCAACGTTTAGCACCAACAAAGAAAGTTTTGTAGGCTAGTCCCTCACGAAGGATCTACAAGTAATACACTTTCTGGAGCTAGCACATTTGGTCCCACGAAAAGCAGACAGGCTGTCGCTCAGTTCGGTTATTTGGCCAGCAAGAAAGATAGACAGAGTTCCAGCCCACTCACGCTATAAGGGGAGTCACCAACGTTTAGCACCAACAAAGAAAGTTTTGTAGGCTAGTCCCTCACGAAGGATCTACAAGTAATACACTTTCTGGAGCTAGCACATTTGGTCCCACGAAATAGCGGACAGGCTGTCGTTCAGTTTGTTTATTCGATCAGCAGGAGATAAATAGAGTCTTCCAGACCACCTCGCGCAATTAGGGAGGAATCACCAATGACAGCGCCTATACAGTGATTTTATTCAGGTTAATTCCATCACCCATGGAGGATATGTACGAAAAAACCACTTACTGGAGCTATTTCATATGGTCCCGAAAGCGGACGGACTGACACTCAGTTATTTCATCTCTCTGTGTTCTACAGGTTTTATGAATGGTGGTGTGTGTGTGGTTGTTGGTGTATTTTGCATATTTTGGTTATTGATGATTATTGATGTAATTTTATGTTGTTGTGATGATATGCATTAATCCCATGCTTTTTCTTCTTTAATAAAGTTTACACCTTTATTAATACGCTGTTCACGACCTTTCCATCCATAAGTAACTTATTTTTAGCTCTTTACTATAATCTCTATGTATGATAAGAGAAAAGAGTGAGAGCAGGAGATGCTTAGACAGTAAAAGTGAGTTGAGGCCTGGAGAGAGAGATCATTTGAATAGATCTTCTTCCAGGTTGTCTCAAGTCCATCTCCTATTTACACCTTTCTGTGTGTGTAATCTATAACTCTGTCAGTCCACTATCCCTTGTCGATTTCACTACTGTTGTCCAACTCGACAAATACTCTACACTCCAACTCAACCACGACAAATGACGGGCTCGCCGGGATATTTTGAGCTACATTTGATGCACACATTAATGTGGGCCGGTGCTTGATTCTTGAACGCATCTAGTACGACATTTAATATGTGCTCGTTCCGAGGATGAATCTCTCACAAGATTCTATTCTGATTCTTAGAGTTTAGTGTTCGGCAGATTATAGGAATTTCTTTCCCCTAGACATATCGAACTATTTCTTTTGGAGGAAGTCTGAACAGCGTTTTTCTCCACAGCATTCATAATATTTAGTTACATTTATTGTTCATGCTACACATGAGACAGCTGGTAAAGGTTGATGGTAACACTGCTGAGTTTTGGTTGACAAATCTGACGACTATTGTTGTAAAAGTCAGAAAAAAAAATTTTTAAGGGTTAATTTTTTTCAGGAGTAGCTCTTTAATCTGAGATAAGAAGCTACAGATAGTCAGTTACTAGCTTGCATTTGTACCAAGGGAGGGTGTTCATTCGGATGATAGTAACCAATCCTCTCAATAGCTAAGTACTGACAGAAGTTGGAAACGAATTTGTATTATGATTATAGGATGTTCAATGACATGTAATGGACGTCTATGGAAAAGATAAATTACTGTCATTTAGTCCGTGTTTCACGCACTTTAAAAAAGGGGGCAACTTGTCACGTACACAGTGACTTAATTTATTTTTCCATCTCGTCTCAATGTTATTACTCTTTAATGTTCTGTTTTCCTACACATTTTGTTTCTCTTTGCTTTGCTACCTGTGTGGCCCAATTGTTTTCTCCTTCTCAAACCCCACCCGAGGTTGTTTACATTCGAGCCTGCAGCGGTCAGCGAACGATAACGTTACGTCAGCACACCTGGCCTGATCAGAAGAACGTCTGTTACGCTTAAAGTGTTAGAACGAGCCAAAGACGGTTTCTGTGAAAGAAACGGTTCGTTAGCGGCGGGTACCCTCTGTGGTCCGAACAGGGGAATTTCTCTGGTCGCTTTAAAACGTTTGATCACGAGCGGCTAGTACCCTTTGAGTCCTGGGTAGAATGGTTTGTAGGCTATAAGACTTGAAATTTTACTACGTCAAACACACTCGTAGAAGATTCCTGGCCCGTAGATGACCATCATGAGATAAGGCAAACTTTAACACAGTACTAGAATGTGTTTGCCTATGTTCTAGTCATTTTCGGGGTGAGTTGACATATCTTATTATAATATGATATATTCATGTTACAGAGTTATATATATATATATATATATATATATATATATATATATATATATATATATAGATATATATATATATATATATATATATATATATATCTGATAGGAATGTGAGGACTTCTCCCAGTAATTTTTTTTTTTTTTTTTTTTTTTTTTTTTTTTTTTTTTTTTTTTTTTTTTCGTACGCCCGCTAATACTCGAGGCGAAATCTCAGGTTATTATTTATGTCTAACCTGACATTGATTTTACGTGAGTATCCCTTTATTTCTTGTACAGAGACAAGTGTCCCTCGCCATTCAGGCAAATACTCTCCGATTTCGGAGGTACCCATTGCAGCTGGGTCGGCTCAGGAGCCGCCAGTCCCTGGTCGAAGACACTCCTTCAAATGTCCTCGCCAGGTCTCGAGTTAATCCAGTCCAAATCCCGGTCGACGAAAAATCCTCAAATGCCGTCGCCCGGGTTTGATCCTGTATCACCCGGTCGCCAGAGCGGTGTTGTAACCACTACGCTAGCGCGGCTCCCGACCAGTAATTTACTTCAGTGATAGTGTTGTGCCGTATTCAGCCTTAATTAAGTGGTGTTTAAGCTGTTTTTGGTTTATAATGGGTTAAATGATAGACTTACAAAACCAAACACTCATTAGGCGTATCATGGGTTAAGAATAGGCATTAACTGTCATTTCTGTAAGATAACGTCAGAGGTGGATTATTCACTTAAACACTGAATTATGGGAGATAGTCGCTTATTCCTTGTGGATAGATATTTTTAGTGGCTGGGGAGAATCATTTTATGCTTACTTGTGTGGCTAGGCACTAGTCCATAACTTTCACAGAAAGCAGTCACCAGGCATAGATATAATTCTATCTTATGATTTAGCCACAACTGTATTATTATAGCAAGAACATTGCATTTTCTTTGTACTCTTTTTGTGGGATATTAATATTTTGTTTCCCCAAAAGGGACATATGATTTATCTGCGTAATTTCAAATGCTGTAATCTGTTTATGTAAATTCACTTAATGTTGTAAGATGAATAAGCATATCCATTCTGCTGTATGTTTAGTTGGAAGAAGAGAAGTAGTTTTTGATGTCAGAACATTTACTGACAGGTACATGGGTGTACAAAATGTATTAAGCCTATGCGGGCGCGTGTTGATAATTGATATTTTTAAGGAACAGGAGACATGGTTAAAGACAGCCCTAAACTATCATAGCAATAACTACAATAAATTTAATCCCATAGTGGAGCGAAACTTTCTGTATAAAGTTAGTGTGATTTATTATTTGCTTGATGTAAAAAGGGTGTCTCTTTTCGGTCTCAGTTTCAGGGGATACCGAATTGCTAGTCTAGTTTCCAGTCAGACGAAGAATGTCACCGTCTCTTCGATCTAGAGGGATTCTGAGGATATCTAGCCCCACGAGTGTCACAGCCATACCTGAAACAACAACCCTTTGTCAACGCCATTTCCCTCTCACGGGAGTTAAGCTCACGCAATGCCACGAGCCAACGCTAAATCTGAAATCATCTAATGCAGTAGTAGTTTCCTACTCGCCTATTGGATTACCAGTCAGAGCAGTACGGCTTCCAGCACATAAATCAGCCCAGCATATATAGCAGAATTCAATTCACCAGTCTCTGTATGCCTAAACGGGGCACTCAGCCAAGCCACAGTCAACCAGCCAAAACCGGATTTAAAGCCTATTCTAGCGCCGGATAAGCACGCCTTGGGATCAGTTGTCCTCAAGTGACTCTGTCCCATGGCTTATTTCTGGATTATGTAGAACTTCGCACGTATGAGCAGCCATCTATGGACAGAGTTCCAGCCCCACTCACGCTATAAGGGGAGTCACCAACGTTTAGCACCAACAAAGAAAGTTTTGTAGGCTAGTCCCTCACGAAGGATCTACAAGTAATACACTTTCTGGAGCTAGCACATTTGGTCCCACGAAATAGCGGACAGGCTGTCGTTCAGTTTGTTTATTCGATCAGCAGGAGATAAATAGAGTCTTCCAGACCACCTCGCGCAATTAGGGAGGAATCACCAATGATAGCGCCTATACAGTGATTTTATTCAGGTTAATTCCATCACCCATGGAGGATATGTACGAAAAAACCACTTACTGGAGCTATTTCATATGGTCCCGAAAGCGGACGGACTGACACTCAGTTATTTCATCTCTCTGTGTTCTACAGGTTTTATGAATGGTGGTGTGTGTGTGGTTGTTGGTGTATTTTGCATATTTTGGTTATTGATGATTATTGATGTAATTTTATGTTGTTGTGATGATATGCATTAATCCCATGCTTTTTCTTCTTTAATAAAGTTTAACACCTTTATTAATACGCTGTTCACGACCTTTCCATCCATAAGTAACTTATTTTTAGCTCTTTACTATAATCTCTATGCATGATAAGAGAAAAGAGTGAGAGCAGGAGATGCTTAGACAGTAAAAGTGAGTCGAGGCCTGGAGAGAGAGATCATTTGAATAGATCTTCTTCCAGGTTGTCTCAAGTCCATCTCCTATTTACACCTTTCTGTGTGTGTAATCTATAACTCTGCCAGTCCACTATCCCTTGTCGATTTCACTACTGTTGTCCAACTCGACAAATACTCTACACTCCAACTCAACCACGACAATTACGTTAAATGGGCAAACGTTAGAAGAAGTTAACACCTTTAAATATCTGGGGTCTACTATATGTAGTGATGGAAAATCAAGTAAAGAAATCAAGACAAGACTTGAGATGGCCTCAGCTGCCATGACAAGGCTGAATGTGATCTAGAAAAGTAACATCAGTTTTCCTGTGAAGATCAAATTATACAAATCACTTGTATTATCTATTCTCTTGTATGGGTGTGAGGGCTGGACACTCACTGCAGATACGGAGCGAAGGATTTAGGCCTTCGAGTATAAATGTTATAGAAGAATTTTGCGCATTTGCTATAAAGAGCACAAACAAATGTCTATGTTAGAGAGAAAATAAACACGTATGCAGGCCACCAAGAACCACTTTTGTCAGTAGTAACGTCGAAAGCTTGCCTGGTTTGGGCATGTAAGATGTAACTCGTCATGACTCCCTTTCGAAAACGATCCTCCAGGGAACAGTCGAAGGTAAACGGAGAAGAGGAAGGTAAAGAAAATCCTGGGTTGATATCAAAGAATGGGCAGGGCACGGTTTTTCCACACTTGTACGCATTGCTGAGGATAGAGAGCAGTGGAGGACCCTGTCTGCTGATGCTTCCACCATGGCACCCCTAAGACCCATGACGGGTTACGGGTTGAGATGATGATATCTATATTGAGCTAATAAGAGGAATTTCGCTGAAGTAAATCAGCTGGGGGCTTGAACGAGCGAATCATACAATATACATCTTCACAAAAGGCGGCGGGTCAGATAAAAAGTTAACGTGCTCAGACTCATTCAGCATTGTTCTTGACTTCTGAAATATCTTGTGAACACTCCCTCGAGGTAGAAGCATCATTATCCTTCTATCTACAACTCTGCCAAAAGTAATCTTGTGCGAAGATAGACACCTTTGAAGACCCACATTAGATACTCTAGGTTTTGGCTACTGTTGGAGCACTACTGCAGAGCAAGGGGAGGCAACCCGTGACAGTGACACCAGATGGCGGAACAAGCAAAGACATCAGTAGCGGAATAAATAAAGCTATAATAGCCTTCCCTAACTTAAACAACATTTGTAAATCCTCCCAGTACAGAATTATCACTGAATTAAAAATATATGAGAGATGCGAAATTTGTGTACTGTGCGATGCAGTATGCTGGAATGTAACAGAAAAAGAAATGTCCAAATTGACATCTTTCCAAGCAACCTGTCTAAGAAAAATTTGTTGATTTTTCTGGCCGAAAACCATGACCAAACAAGGACTGTTGACTCGGAGACACCAAAAAGACATGCGCGCCATCATAGCGCAGGTAGAAGCTGGAATGGGTTGGCTATATCCTCGGACAAGACCATCACTAGATCTGCCATGCTATGGATTCCAGAAGGAAAGCAGCAAGGACGACTAAAAGCCACCTGGCGGAGAACTAGAGACAGAGATGCCGAGCACGAACCAGAGCTGGGGCACCACACGAAGGAAGGCTGTCGACCAAGCAAAGTGGAGACAGTGTGTTGCTGCCCTACAAGACACCACTTGGTGTGATGGCCATTGATTCAGTCAGTGGCCAAGGACCAAAGAAAAAAGAAAAATGGTATAATACTAAATGGATAACAGTGAAATAAAGTGTGGAACTGATAATAAAAACCAGACAAGTGCCAGTTAAAAAGAAGTCGCTGGCGATGGATAGGACACACACTGAGGAAACCTGTGGATAGCATTACAAGGCAGTCTTTGTTCTGGAGACCCAGGGTAACAGAGGCAGAGTTAGACCAAGAAACACATGGAGAAGAGAACTGGAGAGAGACGTGAAAATGATGAGGAAAATGTGGAAAGAAATTGAGCAGATGGCCCGTGACAGGAGGACTTGTCATGTGTATGTTGAAGGCCTATGCTTCCTGTGGAGCTAATGCATTTTGATTGGTTGATTGATTGATTGATTGATTGGTCGGAACCAGAGCATAGAAATTCTTAAACCTGGTCCAGTTTTATTTTCATTTGATCCATAAAGAATGGTATTATACTAAGTGTATAACAGTGAAATAAAATATTGAATAGGTGTGTTTTTTTTAAAAAACCCATGTTAGTTTTATTTTAAAATACTTTTCCACACAGTTTTCAGGATGAACCTAACGTGTCTCTTATAACACATTATCATCACACATTTTCTTTTTTTCACGCCTTCTGGGGCATAGAGATCTCCAGATGGCCTTCTTGAAGAGACCTATGATAAAACTCAAACTCTTGCAGTAGTGGTTTCTGTAATAAAGTATTTGACATGATGAAGTTGTCGGGTCTATTCAAAATCTCATGTTCGTAGCCTCTTACGACATGCATGAGGAAGCAGTTTTACTATTCTTTCTGTACGGCCTCAGAGACCGGCAGAAGCTAACGGGGCCCTAAAACTATACTGAATGTTTACTGCATGTATCATAAGGCCTGTGCCCTGGCACAATTTAAACATTAGAAACCTAGCCACCACAAAAGTACTTATAGAATGTGTGGTTCCTATATATGCACATTGGGATTCTCGCCGGTGCTACGGAGTTTGTGCACTGTTCTGAGATCCTCCTTGTGTGATATAAGGGAGGAGATCGGAGCACTGATGGAGTTGTCCGTATTCAGTGGAGATAGTCCTTAAAAGCAAACCAAACCACACCGTTGCGAATTATCTCGCTGAGAGAAATATGTTCTTTGTGTAATATTGACTACTTTCTTCCTAGTCTCATATATTTTATGCAATTTTGTCTATTTCTGTTTTTCTATTCCTCATTTCCGTACCTTGTTCAGTCCAACATATTCTCAATTGAACACGCTCTTTGAAACTATTATTATTATTATTATTCTTGTTTTATGCAAGCTTTATTTACAATATTTTACATTGCTTTCGTGCAATATTTTCTGTATATGCAAAAATACGGCTTTTATCATGTAAGGTAGTCCCATAGCAGATATACTTCCGTAGGGGAGTGACGTGTTAGAGATTTTACTTTACTAGGCCCATGTCCTACATTATAATCGCCTTATGTAGTCACCAGGGATTTCTGAGCAGACAAAGACAGAATAGAACCACTGCTGCATCATGCATGTCGTACGTGGCGACTAATATCAAGTTGTACATGGAGCTTGTAACCATATAAAGTTGTACATGGAGCTTGTAACCATATAAAGTTGTACATGGAGCTTGTAACCATAAAAAGTTGTACATGGAGCTTGTAACCATATAAAGTTGTACATGGAGCTTGTAACCATATAAAGTTGTACATGGAGCTTGTAACCATATAAAGTTGTACATGGAGCTTGTAACCATATAAAGTTGTACATGGAGCTTGTAACCATATAAAACTAATTGATTCGAGAACCACTACTGCAAGAGCAAATTAATGCTTTGGTGCATGACTCATGTAAAGGGTCCAGCTGCGGTAGTGGCCCATTGCTCCATGGGAAGCAAAAATAAAAGTGAATAAATAATACAACAAGCGAAATAACTCCTGACTGGGAGTGCCCTACTTTTTCAGTAGCAGGGTGGCGCTTCAGTAAGGCTGATGACGTAGTGTCCAGGCTCAGATGGCGGGCATGGCCCGTGGGGAGCAGACGTGAAACATTACTAGTTTTCTGTGAGACGCTAACGAAACATGCGGGGCCCATTAAGTTCCGGAATCGAACAGGGTCGTCCTTGCCGGATCAGGTTCCCCCAGCGCTGGCCGTTCTGTGACAGCCTTCGCCCGTGATTTTATTCCAGTGTCGATTCCCCCGCTACCGGAGGCACATGATGGTTAAAGAAAACATGTGAGGAGGGAGATTGACAATGTCGAGGTCGTAGACAGCGGCAGCAAACGCTCACAAGGAAGGGAGTAGTCTCGAGTGTAGGAGAGCTGTCACATTCACATTCGTGTCACACTCACAATCTTGTCACATTCACATTCGTGTAACACTCACAATCTTGTCACATTCACATTTATGTCACACTCACAATCTTGTCACATTCACATTCGTGTCACACTCACAATCTTGTCACATTCACATTCGTGTCACACTCACAATCTTCTCACATTCACATTCGTGTCACACAATCTTATCACATTCACATTTATGTCACATTGAAAGGACAGGAACACATGCTAACAATACAGTGTACCCAAAGTATAACCCACATGAGGTTGAGTCGGGTATTCCATGCATGAGAGTGATCTCAAATTTCTTGAACACGGGTTAAAAGCAAAAACAAAATACAAATATTAAAATGATAAATAACAGAATAAACTACTATGACGATACTCCTCTCATTCGAGTTCAGTGTTGTTGTTGTTGCTGCTGTTAATTAACGTGAGTATTGTAGCAAACAGAACGATAAGCACGAAGATTCCCCGACAAGATGTGGAATCATACATACATCTTGGCAGCAATATAGACAAAGTAGGATGAAGATTTTCTTCTTCTTCTTCTTCTTCTTCTTAAACTCTAATTTATTCAGACCCAAAGGTCTTTTATGTTTGGACATGCGCCTAAATAAAACCGACTAGGTTGAACGGGACGCGCCTCGCCAATACGAGGCACATATTTTGTTTTAAAAAAACAAAAATCATTTTCTTCATGAAGTATCATGCAAGTGATCATGTCTCTCCACAACTTCCTGTCTCCAGGACTGTTTATCAATTCTGTTGTTCGCTTCATTCTATGCCATCATCTTTAACTGTCTAGTACCTTCTCTTTTTGTCGTCTAATATCTCTTTTTGTCGTCTAATATCTCTTTTTGTCGTCTAATATATCTTTTTGTCGTCTAATATATCTTTTTGTCGTCTAATATATCTTTTTGTCGTCTAATATATCTTTTTGTCGTCTAATATCTCTTTTTGTCGTCTAATATATCTTTTTGTCGTCTATATATCTTTTTGTCGTCGTCTAATATCTCTTTTTGTCGTCGTCTAATATCTCTTTTTGTCGTCTTAATATATCTTTTTTGTCGTTTTAATATCTCTTTTTCCTTCAATCTTTACTTCTGTCACAAATACATTACATCTTTCTTCTTCTCATAACAAAAGAAAGCGGATTACTTCCTTCTAAACGAGACTAATAAGCTTCCTTTGCGCATTGACCTCCTTTCAAGACATTTTCATTACTTCTTCTTAACTGTCCATGGTGTTTGTAACACTCGTCTGAAAAAATCACCATCTCTGTGACTCTCTAGTGCTAATTCCTACTCGTTTGAGAACAAGGACTGTTTTGTACTGTTATCAGCTGGTTTTCACAATGCAATGTGTATCCGTCAATAGTTACTGTCGTCTCACCATTTTGGTGTCTCGTAAGATGAACTGGAACTGTGTATTACAATCAATTAGGTAGTCCCATAGCAGATAATGACATTGAGGAATGAAGTGTTAAAGACTTCCCCTAACATACGTCTCAAACTTTATGAGATGGGGTGACTGGTTCCCTTTCTTGCTACATTTGCCTTCCCTAAAACTCACGAGCAGATTCAGATACCACATTTCTTACAGCTGGGTAGACTGAAGCGTGATGCGAATACCGGTCCTTTTGCACCTAGAAGCAAATTGCGCTATCCACTCTACCACTCTGCTTGATTACATGGAGCTTAATGAATGAATATTTGTTCATAAAAGAAGAAAAAAAAATCGTGTTGTAAAACAAATAAATGCAAAAAAATGGTAACAAAGAATGAAAAAGAAGAAGTAGATGGAGAAAAATATTCTTATTTCTTCTTCGTTCGCCCCTAGGCTTCTACATTAATGACTCTAATAAAGGCAGTAGTCAGCTCAAGGTTCCTGACATCTGGTTCGCACTCAGACTTCTACATTAATGCCTCTAATAAAGGCAGTAGTCAGCTCAAGGTTCCTGACATCTCGTTCGCCCTCAGACTTCTACATTAATGACTCTAATAAAGGCAGTAGTCAGCTCAAGGTTCCTGACATCTCGTTCGCCCTCAGACTTCTACATTAATGACTCTAGTAAAGACAGTAGTCAGCTCAAGGTTCCTGACATCTCGTTCGCCCTCAGACTTCTACATTATTGACTCTAATAAAGGCAGTAGTCAGCTCAAGGTTCCTGACATCTGGTTCGCACTCAGACTTCTACATTAATGACTCTAATAAAGGCAGTAGTCAGCTCAAGGTTCCTGACATCTGGTTCGCACTCAGACTTCTACATTAATGACTCTAATAAAGGCAGTAGTCAGCTCAAGGTTCCTGACATCTAGTTCGCCCTCAGGCTTCTACATTAATATCTCTAATAAAGGCAGTAGTCAGCTCAAGGTTCCTGACATCTGGTTCGCACTCAGTGTTGCGTGATAAATTCTCGCAACATCGTTTTATTTCAATATCTGTTTTATAACAGCAAGGCAACAATGACTTGTCTTGTTTTTTGTCGATCGGTTTCCGCCCACCACTAGTGGGAGTGAGCGATTTGGAATGGCGAAAGAGATGCCTCGTTGAAGAGGGGATCTCCGCTTTTTTTTGTTCTGTCAGGGATGTGTAGTCCTCTTATGGATATTTCGTTTAGTCGAGATAATACCTCTAGTGTTTCCCAAATGGCGGGAGGCGTGATATTTCTGTGTATTTCATGAAAGCAATGTAAATTTACTTTTTCATTAACTCTATCGATTTTGGGTCGTGAGCGATTTCGATTCATAGCCTGTCTGCGAAAGTCGTCGTCACGAGATGTTTTCCCAGCTCACATGTCGCTGCATTGTACTGCATCGGTTGATGCATGTACCAAGGACCATTACTTGCTACTTTGTTAAATGAACTAGGTTTGGAAAAACCTTTATTATCTAGAGGATATTTTTGAGGACATTATTTATACTTCGGCAGACGTGTCTGGCCTGCTGAAGTCAAACTAAGGAGAGTGAACTGATCTCATACATCTGGTTATCTCCTGGCTGTTATAGAAAAGGATGGAGTTTTTCACCTGACTACATTTACAGCACTATGAAATATAACATGCATCTGACTCATCATTGTAATGCTGTCTACCGTTTATTGCTGTATTGAATGTTGCTGTGATAATGACTGTTTGATGTGCCTACACATTTGCGTAACCATTTTGTCACTGTGGCGTCCACAATAAATAATGAAGAAAAACGTCAACGGCTGTTTCAAGACTCATTGACTTTATACGTCGTGAGTTTACTGACGTCCTATGTGGATTGCCCTGTTATTGTTGTATGAACATTGTTTTGACTGAACACATCTACACACTACACAAAACCAGACATGCGGATACCATCCATCATCATATGGCATCACGCATCATTTGGTGGCCATAGCTGGTTTGATTCTGGTACTAGCAAACACGGGGTCCCTTACCCACTTCATTTTCAACAAGAATTCATTAGCATCCTTCAAGAAATTAACATTCTTCAATACAGTCAACATCTTCAAAATTTTCAAAGTACTCGGCGTTGCCCGGTAAAAGTCAAAATTTCAACTTTTTGACGGAAACAAGAATTTGACAGTACCGGCGTTGTTACATGTTGCCGGATAACTCGGACTGCTGTTATCTTTTACGCAAGTCAAGCAAGTTGCTGCTGTCAAGGTTCCAGTGCTGTCGTTTTTTTGAGAAGGTCAAGTGCCGGTTGAAACGGGTTGTTTTCTGAAGAAGGCCAAGTACCGATTTCCATCAACTTACTTTTGGATTAGAAGGTCAAGTGCCGAAACAACTCAACACACAGTATTTCAGAAGCTCTTGTACCATCGTGTTAGCAGTGGAAGCAGTTCAGATGTGCCATCATCGTTGGAGCTTCGCTCTTTAGGACGTTGATTGACATCCGTTTTTCTGCTGTTCTACGATTGGAAGCCTATATGTTAAGTGGCCTGTTTGTATGTAAACTGTGCCCTTATACTTCTGCTGAGTCTTCTGTGTATCATCTCATTCTATATGTTATATGTCTATATGTTATTTGTATATTTATATGTTTATATTTCAGCGGGTTCTCGGTTGGGTGGTGTCTCCGTTAGATTATGCCACGTCATAGAGGTCGTCTATTGTGAGCGTTTTCTGTAGGGTTTGCAAATTTCCGATACTGGAATTTGCTAAGCGACTTCTGTTGCTATTTATGTTAGCTGTGATGACATGTTTTAATATTGTTTTCGTTATTATTTCGCATTCTTTAGTTTTGTTTTGATTTGTGTGTATTTGTTAGCCTACTCTTGTCTATAATTTAGTTTCATACAACATTTTTGTTTATACACTGTGGTGTCATGTATTTTGTTTAATTCTATCGCAGATATCGTCACATTTTTTGTGATATTTCATTAATTTCTGCTTTATTTTTAGTTGATTTCTGTGAAGTTTTTGTATTGTTGCTGATCTTTGTTATTGTTTACATTGTTATTGTTTACATTGTTTGTATTGTTTACATTTTCAATGTTTACATTCTGCATGTGTTTACATAGTCATTGTTTACAGTTATAGTAATTAGTTAATGGGCTATGCTAATGCACTGTTACTACTACACTGATGATAATGAATGATGAATAGTGTCGTGCACTATTGAATGAGAAGTGCACTTATGATCAAGAATTGAGTGCTGATATTTCATATACAAGTTCTTTGATTGGAGACTTGTTTCCCACAGAGACTGGGATAATTAAGGTGATATGTGGAAATATACAAGTGTGCTTAATTTAAGACTTGTTACATTAGGTTTGAAATATCTGTTAAGACAAATGTAACATTTGGAGCATTATTGAGCAGGGTAAAATTGCATCGGAGATGGTGATAAGTTAGAAGCTTTGCACTGCTCGTATGATAAAGCAAACGAGCGAAAAAAGAAAACTGCAGATGCAGGTGGATGAAAACGAATCCCAATGGAAAATGGTGCTAAAAAAAAAAGGGAATCAGAAGCTGCGGGAGAAATAGTCAGTAGAAGTGGAAAGACTTCTAAAAGAGGTGAGAATAAAAGACTTGAAACGAGGTGAGAATACAAGACTTGCAAAAGCGGTGAGCCTCCCAGACTTGAAAATAAGAGGTGGTGAATAAAAGACTATGAAAAGATAGCTCCCAAAAGGATTATCCACCGAAAGAGTCCCAGAAAGATACAACAAAGCCTTACTAATCCCTCCCTTTCTTCACCCCCCTCCTCTAATCATCTCTTCCCTCTCCTCCCCATTCACCCCATTCCTCCCTTAAAATAAAATCTAATTCCCCCAATC